>SKCR01036834.1:0-158775 GCA_019454045.1 Zanthoxylum bungeanum | reverse complement strand
GATTTATAGTCCAACTATAATCAACTATAATTAATTAAATCAAATATATTGATTATTAATAATCCAATTATATAATCAACTACAAATGAATTAGTTTGAATAAAGTCCAACTGTTTTATATAAAACAACGTTTAAATATTAGTCCAACTAACATTTAATTGATTTGACGAATGGTATTTGATTGAGCGCGTATGGCAAGTTAATTAAACGAATATTGCAAATTCAATTCTTACCTCCCACTATTTTTCAGCGAGCCTCTAACCCTCTGTCGAGTACTCGGAAACCGTGTTTCCTAGCGGGCTAGGATCCCGTTAAATATCACACAATCTTGACTTTGGCCCAACAAATTGTATGATAAAACTAGGTAGATCTCTAAGATCATTGGATCCAATCCAATTCCTAGATCCAGTAGGGGGACATCGAAGTCCGAAACATATATCTTATATATGCCAATATATCCAATATATTACCTAACCTTTTTCCCTGAATCACTAAGCCTTGGCTTTGGCACAACAAATTAGTGATCCCAGTCAAGCGTGACCCATTGACCATGGAAAGCTTTGTAATCAATGTCGATGGACAAGAAGTGGTCTTGACTTTGGCCAAAAAAACACACTTGGACAGACACTGATAGGAACAAAGCTCGTGATTCAAAAACACATCCTCGACGGACAAAGGCCTTGACTTTTGCCAACAAACCAATGCCACTCTTGGATCTTGAGTAAGAACACTCAATGGGAAGGAAAAATGCTAATATTGTCTGAGGGGTTTTTCGAGTGCAAATTGGCAAACCAATTTATTATCTTTGTAAGGTCTCATTATCATACACCCTTAAACATGCATTCTAAATACATAATAAAGCACTTATATTAAAATAATAATGATATGCGGATGGATACTTACAATTGATCTAGATCAAATCTCTCTCTTTCTCTCTCACGCTAGCACAAGTATTTACTTCTCCGTTACACTACACTTCAAATAAACCTCATTTACATTGAGGGGAATTAGGTGAGAAGAGAAATACATAGAGTATGGAGGTACTAGGCTGGACACGCAGGTCCAATTTAATAAATTCTAAATTTATTAAATAATTTGTAAAATTGTCCCACCCATCTAATATCTATCGATATACCTTATTCATTGCATCGCAATCATGTTATTCCAACAAGAATGTTATCAATCATCTAATCCATTATTCATCTGATAATTAATTATCAATCCAATGTGTTGGACAAAATGACCCATAGCGTCACTATTTGTACAGATCATGTGTTGTTGTAACAAATTAACTATGTGACAAGGAAATTGCACTCTATCATTTGTGATTAGATCACCATAGATATATAAATGAAGAGAGGTCCATATGATTAGTTCCTGGATTGAGAATGATATGAGACAGTATCAGTCCACGAAGGATTAATCATTAAATATCCCTAGCCGGAGTATTATCGAGACTGGACATCGATAATGCGGAATAGGCTAGTATTGCACTTGTGCGCGTTGTGAGGGCACAACGGCATAGTTCTCATATATATAAGTATTGGATACTTATGCAAGTGCGATAGGAGGTCGTGTTTTCACCGATGGTACGGGAAAACAGCTTCGCTCTGGATAGACCCCTCGGAATCCCATTGGTATTATGACTATGTGTCTATGGGAGGCCGAAATCAGGGTAGGTGTATTTGGTCTTAACCTGAGACTTGCACCGCTAATGCTTACGACAATCAATATACTTTAGTTGAGGTCGTCTAGGACTCTAACCGGTTCTGTGTACGCCAATGCTGGGTATATGAGAATCGTAGAGTATTGGGTGTGATGTCAAGACGGAAGTATCACTCCAGTCATAGTGGAGATGATGTCACGCAGGATACGGTATTAGTGCTCTTAAGTGTTGCGCAACCATCGGGATATTATGACTAGGTCATGCATATCCGATTATAGAGACTAGTTACCAGACATCCGACATGTGCTTCGGACGGGGCAGACACTTATCCAGCCCCAGCCCTAGCACGTGACTATCCGATACTGGGCCGATATACACAATACTACTGTATACTACGCCTGATACAGATCTATATATTCCTGTAAGAATATTTCCGGAGAATTGGGTAGGCATGGCGCTTTGCTAGAAGCCAACCTTGATCGGTAATCGGTAAAACATAGTACTAGGTACTTACGTGTTCGGATAGTCCGACGACCCGATTTACTGCCAACATATCCGGGATCTCATGGGTCGCTTCCCAATGATACACCGATGACGTATGACTCGCACATTTATTAATCTGGGATTAATTGATGAGAGAGAAAATTAATCTAGGATTAATTACGGAGATATTTTATCTAGGATAAAATATCGTCTGAAGAGAGAAAACGATTAATTCGAATTAATCAATTAAATTAATATATTCGATATATTAATCGAAATTAGATTTCGACGCAGAATTGAAATTGGATTTTAATTCGGGCGAACGAATTAATTTAGAATTAATTCGTTAGCGACGTGAATAGTGAATTCGCTAGGCGTAATCATTTAATTACGACGCGACGGAAAATTCGCTAATTGAGAATTAGTGAACCCGAGCCCGAGTGTGATTGCGAGCGCATTCGTATTTCGAATTCGAGTGCGGCAATGCAAGTCACATCAAGCGTCAAATCATTCGTCACATCAAGCGTCAAATCAAATGTCACTTTGAGTGATGTGATTGATTGATGTGTGATGATTGAAAGACACACATCACTTTAATAAAGTGAAAATGAATAGTGATGTGTTTTGTGTGAAATAGTGCCTAGTTGGTGGAAAGTATTTACCATTTATTTAATTAATTATTTGGTGAATATTTTATGTATTTTTATGGTAAAATATATAAACATTTTTGGAAAAGGTTTTGACCAACTAATTCACATTTCTTCTTCTCTCCACACTCTCTCACATTCACGCCCAAATGGGCAGTGAATAAACTCACTGGTTTCTTCATTTTGCCGTGAGAAGGGAAGCATTTGTGCCTTGATTTTGTGGCAAAATCAAGCGGAGCTAGCACTCCGAGAGACTTGCGAAGGTGTTAGGGAAACTCACCCACGAGCCGGGAATCGTTCGACGCAAATTCGAGGCTCAAATCTCAGCTCAAAACCGAAAACAGTGGACTGAAATTCTGCTGCAGTGAGCGCCTAATCCAGTGAGCAATCTTGGAGTTTTGTTCGTCGTTTCGTCGCACAACCGATCGATGTGAGTATTCCGCAACTCCTTTGATGTATTCACACATGTTTCATGTCTTGTTTGATCTTGGGACCTAGAATAAACTAACAATGGCATCAAGAGCTAGGTTCAAGCATGAAATTGTAGGGCTTAAAATTTGGGTAAATTTGTGTTGAGCATGATTTGAATAAATTGATTGTTTGAGTATGCTTATAACATGTCTAATTGCATTTTGGTTGGACCAATTTGTTGAAAAATGATTTGGAATTATTTTCCCCAAAAATTATACCTTGGCCGAATGTAAATTGGATTTTGGTAATTTGGAATTTTTGATTTTGATTCATTGGATGAGTTAGAATCATGTAGGATGATGTTAATTTGAAACTAATTGGATTGGATTTTGAATTGAACATAAAATCCCCAAAAGTTATCATGTTGGCCGAATAGGTATATGCCCTAATGTCTTGGCAATTTTGATTTTTGAACAATTGGATGTGTTGGAAATCATTTAGGATGTTGATTTAATGTCGATTGGGTTTGATTGGATTGAAACCAAATCGGACACAAAATCCCTCCTTTGGCCGAGAGCTTTAAAGCATGTAATGGGTTTGATTTTTTCATTTATGTGTTGGACATGTGATGATGATAATGAACATGATTAATTGGACTAATTTAGTGTTTTGGAAATATTGATTTAGTTGGTTAATCATGTAATGCACTTTAGGTAATTAAATTGCGAAATTGGATTTGTGTAATTTAATGAATTAGGCCTTTAAATTGGATTTGGGCTTATTATGTTGTAAATGGGCTTATTGGGCTTTGTTGTACAAAGTTGGATTTGGGCAAATTGGATTGGATCCAATTGGGCCCAAAGCCACTTCCGTTAAGCCCAAATGCGACTTAATGAACCTTTAAAGTTTAATTGGGCCTAATGGACCTAAATTGATTTATGGGCTTATGGGGTAAATCCCGGATTGGATTTTGGTTATTCGGTTTGACCCGAGTTGACCAAAAGTCCACGCCTTAAGAAATCAATTAAAAGTCCATTGGACTTAATTGAATTGACGTTGGACGTTAATCGGTCTTTGAGACGCGTTACGATTAAATTTGGAATTTAATCGTAAAAGGTTTATTAATAAAGTGTAATGTTTAATTTGGAATTGAATAGTGAATTAGTATTAAATACATGTTAAATTGATTTAATGATGTAGTTTAATTTAATTCATGAATTCGTACTTTGAGTACTTATTCGCAAAAACGAGTTTGACTCGAGCAAAATCAAATCGTTGTTTGAACATTGGATGATCACATAATTATCAGATTAATTAATTTGATTAGATTGATTGATAGCATGCTTATGTGTGAATACATGGTTGTGATGAATGAATAATGTATATCGGATGGATATTAGTCGGGTGGGGCAATTTTGGAAATTGTTGTAATAAATTCGATTTATTAAATTGGACCTGCGTGTCCAGCCTTATCACCTCTATTCTCTTTGTATTCTCTTCTCACCTATTCCCCTCAATGTAAATGAGGTTTCTTTAGAAGTGTAGTGTAACGGGTAGAAGTAGTACAAGTGCTAGCTTGAGTGAGAAAGGGAGAGATTTGATCTAGGATCAATGTAAAGTATCCATCCGCATATCATTATTATTTATTTTCATACTCGCTTTATTATGTATTTAGAATGCATGTTTAAGGGTGTATGATGATGAGACCTTAACAAAGATAATGAAATTGGTAGCCAATTTGCACGCGAAAAGCCCTCATCAAATATCATGCGTCTTTTCCTTCCATTGAGTGATTCTTGCTCAAGATCCTAGATTGGCATGGGTTGTTGGCCAAAGTCAAGCCCTTGTCCGTCGAAGATGTGTTTGAATCACGAGGCTTTGTTCCATATTGGTGTCTTGTCCAAGTTGTGGTTTGTTGGCCAAAGTCAAGACCACTTCTTGTCCAACGACATTGATTACGAAGCTTCCATGGTCAATGGGTCCACGCTTGACTGGGATCACTAGGTTTGTTGTGCCAAAGCCAAGGCCTAGTTGATTCAGAGGAAATAGGTTAGGGTATATATTGGATATATAGGCATATATATGATATATGTTTAGGACTTGGATGTCCACCTACTGGATCTAGGAATTGGATTGGATCCAATTGATCTTAGAGATCTACCTAGTTAATTATCATACAATTTGTTGGCCAAAGTCAAGATTGTGTGATATTTAACGGGATCCTAGCCCACTAGGAAACACGGTTTCCCGAGTACTCGACAGAGGGTTAGAGGCTCGACGAAAAATAGTGGGAGGCAAGAATTGAATTTGCAATATTCGTTCAATTACTCGCCATACGCGCTCATTCAAATTATTTCGTCGTATATTAAATGTTAGTTGGACTAATATTTAAATTGTTGTTTTAATAAACAGTTGGACTGTATTATACTTGATTATATATAATTGGATTATATTAATCAATATATTTGAATTAATTAATTTCAGTTTACAGTTGATTTTATAATTGGATTATAGTAATCAATGTAATTGAGGTTAATTAATTTGGATTATATTTGATTATATAGTTGGACTATTATAATCATTATAATATATATAGTACCACTAATCGTTGATTAAATAGTTGGACTATTGTAATCAAGATAAAATTGAAAAGTTGGATATTTAAAATATAATCTGGGATTAAAATATTTAAATGATTTAATTTTCAAATTGGGAATAAATAATAGGTTACTTTATTTGATAAAATAACTTATTATACCTTACGCCCAAAATTAAGCAAATAAGTAGAGCATAAAATCTTTGGAAGATTTATGTGATGATGACTTTAATGCTTAATTTAATATACTTGTCATAAATCTAATTTTAGATTTAAGAAGTATTAAAATTGCAATTTATAATTCTTGGAGAATTAATTGACTATTCTAGAGGAGATAAAGTCAAAGTTTGCAATTGGGCATGTAGCACGAGGTGCACATCGTTTCGATATTCTAAAAACCCAAGGCTTGGCCTAAGGTTCCTAAAATATTGAAAAGGATAATTGACATATACCAAAGTGACTACCATTTGGATATGGCAGACACGAAGGAATTAAAGAAAGGGCAAGGCTCTGACTTTAAAAATGTTTGTCAAAGTTATGTTCACAACTAGTATTGAAATTAGATTTTAAATACTTAGTGTGGTACATAAAATATGTATTGATGTTCAGAATCTGCTTTGAGCAGGATACTGACTTCAAGCTGAGATTGCTCTGCGAATCGGAAACGGGGACGAAAGTCGCTGTTTCGACCGTAGATACCTAAGTTTAGGAACTACCCTTTGGGTGTGTACTTAAATTAGGAACTGTTATAATGTAACTAGTTTGACTAGAGACATTATCTCTATATCAGTGTTTAATCCATTGTGGATAAACCTTTATATTCTAGAACACTAAGTGTTTCATTATATAAAGATGATACTGAGATAAACACATTAGATGTAAATAACAGAATTTATATTTTGAATATAATTAAAATCTCAAACATATAAAATGACAAATAAATAGCTCAAATTGATTTGATCAAGTAGAGACTTATTTGTGGCATTGTTGTCTAGGACACAATTGAACAAGACTCGTATATCCACACTTTTGAAGAGTGGGTACTAGGACTGATTTGACTATTCAAATAAAGTCTGCGAATCTAGTTTATTAGGTAAAGTACCTAAAACACTATTTACTTGGTAATAGTGAAAGTGCCACCGATCTGTTAGCCCTATTCATGGTGAAGTTAGTGGGCCCATATCTAGCTAGGCTAGATGTGAACATGAATGTTTCGTGACCTTAACGGATGTGGCATCACGTTATGGTTATGTGTTTCTTTTGAAGAACACAGATCGGAAACTTTTATAGTTTCGACACGAAGTAGAAAAACAGATCGGCTATAGTATTATGCCGCCACGGTAAGACCGTAATGGAAAATACTTAAGCAGTAAGTTTCATACGTACATGAAAGAGTACGGTATTCTTTCAGATGAGGACATGATAAGGTTTATCACGAGTCGCTCTGAGCTATCATTTCCTTCAAACAGGATATGTATTAACAGTGCAAAACTTATTTAGAATAAGGTTCCATATAAATCTGTTTGACAGATATCATATAGGATATGAACAGGAAAGAAACGGGGTTTCTCACTCCTAATAATTTGGGTATGCCAGGCATAACGTTTGGATGATACCAAACTAAGAACCCAAATTGGATAAGTGCCAATATAGGTTATCCTAAGGGAAACCTTAAGTATAGTACTTATAAATCTCACATGAGAACAATATGATTGTTGCTCACCATGCGGTTTTCCTGAGAGGAATACCGATATGCAGTGGTCAGTGGGAGGATAGTGATACTCGATGAAAATCGGAGTAATACTATTCAAGGCACGAAGTCCTTAATGGAACACAAACAGTTCATCAATGATGAATCTGTACCATTAATCTTCGAATACACAAGAACGGGTAGATCGGATAGAGTCAGAAAACAACCTAGGGTATGGGTTTCTGATCTAACCTCATAAAGATGTCAATCTTATGAGGGTATACCATCCGACTACGTTTTGAGGAAGTGATACGAGGTATCGACTCCCTATTTTGGCAAAGTGCCATGAGTCCAAAATGGATTCCATGTAAAACAACTATTTTGGATACTAGTTGTTGTACCACAAGGCATTGTGCCTATTGGTACATAAACGCCTTCAAGGAAGACATACATGGATGGCAAACATACCAACGTACAAAGCTAGGCTTATGACGGAAAGGTATCGTTATCAACATTGTGTTAATAACGGTTCATCCTTTTACCTGTTGCCATGGTAAATCCATTTTGAAGATGCTTGTTGATAACTGCGTATTTCATTTATGAAATGTGTCAGTTACAGATCAAAATCGCTTTCCTGAAAAGGAAACCTCTTGGAGGATTCTTACAACATCCTGACGATTTTGTATAACCGACAAACAAGGTTTGCGGGTTATTCGATCCATGTTTGGATTGAAGCAAGCATAAGGTTCTTGGAACTGACGTTTTGATGTAATCATAATGGTTTATGATTTAATTCAAAACGAAATGATTCTTGTGTATATAAGGAGGTTAGTGGGAGCGCACTGACAGTGAAATTCCCAATAAAGCAATTGGTGAAAGCTTGGCTTTCATAGATATTCTTTCATAGAAATTCTCCGTAGAATTCTTGGGGAGTAACAACCTTTATTCAAGGAATAAAGATCTACTGGGCTAGATTTGGTTGTTACAACACTCTCTGAGAAATTGTACATTGAATAATGTACGTAACCTGGTGTCTCATACGCTTTGAGCATATGGAGTCACAATCAGGACAATCCAAGTGATAGTCACTGGATGAAGTTAAGAACATCTGTTAGTATCTTAGAGAACTAAAGATGCTGTCTTAAATTATGGAGTAGGAGAACTTGAAGTGACTAGGATCACTGCTGCAAGTTTCCAAACCGGTACTATAAAGTTTGAATAACGGGACAGTGAGCTGGAAATCTTCCTAGCAAGATAACTGTTGCCGAATAAACAACAAATGCGGATTATTGCTGCAGCTGAGGCAGCAATAGAAGCCATTTGGGTCGAAAATAAATCTAATTAGATTAGATATAGTTCTGTTAGCGGCTGAGCTAGGCGTCAGCACAGGCTAAGGAATTAAAGGTCTCATCGACGATCCAGATATATACTTCTATATCATCTGATTCGTTCGGATCATACATCGTGGCGATGTGATGATCGTATAAATCGCGTCAGACGATTATCAACAAATCCGCTGACGAAAACTTTTCCTCAGCAATTTGAGCGAACCGTACATAGTTCGGGTGTGGGACACTTGAGTGACTGGCTATGTGCCAAGTGGGAGATTGTTGGACAAAATGACCCATAGCGTCACTATTTGTACAGATCATTGTGTTGTTGTAACAAATTAACTATGTGACAAGGAAATTGCACTCTCATCATTTGTGATTAGATCACCATAGATATATAAATGAAGAGAGGTCCCTATGATTAGTTCCTGGATTGAGAATGATATGAGACAGTATCAGTCCACGAAGGATTAATCATTAAATATCCCTAGCCGGAGTATTATCGAGACTGGACATCGATAATGCGGAATAGGCTAGTATTGCACTTGTGCGCGTTGTGAGGGCACAACGGCATAGTTCTCATATATATAAGTATTGGATACTTATGCAAGTGCGATAGGAGGTCGTGTTTCACCGATGGTACGGGAAACAGCTTCGCTCTGGATAGACCCCTCGGAATCCCATTGGTATTATGACTATGTGTCTATGGGAGGCCGAAATCAGGGTAGGTGTATTTGGTCTTAACCTGAGACTTGCACCGCTAATGCTTACGACAATCAATATACTTTAGTTGAGGTCGTCTAGGACTCTAACCGGTTCTGTGTACGCCAATGCTGGGTATATTGAGAATCGTAGAGTATTGGGTGTGATGTCAAGACGGAAGTATCACTCCAGTCATAGTGGAGATGATGTCACGCAGGATACGGTATTAGTGCTCTTAAGTGTTGCGCAACCATCGGGATATTATGACTAGGTCATGCATATCCGATTATAGAGACTAGTTACCAGACATCCGACATGTGCTTCGGACGGGGAGACACTTATCCAGCCCCAGCCCTAGCACGTGACTATCCGATACTGGGCCGATATACACAATACTACTGTATACTACGCCTGATACAGATCTATATATTCCTGTAAGAATATTTCCGGAGAATTGGGTAGGCATGGCGCTTTGCTAGAAGCCAACCTTGTCTTGTGAATCGGTAAAACATAGTACTAGGTACTTACGTGTTCGGATAGTCCGACGACCGATTTACTGCCAACATATCCGGGGATCTCATGGGTCGCTTCCCAATGATACACCGATGACGTATGACTCGCACATTTATTAATCTGGGATTATTTGATGAGAGAAAATTAATCTAGGATTAATTACGGAGATATTTTATCTAGGATAAAATATCGTCTGAAGAGAGAAAACGATTAATTCGGAATTAATCAATTAAATTAATATATTCGATATATTAATCGAAATTAGATTTCGACGCAGAATTGAAATTGGATTTTAATTCGGGCGAACGAATTAATTTAGAATTAATTCGTTAGCGACGTGAATAGTGAATTCGCTAGGCGTAATCATTTAATTACGACGCGACGGAAAATTCGCTAATTGAGAATTAGTGAACCCGAGCCCGAGTGTGATTGCGAGCGCATTCGTATTTCGAATTCGAGTGCGGCAATGCAAGTCACATCAAGCGTCAAATCATTCGTCACATCAAGCGTCAAATCAAATGTCACTTTGAGTGATGTGATTGATTGATGTGATTGATTGATTGAAAGACACACATCACTTAAATAAAGTGAAAATGAATAGTGATGTGTTTTGGTGAAATAGTGCCTAGTGGTGGAAAGTATTTACCATTATTTAATTAATTATTTGGTGAATATTTTATGTATTTTATGGTAAAATATATAAAAACAATTTTTGGAAAAGGTTTGACCAACTAATTCACATTTCTTCTTCTCTCCACAGTCTCTCTCACATTCACGCCCAAATGGGCAGTGAATAAACTCACTGGTTTCTTCATTTTGCCGTGAGAAGGGAAGCATTTGTGCCTTGATTTTGTGGCAAAATCAAGCGGAACTAGCACTCCGAGAGACTTGCGAAGGTGTTAGGGAAACTCACCCACGAGCCGGGAATCGTTCGACGCAAATTCGAGGCTCAAATCTCAGCTCAAAACCGAAAAAAGTGGACTGAAATTCTGCTGCAGTGAGCGCCTAATCCAGTGAGCAATCTTGGAGTTTTGTTCGTCGTTTCGTCGCACAACCGATCGATGTGAGTATTCCGCAACTCCTTTGATGTATTCACACATGTATTTCATGTCTTGTTTGATCTTGGGACCTAGAATAAACCTAACACAATGTTCAAACAATGATTTGATTTTGCGCGAGTCAAACTGGTTTTGCGAATAAGTACTCAAAGTACGAATTCTTGAATTAAATTAAACTACAAAATTAAATCCAATTCAATTTGTATTTAATATTAATTCGCTATTTAATTCCAAATTAAATACTACACTTTATTAACGAACCTTTTACGTTTTAAATTCCAAATTTAATCGTTACGGTTCTCAAAGCCCGATTAACATCCAACGTTAATTTAATTAAAGTCCAATGGGCGTAATTTCTTTAAGACGTGGACTTTTAGTCAACTTGAGTCAAACCTAATAACCAAGCCCAATCAAGGAATGACCCCATAAGCCTAGAAATCAATTTAGGCCCATTAAGCCCAATTAAACTTTAAAGGTCCATTAGTCGCATTTGGGCTTTATGGAAGCGGTTTTGGGCCTAATTGGATCCAACCAATTTTACCTAAACCTAACTTGGTACACCAAGCCCAATTAGCCATTTACAACATTTCAAGCCCAAATCCAATTTAAGCCCAAATAATTTAATTCCAAAAAATTCCAAATTTCTCAATTAAATTAACTAAAGTGTATTACACAATTAATTACCCAAATTAATATTTCCAAAACACAAATTTGTACAATTAATCATGCTTATCAACATTAAATCATGTCCAACATAATTTATCAAAAAATCAAACCCAATTCATGCTAAAGTGTCTCGGCAATGAGAGGATTTTAATGTCCAATTTAAAATCCAATCCAATTGAATCCAATTTAACATTAAATAAACATTTCCAATTGTTTTCAAGTCATCCAATGAATGAAAAAACAAAAATCCAAGACATTAGGGAGCCTTCAACTTTCGGCCAAGCCAAGCAAATTGGGGAAAATTAATCCAATTAAATTTTCAACAAATGATCACATATAACTCTAAGTTATATCATATACAAGCATATTCAAACAAACAATTTGCCAAAAACATGCTTAAATCAAAAATCCCCAAATTAAAGTTAAGAACCCTAATTCATGTTTCATGCTCAAATGGCTCAAGATACCATTGTTGGGTTTCTATTAGGTCCCAAGGATCATTTATAAGGCATAAAAACATGTGAATACGCAAATGAGAATGGCGGAATCATACTCACAATGAACGGATTGGATTCTACGAAGAACAACAAAACTTTTTATGCCCTTTGAACACCTCCAAGGCTCACGGCAATGACTGGTTTTCGTCTCCCTCAATTTGGCCATGGTCCTCCATTGAAGTCTTCAAGCTCCAAGCTTCCAAAATGGATTCCAAGCTCACGAAATTGCTACCCTATCACCTTGGTATGTCTCCTAGAGTGTGCTAGCACTTTGATTTTGCAACAAAAGCACCTATTTTCTTCCTTGTGTTTCACGGTGATGAACCAGAAAAAGAAGAACAAGAATCGATCCAAGACCGAGAGAGAAAGATAGCGAAGAATAGAGAGAATAAAAAAATGTGTATTAGATTTTTGTTTTCAAAAAACAAAGAAACATATACCAATTTTTCTTTTTCAAAAGTCAAGCATTAAATGCCTTCAACCACCAACATCAATCAATCAAGTGACAACTTTTCACATCACTCAAAGTGGCATGTGATTTGACGATTGATGCGACTAATGATTTGACGCTTGATTTGACTTGCGTTCCGCACTCGAATTCGAAATGCGAATGCGCTCGCAAACAATCCCGAGCTCGGGTTCGCTAATTCCAAATTAACGAATTTTTCGTTGCGACGTAATTAAATGATTATGCCTAGCGAAATCACTATTCACGTCGCTAACGAATTAATTCTAAATTAACTCGTTCGCCCGAATTAAAATCTAATTTTAATTCTGCGTCGAAATCCAATTTCGTATAATATATCAAATATATTATTTTAACCGATTAATTCCAAATTAATCATTTTCTCTCTTTTAATGATATTTTATCCCAGATAAAATATCTCCGCATTTAATCTCAGATTAATTTTCTCTCTCATCTAATTAATCCCAGAGTAATAAAGTGCGAGTCATACGTCATCGGTGAATCTTCAGGAAGCGATCCATGAGATCCCCGGATATGTTGGCAGTAAATACGGTCGTCGGACTATCCGAACACGTAAGTACCTAGCACTACGCTTTTACCGATTTACAAGACAAGGTTGGCTTCTAGCAAAGCGCCATGCCTACCAATTCTCCAGAAACATGCTTACAGGAATAAGCGATCTATATCAGGCATAGCATACGTAGTATTGTGTATGTCGATCCAGTATCAGATGGTCAAGTGCTAGGCCAGGGGCTGGAATTATGTCTGCCCCGTACGAAGCACATATCGGATGTCTGGTAACTAGTCTCTATAATCGGATATACATGACCTAGTTATAATATCCCGATAGCTGCAGCATATAAGAGAACAAGTTCCGTATCCTACGTGATCATCATCTCCACTATAACTGAAGTGATACTTCCGTCTTGACATCACTCCCAATACACTACGAATCTCAATATACCCAGAAGAGGCGTACACAGAAACGTTTAAAGCCTTGGACGACCAAAACCAAAGCATATTGATTGTCGCAAGTATTAGCGGTGCAATTCTCAGGTTAAGACCAAATACACCTACCCTGAATTCGGACTTCCATAGACACATAGTTATACTACCAATGAAATTCTGAAACAGAGCGAAGCTGTTTCCCGTACCATCGGTAAAACAAACCCTCCTATTACACTTGCATGAGTATCCTATACCCAAATATATAAGAACTATACCGTTATGCCCTCACAATGCGCACAAGTGTAATACTAGTCTTTTACGCATTATGGATGTCCAATCTCGATAATACTCTGACTAGGGATATTTAATGATTAATCCTTCGTGGACTGATACTGTCTCATATCATTCTCAATCCAGGAAATCATATGGACCTCCTATCATTTATACATCTAGGTGATCTAATCACAAATGATAAGAGAGCAATCTCTTTTATCACATAGTTAATTTGTACAACAACACCATGATCTGTACAAATAGTGACGCTATGGGTCATAATTGTCCAACACATACACCCTTAAACATGCATTTTAAACACATAATAAGGCGCGTAAGTAAATAAATATAATAATGATATGCGGATTGATATTTAACACATTGTTTCTAGAATAAATCTCTCTATTTCCTCTCTCCCGCTAGCACAAGTATTACTTCTACCTGATTACATAACACTTCTAAAGAAACCTCATTTACATTGAGGGGAATATGTGAGAAGAGAAATACACAGAGTCAAGAGGTAATAGGCTGGACACGCAGGTCCAATTAATAAATTCTAAATTTATTACAATAATTTCCAAAATTGCCTTCACCCATCTAATATGTTTGAGTTTCTACGGCCCCGATGATCGAATAACAAGCATAAAACACATGTGAATACAATCAACGAAGTTGCAGAATACTTACATCGATCGGTTGAGCGTCGCAGTGGACAATAAAAATCAATTTTATGCCTCCTCCATGTCTCGGCAGTGAGCTGCTCCTTTCCTCCAAGAATCGGCCATGTGAGGTCCTCCATCAAGCTCCAAGCTTTGTTAAATGATCCCATGCTCACGGGTGGGTTTCCCTATCACCTTCGCATGTCTATTTGAGTGCTAGATCTTGATATTTTTGCCACAAAAACATCACACTTTGCTTCCCTTTTTCCTCATTGGCTCTCGGCAAACCAGAAGAAAAATGGCCCTTCCATGGGCGTGAGAGAGATGCAGATTTGTGAGAGAGAGAGAGTTGTGTTTTTACAAAATGTGTATTAGTTATTTGTTTTCCAAAAACAAATAAAACATATACCATTTCCACTTTTCTAAAAAGTCAAGGCAATAAAGCTTTGCCAACCACCAACATCAACTCCCATCAATCAATGAATAATGACTAGTGTCAATCACTCAAAGTGAAAGACATCCATCACTTGATTGAAGAATGATGTGACGCTAGTTGGGAATAGCAATTTGACGCTTGATTTGACTTACGTGCCGCACTCGAATTCGAAATGCGAATGCGCTCGCAAATATTCCCGGGCTCGGGTTCACTAATTCCGAATTAATGAATTTTCTGTTGTGTCGTAATTAAATCTAATCTAATTTAATTAAATAATCATGCCTAGCATAATTACTATTCACATCGCTAACGAATTAATTCTAAATTAACTCGTTCGCCCGAATTAAAATCTAATTTCAATTCTGCGTCGAAATCCAATTTCGTATAATATATCGAATATATTATTTTATTGATTAATTCCAAATTAATCATTTTCTCTCTTTAAATGATATTTTATCCCAGATACAATATCTCCGTAATTAATCCCAGATTAATTTTCTCTCTCATCTAATTAATCCCAGATTAATAAAAGTGCGAGTCATACGTCATCGGTGAATCTTTGGGAAGCGCCCATGAGATCCCCGGATATATTGGCAGTAAATTCGGTCGTCGGACTATCCGAACACGTAAGTACCTAGTACTACGTTTTTACCAATTTACAAGACAAGGTTGGCTTCTAGCAAAGCGCCATGCCTACCCAATTCTCCAGAAATATCCTTACATGAATATAATGATCTATATCAGGCGTAGTATACGTAGTATTGCGTATTTCGATCCAGTATCGGATGATCACATGCAAGGCCTGGGGCTGGTATACTGTCTGCCCTGTACGAAGCACATATCGGATCACGAGCAACTAGTCTCTTTATTATCGGATAATCATGACCAAGTCATATTATCCCGATGGTTGCAACCCTTTAGAGAACCAGTTATGTATCCATGCGCGATCATCATCTGCATATGACTGGAGTGATACTTCCGTCTTGACATCACACCAAACTGTTGGACAATTATGACCCATAGCGTCACTATTTGTACAGATCATGGTGTTGTTGTACAAATTAACTATGTGACAAAGGAGATTGCAGTCTTATCATTTGTGATTAGATCACCTATATGTGTAAATGATGAGAGGTCCTTATGATTTGTTCCTGGATTGAGAATGATATGAGACAGTATCAATCCACGAAGGATAAAACATTAAATATCCCTAGTCAGAGTATTATCGGGATTGGACATCGATAAATACGTAAAAGACTAGTATTACACTTGTGCGCATTGTGAGGGCACAACGTCATAGTTCTCATATATTTGGGTATAGGATACTCATGCAAGTGTAATAGGAGGTTGTGTTTTACTGATGGTACAGGAAACAGCTTCGCTCTGGATAGACCCCATCGGAATTCCATTGGTAGTATGACTATGTGTCTATGGAAGTCCGAAATCAGGGTAGGTGTATTTGGTCTTAACCTGAGACTTGCACCGCTAATACTTACGACAATCAATATACTTTGGTTTCGGTCGTCCAGGGCTTTAACAGGTTCTGTGTACGCCTATGCTGGGTATATTGAGAATCGTAGTGTGTTGGGTGTGATGTCAAGATGGAAGTGTCACTCCAGTCATATGGAGATGATGGTCACGTAGGATATGGTACTAGTACTCTTAAGTACTATAGTCATCGAGATAAAATGACAAGGCCATGTTTATCCGATATAGAGACTAGTTACCAGACATCCGACATGTGCTTCGTACGGGGCAGACACAATTCCAGCCCCAGGCCTAGCATGTGATCATCCGATACTGGATCGAAATACACAATACTACGTATACTACTCCTGATATAGATCCTTTATTCCTGTAAGGATATTTCTGGAGAATTGGGTAGGCATGGCGCTTTGCTAGAAGCCAACCTTGTCTTGTAAATCGGTATAAACGTAGTACTAGGTACTTACGTGTTCGGATAGTCCGACGACCGAATTTACTGCCAACATATCCGGGGATCGAATGGGTCGCTTCCCGAAGATTCACCGATGATATATGACTCGCACTTTTAATTAATCTGGGATTAATTAGATGAGAGAGAAAATTAATATGGGATTAATTGCGGAGATATTTTATCTGGGATAAAATATCAATTAAAGAGAGATAACGATTAATTTGGAATTAATCGATAAATTAATATATTCGATATATTAAATGAAATTGGATTTCGACGCGGAATTAAAATTAGATTTTAATTCGGGCGAACGAATTAATTTAGAATTAATTCGTTAGTGACATGAATAGTAATTATGCTAGGCATGATTATTTAATTAAATTAGATTTAATTACGACGCAACAAAAAATTCGTTAATTTGGAATTAGCGAACCCGAGCCCACGAGTGTTTGCTAGCGCATTCGCATTTCGAATTCGAGTGCGGCACACAAGTCACATCAAGCGTCAAATCACTAGTCACATCAAGCATCAAATCATGTCACTTTGAGTGATGTGACACTTGATTGATTGATGTGATTGATTGATGGTAGTTATTGGAGTTGTTGGAAAGCTTTTACCATTTGACTTTTTGAAAGCCAAAAAAGTGGTAAATCATTTATTTATTTTTGGAAAATATATAAGTGTATTAGATACACTTTTCCAACTAATTTAACACACATCTCTCCTCTCACATTTTTCTCTCCTCTCTCATGCCCATAGAGGGCATTTTTTCTTCTGGTTTTGGCAGTGAACTGTCGTGAGTCAAGAAGAAAATTGGAAGCAAGTGTGGTGATTTTTGTGGCAAAAATCACAAGAGCTAGCACTCCGAGAGACATGCGAAGGTGATAGGGAAGTCCACCTATGAGCCGGGAATCGTTTGACGAAGCTTGGAGCTCAAAAATTGGAGACACATGGTCGAAAACAGTGAGCAACTCAATGCCACTTCCAAGCAGTCCATGGAGTAGAAAATCAGATTTTGTTGCCTCCCGCGTCGCTCAACCGATCGATGTGAGTATTTCGCAACTTCGTTGATTTGTATTCGCACTTATTTCATGCTTGTTTAATGATCTTGGGACCTTAGCAAACACCAACACCAACACACTACGATTCTCAATATACCCAGTAGAGGCGTACACAGAACCTGTTAAAGCCCTGGACGACCAAAACCAAAGTATATTGATTGTCGCAAGTATTAGCGGTGCAAGTCTCAAGTTAAGACCAAATACACCTACCCTGATTTCGGACTTCCATAGACACATAGTCATACTACCAATGGAATTCCGAGGGGGTCTATCCAGAGCGAAGCTGTTTCCCGTACCATCGGTAAAACACAACCTCCTATTACACTTGCATGAGTATCTTATACCCAAATATGTGAACTATGCCGTTTGTGCCCTCACAACGCGCACAAGTGTAATACTAGTCTTTTACGCATTATTGATGTCTAATCTCGATAATACTCTGACTAGGGATATTTAATGATTTATCCTTCGTGGACTGATACTGTCTCATATCATTCTCAATCCAGGAACAAATCATAAATACCTCATATCATTTTTACATCTTGGTGATCTAATCACAAATAACAAGAGTGCAATCTCTTTTGTCACATAGTTAATTTGTACAACAACACCATGATTTGTACAAATAGTGACGCTATGGGTTATAATTTTCCAACAATCTCCCACTTGGCCCATAGCCAGTCACTCGAGTGTCTGACACCCAAACTATGTACGGTTGGCTCAAATTGCTGAGGAAAAGCTTTCGTCTGTGGATTTGCATGATTATCATCTGATGCGATTTATACGATCATTCATCGCCATGATGTATGATCCGAACGAATCACATGAATATCAAAGTATATATCTGGATTGTTGATGAGACCATTAATTCTTTAGCCTGCGCTGTAGCCTAGCTCAGCTGCTAACAGAATTATATCTAATCTAATTAGATTTATTATCAACCCAAATGGCTTCTATTGCTGCCTCAGCTGCAGCAATAATCCACTTTAGTTGTTTATTCGGTAACAGTATCTTGCTTGGAAGATTTCCAGCTCACTGTTCCGTTATTCAAACTTTATAGTACCGTTTGCGACTTCTAGTCGTCTTATCGGTTTGGAAACTTGCAGCAGTGATCCCAGTCACTTCAAGTTCTCCTTCTCCATAGATTAAGACAACATCATTAGTTCTCTAAGATACTAACGGATGTTCTTAACATCAATCCAGTGACTATCACTTGGATCGGCCTGTTTGTGACTCCATATTCTCAAAGCGTATGAGACACTAGGTCACGTACATTTTTCAATATACGAGTTCTCGGAGAGTTTTCTCGAAAGCCAAGCTTTCACCGATTGTAATTATGGGAATATCATTTCCAAGAAATGACATATTATCATTATTTATATGACATTATTGTCAGTGCGCTCCCACTAACCTCCTTATATACACAAGAATCATTTTTCATTTTGAATTAAATCATAAACTATTATGATTACATCAAAATGATAATTCCAAGAACCTATGTTTGCTTCAATCCAAACATGGATCGTATAACCTGTAAACCTTGTTTGCTAGTTTTGGTACAACCTCCAAAAGGTTTCCTTTTCAGGAAAGCGATTTTCCCGTTAAGCTGATATATTTCATACATGAAACATGCAGCTTTAGCAAGAATTATCCAAATGGATTTACCGTGGCAACAGGTAAAAGGTTGAATCGTAATCAACACAATGTTGATAACGATACCTTTCCGCTACAAGCCTAGCTTAGTACGTTGGTATGTTGCCTTTCATGTACGTCTTCCTTGAAGACTTATATAGTACCAATATGCACAATGCCTTTCGGTACAACAACTAGTTTCTAAACATAGTTGGTATATATGGAATCCATTTAGGATTCATGGCACTTTGCCATGATAGGGAGTCGATACCTTGTATCACTTCCTCATACGTAGTCAGTTGGTATTCCTCAATAAGATTGACATCTTTATGAGGTGAGATCAGAAACCCATACCCCAGGTTGTTTCCTGACTCTCTCCGACATACGCGGTTCTTGTGTATTCGAAGATTAATGGTATAGTTTCATCCTTGATGAACTACTTATGTTCCATTAAGATTCGGTGCCTGGAACAGTATTACTCCGATTTTCATCGAGTTTTACTTTCCTCCCACTTAACACTGCATATAGGTATTCCTCTCAGAGAAACCGCATGGTGAGTAACAATAAAATTGTTCTCTTGTGAGTTGTATAAGTACTATACATGGTATCCATAGGATAACCTATAATTGGCATTTATCCAATTTGGGTTTTAGTTTGGTATCATCCAAACATATGCCTAGCATTCTCAAATCATTAGGAATGAGAAACCCAGTTTCTATCCTATTCATATCTAATATGAAGTCTGTCAAACAGATTTTTATGGAACCTTATTCAAAATAAGTTCTGCACTGTTTATATGTATCCGTTGAAGGAAATGGTAGCTCAGAGCGACTCATGATTAACCTTATCATGTCCAACAAAATTCGGTTAGTTTGTTTGGACACAATGTCAAAATGACGTGTTCCGGGAGGAGTCCATTTTTGAAAGAATACTATACTCTTTCAAGTATATTAGAAACTTATTGCTTAAGTATTTTCACATCTAATGTGTTTATCTCAATATCATCATTATAAAATAAAACATTTTACTGTTCTAGAATATAAAGGTAGATCCGTAACGGATTAAACACTGATATAGAGATAATATTTCTAGTCAAACTAGTTACATTATACAGTTTCCTAATTTAAGTACACACCCAAAGGGTAGTTCCTAAAATTAGGTATCTATGATTAAAACAGCGACTTTCGTCCTGTTTCCAATTCGCAGATTAAATCTCAATCTGAAGTCAGTATCCTTCTCATAGCAGATTCTGAACATCAGTATATATTTATGTACCACACTAAGTATTTAAAATCTAATTTCAATATTAGTAATGAACATAATTATGACAAACATATTTGAAGTCGGAGCCTTACCCGTTCTTCAATTCCTTCATGTCTGCCATGTCCAAACGGCAGTCACGCTTCCGCGATCCCGTTTTCCACAATTAGGCAGATATTTTGGGATATGTCCTTTATCTTCCCAGAAGATTATAATGATTTTACCTTTTTCCCTTTTCAACACTCCAAAAGCCTTTGGCCTAGCCTCGGCTGACTAGAATATCGAAGTAAAGTGCGTCTTGCGCTACTTGCCTCAATGCAAACTTTGATTTTGTCTCCTTGAGAATAGTCATTAACTCTGCAAGAGTAATTATTGCAATTTAGTACTTCTAAGATCTAAAATAGATCTATGAAGATCCTTCAATTTCAGTATCATACTTTAAGGATCTAATCCTTAGTTCTGATTAAGAAATTAAGGAGTCTACTGCGACAAGCTAAATGGATTAAGCACTGAAGTTATCATCACATGAATCTTCCAAAGACCATGCTCTACTATTTGCTTAATTCCGGGCTTAGGCCTAATATGTTATTTTATCAAATAAAGTAACTTATTAGTTTTCAGGACTATCCTGAAATTATATTCCCAATTTGAAAAATTAAACCATTAAAATACATTTTCCCTAGGATTATGTTTTAAATGCCAATCTTTCAATTTTATCTTGATTCTAATAGTCCAACTATTTAATCAACGATTTTCGGTACTATTCATTATAATGATTACTATAGTCCAACTATTTAATCAATTATAATTTAATTGTTTGAATACAGTCCAACTGTTTGTTAAAATAACGTTTTAAATATTAGTCCAACTAACATTTAATTTATCTGACGAATGATATTTGATTGAGCGTGTATGGCAAGTAATTAAACAAATATTGCAATATAATTCTTGCCTCCCACTATTTTTCGGCGAGCCTCTAACCCTCTGTCGAGTACTCGGGAAATCGTGTTTCCTAGTGGGCTAGGATCCCGTTAAATATCACACAATCTTGACTTTGGCCAACAAATGTATGATAATTAACTAGGTAGATCTCTAAGATCAATTGGATCCAATCCAATTCCTAGATCCAGTAGGGGGACATCCAAGTCCGAAACATATATCTTATATATGCCAATATATCCAATATATTGCCTAACCTTTTCCCTCTGAATCAACTAAGCCTTGGCTTTGACACAACAAACTTAGTGATCCCAGTTAAGCGCGATCCATTGACCATGGAAAGCTTCGTAATCAATGTCGATGGAGAAGAAGTGGTCTTGACTTTGGCCAACAAACCACAACTTGGACAAGACACCGATATGGAACAAAGCTCTCGTGATTCAAACACATCCTCGACGGACAAAGGCCTTGACTTTGGCCAACAAACCAATGCCAGTCTTAGATCTTGAGTAAGAATCACTCAATGGAAGGAAAAACGCTTAATATTTTGCGAAGGTTTTTCGCGTACAAATTGGCAACCAATTTATTATCTTTGTTAAGGTCTCATCATCATACACCCTTAAACATGCATTCTAAACACATAATAAAGCACATATGAATAAATAATAATGAAATGCGGATGGATACTATACACAATGATCCTAGATCAAATCTCTCATTTTCCTCTCTCCCGCTAGCACAAGTATTTGCTTCTACCCGTTACACTACACTTCTAAAGAAACCTCATTTACATTCAGGGGAATATGTGAGAAGAGAATACAAAGAGTAAGAAGGTAATAAGGCTGGACACGCAGATCCAATTAATAAATTCCAAATTTATTACAACAATTTCTAAAATTGCCCCACCCATCTAATATCCATCCGATATACATTATTCTTGCATCGCAACCATGTATTCACACAAGCATGTTATCAATCAATCTAATCAAATTAATTAATCTGATAATTAATGACCATCCAATGTTCAAACAACGATTTGATTTTGCGCGAGTCAAACTCGTTTTGCGAATAAGTACTCAAAGTACGAATTCTCGAATTAAATTAAACTACAAAATTAAATCCAATTCAATTTGTATTTAATACTAATTCACTATTTAATTCTAAATTAAACATTACACTTTATTAATAAACCTTGTACGACTTAAATTCCAAATTTAATCGTTACGGGTCCAAAGCCCGATTAACGTCCAACGTTTATTTAATTAAAGTCCAATGGGCTTTTAATTAATTTCTTAAGGCGTGGACTTTTGGTCAACTCGGGTCAAACCCAATAACCAAAACCCAATCAAGGAGTTACCCCATAAGCCCAGAAATCAATTTAGGCCTATTAGGCCCAATTAAATTTTAAAGGTCCATTAGTCGCATTTGGGCTTTATGGAAGCGGTTCTGGGCCCAATTGGATCCAATCAATTTAGCCTAAACCTAACTTGGTACAACCAAGCCCAATAAGCCCATTTACAATATTATAAGCCCAAATTCCAAAATGGCCCATTTAACTAAATTACAAAAATCCAATTTTACAATTTAATTAATCAAAGTGCATTACATAAATAATCACCCAAATAATATTTCCAAAACATCAATTTATACAATTAATCATGCTTATCATCATTAAATCATGTCCAACACAATTTAACAAAAAATCAAACCCATTCATGCTTCTTCATGTCTCGGCTTTTAGGGTTAATTTTTGTCCAATTCGAATTCAATCCAATTAAATCCAATTATACATTAAATCAACATTCCCAAATTATTTCCAACTCATCCAATGAATCAAAATCAAAAAATCCAAGACATTTAGGGCACTCTTCTATTCGGCCAAGCCGAAGAATTTGGGGAAATTTGTTCCAAATAATTTTTCATTAAATTGATCCAATCAATCCTCAATTAAAACACATTAAAGCATACTCAATTATCTAATTTCATAAAATCATGCTCAAATACATTTTACCCAATTTTAAACCCTAAGTTAAGTTTCATGCTTTTACTCCGCTCTAATACTATTGTTGGAGTTTCTATGGCCCCGAGGATCGAATAACAAGCATAAAACACATGTGAATACAATCAACGAAGTTGCGGAATACTTACATCGATCGGTTGTGCGACGCGGTGGACAACAAAAATCAATTTTCTGCCTCCTCCATGTCTCGGCAGTGAGCTGCTCCTTTCCTACCAAGAATCGGCCATGTGAGGTCCTCCATCAAGCTCCAAGCTTTGTTAAATGATCCCATGCTCACGGGTGGGTTTCCCTATCACCTTCGCATGTCTCTTTGAGTGCTAGATCTTGATGTTTTTGCCACAAAAACATCACACTTTGCTTCCCTTTTTCCTCTTTGGCTCTCGGCAAACCAGAAGAAAAATGGCCCTTCCATGGGCGTGAGAGAGATGAAGATTTGTGAGAGAGAGAGAGTTGTGTTCTTACAAAATGTGTATTAGTTATTGTTTTCCAAAAACAAATAAAACATATACCATTTCCATTTTTCCAAAAAGTCAAGGCAATAAAGTTTTGTCAACCACCAACATCAACTCCCATCAATCAATGAATAATGACTAGTGTCAATCACTCAAAGTGAAAGACATCCATCACTTGATTGACGAATGATGTGACGCTAGATGGGACTAGAGATTTGACGCTTGATTTGACTTGCGTGCCGCACTCAAATTCGAAATGCGAATGCGCTCGCAAACAATCCCAGGCTCGGGTTCACTAATTCCGAATTAACGAATTTTCCGTTGCGTCGTAATTAAATCTAATTTAATTAAATAATCATGCCTAGCATAATTACGATTCACGTCGCTAACGAATTAATTCTAAATTAACTGTTCGGCCCGAATTAAAATCTAATTTTAATTCCGCGTCGAAATCCAATTTCGTATAATATCGAATATATTATTTTATCGATTAATTCCAAATTAATCGTTCTCTCTCTTTAAATAATATTTTATCCCAGATAAAATATCTCCGTAATTAATCCCAGATTAATTTTCTCTCTCTTATAATTAATCCCAGATTAATAAAGTGAGAGTCATACGTCATCGGTGAATCTTCGGGAAACGACCCATGAGATCCCTGGATATGTTGGCAGTAAATTCAGTTGTCGGACTATCCGAACACGTAAGTACCTAGTACTACATTTTTACCGATTTACAAGACAATGTTGGCTTCTAGCAAAGCGCCATGCCTACCCATTCTCCAGAAATATCCTTACATGAATATAGTGATCTATATCAGGCGTAGTATACGTAGTATTGGCGTATTTCGATCCAGTATCGGATGATCACATGCAAGGCCTGGGGCTGGTATAGTGTCTGCCCCGTACGAAACATATATCGGATCACGAGCAACTAGTCTCTTTATTATCGGATAATCATGACCAAGTCATATTATCCCGATGGTTGCAACCTTTTAGAGAACCAGTTATGTATCCCTGCGTGATCATCATCTCCATATGACTGGAGTGATACTTCCGTCTGACATCACATCACACCCAACACACTACGATTCTCAATATACCCAGCAGAGGCGTACACAGAACATGTTAAAGCCCTGGACGACCAAACCCAAATTATATTGATTGTCACAAGTATTAGCGGTGCAAGTCTCAAGCTAAGACCAAATACACCTACCCTGATTTCGGACTTCCATAGACACATAGTCATACTACCAATCGAATTCCGATGGGGTCTATCCAGAGCGAAGCTGTTTCCCGTACCATCGGTAAAACACAACCTCCTATTACACTTGCATGAGTATCCTATACCCAAATATATGAGAACTATGCCGTTATGCTCCCACAACGTGCACAAGTGTAATACTAGTCTTTTACGCATTATCGATGTCCAATCTCGATAACTCTGACTAGGGATATTTAATGATTTATCCTTCGTGGACTGATACTGTCTCATATCATTCTCAATCCAGGAACAAATCATAAGGACCTCATATCATTTATACATCTTGGTGATCTAATCACAAATGACAAGAGTGCAATCTCCTTTGTCACATAGTTAATTTGTACAACAACACCATGATCTGTACAAATAGTGACACTTTGGGTTATATTGTCCAACATAATATCCATCTGATATGCATTATGCATACATCGCATCCATGTATACACACAAGCATGTTATCAATCAATTTAATCCAATTAATTAATCTGAAATTAATGACCATCCAATGTTCAAACAACGATTTGATTTTGCGCGAGTCCGACTCGTTTTGCGAATAAGTACTCAAAGTACGAATTCTTGAATTATATTAAACTACAACTTTAAATCCAATTTAATTTGTATTTAATACTAATTCCTTATTTAATTCTAAATTAAATAATTACACTTTTTAATGTACCTTTACGACTTAGATTCTAAATCTAATCGTTACGGGTCTCAAAGCCCGATTAACATCCAATGTCAATTTAATTAAAGTCCAATGGGCTTTTAATTAATTTCTTAAGGCATGAACTTTTGGTCAATATAGGTCAAACCCAATACCAAAGCCCATTTAAGGAATCACCCTTATTTGCCAAGAAACCAATTTAGGCCCATTAGACCCAATTAAAATTAAAGGTCCATTAAGTCATATTTGAACTTTATGGATATGGTTTTGGGCCCAATTGGATCCAACCAATTAGCCTAAACTAAACTTGGCCCAACCAAGCCCATTAAGCCCAATTACAACTTTACAAGCCCAATTCCAAATTGGCCCAATTAATTAAATTACCAAAATTCCAAATTTCATAATTAATTAACCTAAAGTGTATGCCATAATTAATTAACTAAATTAACATTTCCAAAATACTAATTCACTCAATTAATTATGCTCATTATCATCAAAACATGTCCAACACATTTGAATCAAAAATCAATCATTTTCCATGCTATCTAGTCACGACATTTTAGGGGTTTTATTGTCTGATTCGGTGTCAATCAATTAAATCCTAAATCAACATTACCCAAATGATTTCAACTCATCCAATGATCAAAATCAAAAAATTCCATGACATTTAGGGTTGCAAAACTTTCGGCCAAGCCAATAGATTAGGGAAAATTTGATCCAATCCAATTTTCATCAAATTGATCATGCATAACATCATGTTATCATCATTCAAGCATATTTAAACAATCAATTTCACTCAAACATGCTCAAATCAATTTTACCCAATTTTACCCTAATAAAATTTCATGCTCAAAATGGCTCTGATACCATTGTTGGGTTTCTAGATTAGTCCCAAGATCAATTTCAAGCAAGAAATCATGTGTGAATACTACAAAGAAGCATGGCGGAATCATACTTACAATGATCGGATTTGCAACGCGTCGAACACAAAACTTTTTTCTCCCTTGTTGAAGCTCTCGGCAATGGCTAGATTTTGTGCTCCTCCAAATTCGGTCAACTCCATGGATGGATCTCCAAGCTCCAAGCTTTGTGTTATGATTCCATGCTCATGAATAGGTTTCTCTATCACCTTTGGATGACCCTTCATGTGCTAGCATAGGAAAGATTTGCCACAAATCTTCCATTCATTCTTTGTAATTTTCGGCCTTGCCAAAAATTGGGAGAGAAGCATTTTGGCCCTTGGCCGATTGTGAGGAAGAAAGAGAGAGGAGAGTGTGTTGGTTATTTTGTTTCCAAAACCTAATAAAACATATACAAAAAATTAGTCAAAGCTTTTCCAAAAAGCTTAGAAAATTTTGGAGGCAAAAATACAATAAATGCATTCCAACAACTCTCATCACTCATGAATAGTGACTGGTTGTCAATCACTCAAAGTGACAAGACATCCATCACTTGAATGATGTGCGATGTGATGTGACGCGTGATGTGACTTGTGGGCCGCACTTGAATTCGAAATGACAGTGGGCCCGCAAACACTCCCGGGCTCGAGTTCGCTAATTCCGAATTAACGAATTTTCTGTTGTGACGTAATTAAATCAAATTTAATTAAATAATTATGCCTAGCAAAATTACTATTCACGTCGCTAACGAATTAATTCTAAATTACCTCGTTCGCCCGAATTAAAATCTAATTTTAATTCCGCGTCGAAATCCAATTTCTTATAATATATCGAATATATTATTTTATCGATTAATTCCAAATTACTCCATTTAGGACATCATTGCACTTTTCCATAATAGGGAGTCGATACCTTGTATCACTTCCTCATACGTAGTCAGTTCGTCTTCCTCAATAAGATTGTCATCTATTTGAGGTGAGATCAGAAACCCATACCTCCCAGGTTGTTTTCTGACTCTCTCCGACTTGCGCGATTCTTGTGTATTTGAAGATTGTGGTACAATTTCATCCATGATGAACTGTTTGTGTTCTATTAAGGAATCGGTGCCTAGAACAGTATTACTCCGATTTTCATCGAGTTTTACTTTTCTCCCACTTACCACTAGGCATGGCAAAAAACCCGGACCCGGCCCGAAGACCCGCAGTGTACCGGGTCCGGTTCCGGGTCCGGTTGATTCCGGACCCGGGTACCCGGGACCCGGTACATTAAAAAAAAAAAACAAAAACAAAACATATGACTTGCATACTGTACTGGTTTATTTTTAAAAAATAAAGGACTATATATATAATTGTATAATTGGTTTAAACGACAGAGACTAAATGAATATTTAAACCAATTTTAAGTATCTTTTAAAATAAAGGACTGTTTATATAATTATATAAATGTTTTAAATGATAGAGACTAAATCAACATTTATTTATACCATATATTAAAAATCATATAGAATTTTTAAATATATATGAGTATATATAGAGATAGTGTCGACAATATATAAGTCATTAACTACTGTTTTTATTGTGCTTTATACACCAAAAATAAAAAAAAAATAGAAAAAAAAAATAAGTTGCGGTACCCGGGTCCGATTCCGGGTATACCCGGGTCTATCCCGGGTAGACCCGGGTCCGGACCCGGAAGCGTTTTTCCGGGTCCACTGCCGGACCCGGGTCCATCAAAAACATTGCGGATCCGGATCCGGGTCCATACGGACCCGGGTCCGGATCCGGAAATGCCATCCCTACTTACCACTGCATATAGGTATTCCTCTTAGGAAAACCGCATGGCGAGAAACAATTACATTGCTCTCTTGTGAGATGTATAAGTACTATACTTTGGTTACCCTAGGATAACCTACAAATTAGGCACTTATCCAATTTGGGTTTTAGTTTGGTATCATCCAAACATATGCCTAGTATTCCCAAATCTTCAGGAATGAGAAAACTCGGTTTCTTTCCTGTTCATATCTAATATGAAGTCTGTCAAACAGATTTTTTATGGAACCTTATTCAAAATAAGTGTTGCACTGATTAATGCGTATCCCTAGAAGGAAAATGGTAGCTCAGAGCGACTCATAATTAACCTTATTATGTCTAATAAAATTTGGTTTCTCCGTTTGGACACACCGCTCAATTGAGGTGTTTCGGGAGGAGTCCATATTGAAAGAATACTATACTCTTTCAAGTATTCGAGAAACTTATTGCTTAAGTATTTTCCATCATGGTCTAATCATGATGTTTTAATACTTTAGCCGATCTGTCTGTCAACTTCGTGTCGAAACTCTTTGATTTTATCAAAAGTTTCTGATTCTTGTTTCAAAAGAAACACATAACCATAACGCGATGTCACATCTGTAAAAGTTACGAAGTATTCATATCCACCTCTAGCCTAGCTAGATATGGGCCCACTTACGTCACTATGAACGAGGGCTAACAGATCGGTGGCATTTGCACTTTTACCAAATAAAAGATGTTTAAGGCACTTTGCTTAATAAACTAGATTCGTAGACATCATTTGAATAGGATCAAATTCATACTATTATCCACTCTTCAAAAGTGTGGATATACGAGTCTTGTTCAATGTGTCCCAGACAACAATGCCACAAATAAGTCTCATCTGATTAATTCAGTTTGAGTTATTTTTTTGTCATGTTATATGTTTGAGATTTATTTATATTCAAAATATAAATACTGTTATTCACATCTAATGTGTTTATCTCAATATCATCTTTATAAAATGAAACACTTTAGTGTTCTAGAATATAAAGGTATACCCGCAACGAGTTATACTCTGATATAGAGATAATGTTTCTAGTCAAACTAGTTACATTTTAACAGTTTCCTAATTTAAGTACACACCCGAAGGGTAGTTCCTAAACTTAGGTTTCTACGGTCAAAACAGCGACTCTCGTCCCATTTCTGATTCGCAGATCAATCTCAACTGAAGTCAGTATCCTGCTCATCAGCAGATTCTGCACATCAGTACATATTTATATACAATATCTAGTATCAAAATCCAGTTTTGAAACTAATAGCGAACATGTTTATGACAAACATACTTGAAGCCGGAGCCTTGCCCCTCTTCACTTTCTTCATCTCTGCCCTGTCCATACGGCAGTCACACTTCCAGTGACCCCGTTTGCCACAGTTTAGGCAGACATCTGGGATATGTCATTTGTCTTCCTAGAAGACTGTGATGATTTTGCCTTTGCCCCTTTTAGAAGCTCTAGCTGTGCCTCCTAGAACATAGCCATCAATTCTCCAAGAATTTTCTCTTGGTTCACAATGAAATTGCCCCAGCTTTCGGGTAGAGACTATAAGATCAAATCTTTGGTAGTCTCGGCCACGTAGGTAATGCCTAGCTAACCTAGCTGATCGATGTCAGCAATCATCTGCGACACTTAGTGCTCGACAGATGTACCCTCTGACATACACGAGCTAAAGAGCTTATTATGCAATTTATACTTCTAAGATCTAACAGTAGATCTATGAAGGTCTTTAATTTCATCATCATGGTACAAAGATCTAATCCTTAATTCTGACGACGAAATTAAAGTGTTATTGCGGTAAGCATAATGGATTGAGCACTAAAGTTATCATCACATGAATATTCCAAATATCATGTTCTACTATTTGCTCAACTCCGGGCTTAGGCCCGAGATGTTATTCTATCAAATAAAGTAACTCCTCAGTTATCAGGACTATCCTGATGATCTATTCCCATTTGAAAAATTAAGCCGCTTAAAGACATTTTTACCCAAGTTTAAGTTTTAAACGCTAATCTTTCAGTTATTTGATTGCTATAGTCCAACTATCCAATCAACGATTTCAGGTACTATTTAATATAATGATTACTATAGTCTAACTATATAATCAACTATAATTAATTATTTAAATTCAAATATATTGATTACTATAATCCAATTATATATTCAACTATAATTTGAAGTAGTATTTGAATACAGTCAACTGTTTAATTAAAACAGCGATATTAGTCCAAACTATTTTATTCGAGTAATGACGAAAAATTGAAATGGCGCGTATTGGCAAGTATCTAACGAAATTACAAATTTAATACTTGCCTCCCACTATTTTTCGGCGAGCCTCTAAACCCTATGTTGAGTACTCGGGAAACCTTGTTTCCTAGTGGGCTAGGATACCGTTAAATAACACACAACCTTGACTTTGGCCAACAAGCTGTATGATATTTAACTAGGTAGATCTCTAAGATCAATTGGATCTCATCCAATTCCTAGATCCAGTAGGTGGACATCCAAGTCCGAAACATATATCTTATATATGCCAATATATCCAATATATTTTCCTAACCTTTTTCCTCTGAATCAATTAAGCCTTGGCTTTGGCACAACAAACTTAATGATTCCAGTTAAGCGGGACCCATTGACCTTGGAAAGCTTCGTAATCGATGTCAATGGACAAGAAGTGATCGTGACTTTGGCCAACAAATCACAACTCGGACAAGACATGCGATATAGAACAAAGCCTTCATGATTCAAACACATCCGCGATGGACAAAGGTCTTGACTTTGGCCAACAAACCAGTACCAATCTTGGATCTTGAGAATGAATCATTCAATGGAAGGAAAACGCTTAATTTATGTTGAGGGTTTTTCACGTAATTGGCAACCAATTAATTATCTTTGTTAAGGTCTCATCATACACCCTTAAACATGCATTCTAAAAGCATAATAAGGCGCGTAAATAAATTAATAATGATATGCGGATGGATATTTAAAACACTTGTTCCTAGAACAAATCTCTCCATTTTTTTCTCTCTCCCGTTAGCACACAATCTTACTTCTACCCAATTACATAACACTTATAAAGAAACCTCATTTACATTGAGGGGAATAGGTGAGAAGAGAAATACAAAAAGTCAAGAGGTAATAGGCTGGACACGCAGGTCCAATTTAATAAATTCTAAATTTATTACAACAATTTCCAAAATTGCCCTCACCCATCTAATATCCATCCGATATACATTATTCATACATCACATCCATGTATTCACACAAAGCATATTATCAATCAATCTAATCCAATTAATTAATCTGAAATTAATGACCATCCAATGTTCAAACAACGATTTGATTTACGCGAGTCCGACTCGTTTTTAAGAATAAGTACTCAAAGTACGAATTCTTGAATTATATTAAACTACAACATTAAATGCAATTTAATTTGTATTCAATACTAATTCTTTATTTAATTCTAAATTAAATAATTACACTTTATTAATGTGCCTTAGCGACTTAGATTCTAAATCTAATCTAAACGGGTCTCAAAGCCCAATTAACATCCAATGTCAGTTTAATTAAAGTCCAATGGGCTTTCAATTAATTTATAAGGCATGGACTTTGGTAACCAAAGTCCAATAAGGAATCACCTTTGCCAAAAATCAATTTAGGCCCATTAGGCCCAATTAAAATTTTAAAGGCCCATTAAATATATTTGGACTTATGGATATGGTTTTGGCCCCATTGGATCCAACCAATTAACATAAACCAAACATGGCCCAACCAAGCCCATTAAGCCCAAATACCACTTTATTAGCCCAATTCCAAATTTAAGCCCAAATAATTAAATTCCAAAATTCCAAATTTCACAATTCAATTAACTAAAGTGCATTAGCGATAATTAATTACTTAAATCAACATTTCCAAAACGCTAATTTACATAATTAATCATGCTTTCTAATTATCAATTCATGTCCAACATAATTGAAGCAAAAGCAATCCCATTTCATGCTTATAGTCACGGCATTTTAGGGTTTTTGTCGATTTCGATTTTAATCCAATTAAATCATAAATCAACATTTCCCAAGTCATTCAAACTCATCCAATGATTCAAAAAATAAAAATCACCATGAAATTTAGGGCACCACATGTTTCGGCCAAGCCAAAATATATGGGAAAATTTGATCCAATTCAATTTTCATCAAATTGATCATAAATAACTCTAAGTTATCATCATTCAAGCATACTCAAACAATCAATTTATCCAAACATGCTCAAATCAATTTTACCCAATTTTACCCTAAATCAATTTCATGCTTAAATAAGGCTCTTGATACCATTGTTGGGTTTCTACTATAGTCCCAAGATCATTCAAGCAATGAAAATATGTGAATACAATAAAGAATTATGGCGGAATCATACTTACAATGATCGGATTTGCGATGCGTTGAACAACAGAACTTTTTCCATTCCTTGAAGCTCTCGGCAATGGCCCTCTTTTGTGCTCCAAGGTTTCGGTCAAGCTCCTCCATGGATGTCCTCCAAGCTCCAAGCTTTGATTTGAGATTCCATGCTCAATGGTTTGTTTCCCTATCACCTTTGGATGACTCTTTAGTGTGCTAGCACTTGGAAATTTTGCCACAAAATTTCCTTAAGGCTTCTTGTAGTTCTCGGCAATGAGAAGAACAAAGGAGAGAAAAATGGCCCAAGGCCGAAAATGGAGAGGGAGAGGGAGAGAAGAGTGTTAGTTTGTTGTAATGTGTATATGGTATTTGATTTTCAAAAAACAAATACCAATTCACTCTTTTCCAAAAAGGTACAAAGCAATTAAGCCTTCCAACAACTCACATCACTCATGAATAGTGACTGGTTGTCAATCACTAAAAGGTGACTTGACATCCATCACTAAAGTGACGCATGCTGTGACACGCGATGTGACTTGTAGGCCCCACTTGATTCGAAATGCTAGTGGGCCCGCAAACACTCCGGGCTCGGGTTCTCTAATTCGAATTAACGAATTTTCCGTCGCGATGTAATTAAATCAAATTTAATTAAATAATTTTGCCTAGTAAAATTACTATTCACATCGCTAGCGAATTAATTCTAAATTAACTCGTTTGCCCGAATTAAAATCCAATTTTAATTCCGCATCGAAATCTAATTTCGTATAATATATCAAATATATTATTTTATCGATTAATTCCAAATTAATCGTTCTCTCTCTTTAAATAATATTTTATCCCAGATAAAATATCTCCGTAATTAATCCCAGATTAATTTTCTCTCTCTATTAATTAATCCCAGATTAATAATGTGTGAGTCATACGTCATCGGTGAATCTTCGGGAAGCGACCCATGAGATCCCCAGATATGTTGGCAGTAAATCTGGTCGTCGGACTATCTGAACACGTACGTACCTAGTACTACGTTTTTATCGATTTACAAGACATGATTGGCTTCTAGCAAAGCACCGTGTCTACCCAATTCTCCAGAAATATTCTTAAAGGAATATGTAATCTATATCAGGCGTAGTATACGTAGTATTGCGTATTGAGATCCAGTATCGGATGTCACGTGCTAGGCCTGGGGCGGGAATTATGTCTGCCCCGTACGAAGCACATATCGGATCTCTGGTAACTAGTCTCTATAATCGGATAAGCGTGGCCTAGTCATATTATCCCGATAGCTGCAGCATTTAAGAGCACCAGTTCCGTATCCCACGTGACCATCATCTCCATTATGACTGGAGTGATACATCCATCTCGTCATCACACCCAATACACTACGATTCTCAATATACCCATAAGAGACGTACACAGAACCGGTTAAAGCCCTTGATGACCAAAACCAAAGTATAATGATTATCGCAAGTATTAGCGGTGCAAGTCTCAGGTTAAGACCAAAAACACCTACCCTGATTCGGACTCCCATAGACACACAGTAATACTACCAATGTAATTCCGAGGGGTCTATCCAGAGCGAAGCTGTTTCCGTACCATCGGTAAACATAACCTCCTATTGCACTTGCATAAGTATCCAATACTTAAATATATGAGAACTATGTCGTTATGCTCCCACAACGTGCACAAGTGCAATACTAGTCTATTCCACATTATCGATGTCCAATCTTGATAATACTCCGACTAGGGATGTTTTATTGATTAAACCTTCATGGATTGATATTGTCTCATATCTTATCAATCCGGAACTGGACTTTTATCAATTATATATCCCGGTAATCTAATTACAAATGATAAAAGAGCAATTTCCTTTGTCACATAGTTAATTTGTACAACAACACCATGTTCTGTACAAATAGTGATGTTATGGGTCATAATTGTCCAACAGATCATTCCACTTGAGCTGAAGACAGCTGATCCTGTTGAATCTCCCATTGAACCTGTTCAACCTGTTTTAGTCCCGGTGCCGATATTCCTATTGCTGCCTCTGTATCAGAAGCTCCTGCCACAGCCCCTCAGTCCGAGGCCCATGCGGCCTAAAAAGATTTTTACTTTGTATGCTTGTTGGGTGACCCCGAGGGGGCCTTTTGTACTTAACATTACATTTCTCAATTTACCTTTTACATTTCTATGCCTTTTGGCTGTTGTATGCTTATATTTTCCTTTCAGTACTTAGAATAATTTATGACCCAACGCTAGTAAATATATACTCGGTGAGACATAACCGACCCCGAGCTGATGATGACACTTGGCCATGAGGGAATACTACCTCCTCACATCAACCAGAATTTGACCATGGGGGGAATATTCCAATCCCATGCCGAAGAAAACCATGACTCGGTGGGAAATAACCCGACCCCGAGATGGTGATGACACTTGGCCACGAGGGAATATTAACTCCTCGCGCCAACAAGAACATGGCCATGGGGGAATATTCTGACCCATTTCCGAAGAAAGCCACGACTCGATGAGACATAACCCGACCCCGAGCTGGTGATGATACTTATCTGCGATAGGATATTACCTCATCACGCCAACCAGAACATGGCCATTGGGGGGATATTCCGACCTCATGCCGAAGAAAGCCATGACTCGGTGGGACATAACCTGACCCTGAACTGGTGATGACACTTGGCCACGAGGGAATATTACCTCCTCGCGCCAACCAGATCATGGCCATGGGGGAATATTCTGACCCCATTCCGAAGAAAGCCACAACTCGGTGGGACATAACCGACCCCGAGCTGGTGATAATACTTGGCCTTGGTGGAATGAATACAGCCATGAGCCGGTGGTCCAATGTGAGACTTAACCACGAGTGAAGATTCAAAATCAGGACTCAAATAATGTTAGCACTGTGGAGGTGACTTAGCACATACTCCGCATAGACTCAAAAACTAACAAAGCAAGCACCCGAGATAGTGTCTTGTCTAGTGCTACCTAAAATAATAATTTGGTATGTCCGGTTGTTCTTCGTGGTTCGACTGATAACTCATGGGGGATGAAACCTCCCCGTGTTCGGCCTCCCCAAGGCTACAAGGGTCACGGAGGCACTTCGGCCGTCCCCGTGCCGTGTGCCTGATGGTTCGTCATGGTTCGACTGATAACTCACGGGGGAAGAAACCTTTTTTTGTTCGACCTCCCTAAGGCTACAAGGGTCATTGAGGCACTTCGGCCATCCCAGTGTCGTATGCCTGATGGTTCACAATGGGATCGGCCAGATAACTCACATGGGGAGAATCTTCCATGTGTCCAGCTTACCCGAGCTCATTCCTGAAAAATGCAAGTCATAGGCTACTAATGCTCCAGCCCCGGGGGTTTGATAATGACTCCAGGGATTGACGTGCCACGGGGGGTTCGCATTTTTCCCGCATGAACTTCATCCCTTCATGCGTTATGGATCCTTAAAATTGAAGGTACCTAGATCAGAGCATTTCCACCTGGGGGTTTGATAATGACACCAGGGATTGGCGTGCAGTGAGTTTGGTGTTATCCCCAGATACTGAGAACCTCTTTATTTGTCTTGACCACGAGCAAATCTCAAGAATATTGAACATATCTTTCTCATTCAAGTAACAAACAAGTAAAATGGACAAGTTTCTTAATTCAACTGCTAGATGGCCTATTGTGAATCAATTTTTACTGTCACATCCCGAACCCCAACTGCCATGTAAAGTCTCAACCCGGCCAGGATAGCCTCATACTCGGCCTCATTGTTGGTTACTCTGAAGGCAAATTTTAAAACATACACCATCTCTTCCCCTTCACTGCTTTGGAGGATCATCCCGACCTCGCAGCCCTCTGAACTGACCGATCCATCCACAAATAACTCCCACTTGGCTTCTGCCACTGCTAAAACTTGAGGACCCTTGAGCGCGGTGATAAAATCTGTTAGTGCCCGCCCCTTGATTGACATCCTAGGCAGGTAAGATATATCATACTCGCTTAGCTCCACCGAACGTTTCACCAATCGACCCGAGACCTCTGGTTTATGCAGGATCTGTCTTAGGGGGTGGTCGGTGTAGTCCCAAACAGGATGAGCCTGAAAATAAGGCCGCAAATTTCGTGCTGTCGTGACCAAATAGAGAGCCACCAACTCGTGGGCCAGATATCAGGTTCCTACATCCAATTAGGCCTTACTAGTATAGTACACTAGCCTCTGGACCTTGTCTACTTCCTGCATTAGTACCGAGCTTACAACATATTCAAAAACAACTAAGTACATAAACAAAGTCTCACATGGGATCGGTTTAGCTAGCAGATGAGGTTGAGTCAAGTACTCCTTTAACTGTTGGAACGCCTCTTCGCACTCTGTTGTCCAACTGACCTCTTTATTGGCCTTCTTAATCAACTTAAAGAAGGAATGACACTTGTCAATGGTCTTAAAGATGAACCGGTTCAATGCTGCCACCCGACCTATCAGGAGTTGCACCTCATTGGCAGTCCTTGGGGACTTTAACTCCAGCACCACCTTGATCTTTTACGGGTTCGCCTCGTTACCCCGAGCACTGATTATATACCCAGGAATTTACCCGTGGACACCCCGAAAGCACACTTGTCCGGATTCAGCCTCATATTATGCTTCCTTAATAGCTCAAAATTTCCTCTGAGTTAGTCCAGATGATCTTCGAGCTTCTGGGTCATCGTTATCATGTCATCAATATAGACATGCATTTTCTTGCCGATGAGGGGGTTGAAAACCTTGTTCACCAGTCTCTGATAGGTAGCCCATGCATTCTTCAACCCAAACGATATCACCTTATAGCAATACAGCCTCTGATCAATGATAAAAGTTGTATTCTCTTCGTCCTCGGGTGTATATTCGCCTGGTTATAACCTGAGAAAGCATCCATGAAACTGAGCAATCTGTGGCATGCCGTGGAATCCATCAGTCGGTCCACCTTTGGGAGAAGGAAGCTATCATTCAGGACAACTTTATTAAGGTCGGAAAAGTCCATACACATTCTCCACTTCCCATTTGCCTTCTTGACGAAGACCACATTAGATACCCACTCTGAGTATTTTACTTCTCTGATGAAGCCAGCCTTCTGCAACTTCTCAACCTCAACTCGTATCGCCTCATATCGTTTCTGATTAAAGATCATTCTCTTTTGATTAACCGGCTTATGAGCCCCGTCCACTGCCAAATGATGACTGATGAACTTAGGATCAATCCCGAGCATATCTCTGTACCCCCTAGGCAAAAATGTCAGCATACCCCTTCAAAAACTTGAGCAATCCATGTTTTAAGTTCTGTTCTAACCCTGCCCCGACCTTGATCACCTTCACGGGGTCGAAGAGCTCTACCAACTCTAATTCTTCTCCTGCTCCCAATTGAGCGGGGTCCACGGGTCAAGGGATGGGGACTCGACCCCTTCGTCTTCGTCCCCTCCCTTTTCTCTTCGTGCCTCCCTCCTCGATAGAGAGCGCTTCCTTGGAGACAACGGGAAAATAACTCTTTATCGTCTTCTAACTCCCAAACCGCCCCAACTCCCTCCTAAGTCGGGAACTTTATCTTCAAGTAATAGCAAGAGATGGCCGCCCTTGACTTCATCATGAAGGGTTGGCCCATAATAACTGATCGGTGAAATCACTCACGTTACGCAAACGCACGTATCGTTCAAGTAGTATAAAATATATCGATCACACGAGGACTTATTACTAATGCTATTAATTAATGAAGCTAAATTTATACAAGTATCTAATTAAAGTTGATTGTTGTTTGGATGGTTATTTTTATCTAAAATAAATAAATAAATAAACTAAGGTAGATTTCAAAATGAATTAATGATGTGAAAATGTCCAGGGTTGTGAATCCTACCAATATCTTTCTAAAGATGAGTTTTATGCTTGTGTAATGTACTAGTTTATTAACCTGGAACACGTAAATATGCAAAAGCCTCTTCCGATGGTCAAATGCAAACACCGAAAGTAACCCAATTAACTATATTCCTCCGAATTCATTAAGTTTAAGTTCCAATTATGGCTACCCATGCCCGAAAGGTATATTCCTATCCTGGAAGGAAATCTCTAAGGTGAATATGAGATTGTGAGCTATTGAGTCTACGGCTAAACCTAAAATCTCTTTTCCAAATTCATTTTAAGTTTACCTAGTCAATCTTATTAGTTTCCAATTAACAATAAACATTAAGAACTAGACTCAATAAATAAGCCAAAACATCACACAATACATAAGAAAAGTCAACTTATTAAATCATTGATATTGGTTTTCATCACAACCCTAGACAACGTATTTAGTTACAACACAATTTAGGACTTCTAAAGACATAAATAAACAAAACATCATACAACTAGTTGAAATCTAAAAAGTAAAAATTACAACAATGAAATAAAATACTGGGGTTAGGGGATCCACCTTTAATATTTCAATATAGAAATCTCTCTTATTATAATATATAAATTTTCATTATATTACCAACCGACCATATAAGCGGTATCCAATTAAGTTATATTTTAATTATTTTCAAATGACCATAAATGTGGTATCCAATGAAGTCAGGTTAAAATTAATTAATTAATTCCAACTGACCATAAAAGTGGTATCCAATTAAGTCAGGTTTTAAGATAATTTATATATTTGTAGGACACAGAACTTGACGACGCTATTTTAGGCTCACGGCCTAGTTGGGAGTACGGAGTAGCCACGGGGGACCAAATCAGAGAATAATGGAGTCGCCACCCGGTGCGAACCGGGAAAATGAGATTTAAGGCCGCACTCACCCCTCGCAATGGAAGACCTCAAACGTTGGGTTCAGAATGGTCCCTTACTTATGTCACTTGTAATGAAAGGATTTGTGTAATAATTTAATCAAGCTTAAGTAACACTTATTTCCAAGAGTATCATGCTTCTAAGTTCACATGCACAAAAATAAAACTTACACCTAAATTTGCATATATTTCACATCTAAGATTGCATGCTTGAAAGTACATCAAAGTAGCAACGAACATACAACTTCATTGGCATATTGTATTCATGGAAACACAAGCACACACAAACCACACAAGCACACATGAAGGCGAATCAAATGATGGCGAACATGTGATTTCATAGACATATCATAAACAAATAGCCATTACATGTCCATGCACAAATAAAAGAGTCAACTAAGTATATAATGTAAAGGATGCAATTAGGCATTAAAGTGAGCATGCTATGACGTGGTGCAAAAGAAGATAACTAATATGGACACAAGCACACATGTGAGCACTTTTCCCAGTGGTACGTGGAATTGTATCCCAAGTACAGACCGCACTACCGTCCATTCGGAATCGGCTACGGAATTTATGTCTGGGTTTCCATCCGATATACCACAAGAAATAATACTCAAATGCTATCACGACATGGATATATGAATTGTAATACGTTAAACACATTGTACTCATACATGTGGGGAATACAGATGAATGATACCTACACAATCTTGCGCAATACAGAGAAGCAATCAGATTCATCATACGAAGGGATAGCTACTAGGAGCAATTATGTATGAAATCTGATGAAAAGGACTCAGTCCAGTGGGTGCGTGTTCGCGTAGCGTTCGAGAACGCGTTCGAATGGTAAACAGAGGTTTGCATTCGTATAGCGTTCGAGAACGCGTTCGAACGGAGCCAGACCTGATGCATGAAACACTAAAAAAATGCGTGCGCGTTCGCGTAGCATTTGATAATGCATTCGAACGGTAAACAGAAGGTTCACGTTCGTATAGCGTTCGAGAACGCGTTCGAACAGAACCAGACCTGATGCATGATGAAACTAAGAAAATGCATGCGCATTCGCGTAGCGTTTGAGAACGCGTTCGAACGGTAAACAGAAGGTTCACGTTCGTGTGGCGTTCGAGAACGCGTTCGAACGGAACCAGACCTGATGCATGCAACACATTCATAGACAAACAAATCCACAATGTGGGACCTCACGTATCCGATTGAACTCATCTCGCATCCAATCGAGTATACACCAATCGGCACGGCAAAGCATCGTGGTAAAGGGTTTTAACCCCTCCAAATAGGGGACCTTTCATCGCACTTACTAAGCCCATGTGCTCAATTGAATCATGCATACAAAGAATTAAAAAACAATAATATCAAACTTATTATGCCCGATTGAACGTATCTTGCATTCAACCGAACACACATCAACCGGCGCGGCAAAGCATCGGGGTAAAGGATTTTAACCCCTCCAAATAGGGGACCTTTCATCGCACTTACTAAGCCCATGCGCTCGATTGAATCACGCATACAAAAGTAACATGCAGAATTCAAATGACAAAAATAAATAAATAAAAGCAATATAAAAACAAAAGAAAGTGTCATTTACTCAAGCGGTACGTGGAGTTGTATCCCGAGTACAGATCATACTACCGTCCATTCAGAATCGGCTATGAAATTTATGTCCGGGTTTCCATCCGATATACCACGAGAGTTGACACATCTTTCATTTTATTCCAAAGCCACAACATACAATATCTCATAATCCATGCATATTTATCTACTCAGGGCCACAACATGCATTTCAACATAACAATCATGCAAGCAATACTCAATAAATAATACAAATAAAACAGAAAATGAATGTGGAAAATACCCTCAGGTCTAACCTTTTATGTCGACTTTCGAACTCGCGTTTCACGGCCGTCGGAAGGGCTATCATACCGCTACTTCTCCAGTTCACTGGTTTAGCATCTTGGCTCACTGTTTTGTTGTTTTGCTTGCTGTTTACCCCGTTTTACTGTTGTTTGGCCTCCACTTTGCTACTGTTTCCTCTGTATTTCTGCTTGCTATTCAGGTCACTGTTTTTGACGTTTTTGGGGACTATTTTGGTGTTTTTAATGGTCAATTTGTGCAGGTTTGTTTGTAATTTTTTAAGGGTTGGATGTGAAGTATTTTACTCACTGGTTTAGGGTATTTTAGGGGCTGTTGGAAAGGCTAAAACTCGGCAAAAGGCTGTTGTTTTTACGCACACTGCATGCATGCACAAGGGCGCTGTTCTGGTTGATTTTTTGCGTGAATGTTGCTGCTGTTTTGGGTGTTATTTTGGTGATGGTAATGGCTGTTGAAACTCGGCAATGGAGGGGATTGAGGATGTGGTATTCACGGCCAAAAGAAAGAGAGATGAAGAGAAGAGTTTTGATCACCTTTCTTGCTTGGCCGTGGGGTTGGTGTCTTCTAGGGTTTATGGCTTATGATTTGCGTGTAAGATGAGAGGTTCTTGATGTCTTGGGCGTGTGTTAGAGAGAGTGGACTGTTAGGGTTTATATTTTTTTTGTTATTGGTTTGCCGTGGAGATTGAAGTCGTTGGGAGAGATGATGGCTTTGGGTGGTGGTTGTTTATATAGAGAATGACTAGGGCTTCACCTTGTCTCACAAGGAATAGGATCTTGGTTTCTAATTTAGGCTTCTCAAGAATGGTATACACAAGATTTAGGGGGGACAAAATATTATAAATTAGGAAGTTACAAGATTAGATTGGTGTTGATTAGGAAGTCAAATATTTTTAATTAGTAAATATCTTATTTAGTTAGGAATGATTATATTTGATTAGTTTATATTAGGCATATACTTATTTTATGTTTGGTAAATATTTTATTTATTTATTTATTTAATTTAATTAATATTTATTTAGTTAATGTTTTAATTTAATTAATAATTATTTAATTTGGGGTGTGTATTAAAGGCTTTGGGCGTGTGGGCCTTGATTAGGTGGGTGGGCTAAACTTGTGTGGGTTAGATGGGTGTGGGCCGAGCATAATTTTTTTAAAACAAAAAAAACACAGTAACCCGAAGCTAAACCAGCGAACTTAATCCGAATATGAGTCAATTCTTGACTCCTCCCTTCCGACGTCCGTTTCCCGCGGATTCCGTGACTTAAAAGGTAGTGCCTCCAACTGAGACTCATCATCGGGTTTCACATGCAAAAATACAATGCCTACAGTCGCCCCCACTTTGATGGGACTTGTGCAGTGTGTGACTTTGAACAATCCTATCAAAGTTATGCAATGCATTTTCACTTACCTGGCTCGTCTGCTGCCTCGAGCTAAGTTGGTGCTGCAGTGTGTGACTTTGAACTATCCTATCAAAGTTATGAAATAAAATAATAATGATATGCGGATGGATACTTTACATTGATCCTAGATCAAATCTCTCATTTTCTCTCTCCAAAGCTAGCACATGTATTTACTTCTACCTGTTACACTACACTTCTAAAGAAACCTCATTTACATTGAGGGGAATAGGTGAGAAGAGAATACAAAGAGTATAGAGATGATAAGGCTGGACACGCAGGTCCAATTAATAAATCAAATTTATTACACAATTTCCAAAATTACCCCACCCGACTAATATCCATCCGATATACATTATTCATGCATCGCAACCATGTATTCATACAAGCATGTTATCAATCAATCTAATCCAATTAATTAATCTGATAATTAGTGATCATCCAATGTTCAAACAACGATTTGATTTTTTGCTCGAGTCAAACTCGTTTTGCGTATAAGTACTCAAAGTAAGAATTATCGAATTAAATTAAACTACATAATTAAATCCAATTTAATACGCATTTAATTCTAATTCACTATTTAATTCCAAATTAAATATTACACTTTTATTAATAAACTTTTACGACTTAAATTCCAAATTTAATCGCAACGGGTCTCTAAGCCCGATTAACATCTAATATTTATTTAATTAAAGTCCAATGGGCTTTTAATTAATTTCTATAAGGCGTGGACTTTTGGTCAACTCGGGTCAAACCGAATAACCAAATCCAATCCGGGAGTTACCCCATAAGCCTTTAAATTAATTTTGGCCCATTAGGCCCAATTAAATAATTAAGGTCCATTAAGTCATAATTGGAATTTTTGTATGCGGTTTTGGGCCCAATTGGATCCAACCAAATTGGCCTAAACCTAACTTGGTACAACCAAGCCCAAATCCAATTACAACTTATAAGGCCCAATTTCCAAAATAAGCCCAAATTAATTAACTTATAAAATTCCAAATTCCATAATTAATTAACCTAAGTGTAATACACAATTAACCACCCAATTAATATTTCTAAAACATCAATTAGCCTAATTAATCATGTACTTTAATAAAAAATAGTGTCCAACACAATTTCATCAAAATCAAACCCAATACATGGTACTTTATTCTCGGCAATTAGGGGGTTTTTGCATTCCGATTCGGTTTCAATCCAATTGAATCCACAATAATCATTTCCCAAATCAATTCAACTCATCCAATGAATTTCAAAACAACATTACCCACTTGTTTTAAGTCATCCAATGATCAAACAAATAAAAATCACCAAGAAATTAGGGTTCTTCAATTTCGGCCATGCCCAAAATTTTAGGGAAAATGGATTTAATCCAATTTCATGAAATTGAACATACACAACTTCAATTCAACCTCATTCAAGCATACTTCATCAAACAATTCAACCAAATCATGCTTAAATCGAGTTTACCCAATTTTAACCCAAACTTTTTCATGCTTGATCAAAGCTCTGATACCATTGTTGGTTTCTAATTAGGTCCCAAGATTCATGAAATCAAGCAAGAAATTCGTATGAATACATCAAAGGAGTAAGGCGGAATACATACTCACATTGAACGGTTTGAGATGCAAAGAACAAGATGCGTTTTCTGCCTCCCTCCAAGCTCGGCAGTAGTGGCTCCTCAAGCAGTGGGCTGCTCGATTTCACTGGTTTTTGTCTCCTCCATGATCGGCCATTGATGAACACCATGGAAGCTCCAAGCTCCAAGCTCCAAAAATCGATTCCAAGCTCATGTGTAAGTTTCCTATCACCATAATATAACCCAAGGTGTGCTAGCACTTCTTCATCTTCCTTGCTTCTCTTCTTGATTCGGTCATACCAAAAATTTGGAGAAGAAATCGGCTCCAAGCCGAAAGTGGAAGAAGGAGGGAAAAAGATGGGGAAGAGAGAAAACGTAAAGGAGAAGAGTGGAGAGAGAAAAGAAAAAGTGTAAAATGGTTTATATATTTTCCAAAAATAAAATTAAACCATTTACCAAATTCCTTTTAATTTCAAAAAGCAAAAGTCAAAAAAGCAAAAGTCAAAAAAAGCAAAAGTCATTATTGCTTTTCAACTACCACATCAATCACTCAAATCAAGTGACAACTTGTCACATCACTCAAAGTGACATTTGATTTGACGCTTGATGTGACTTGCGATTTGACGCTTGATTTGACTTGCGTGCCGCACTCGAATTCGAAATGCGAATGCGCTCGCAAATAATCTCGGGCTCGGGTTCGTTAATTCCAAATTAACGAATTTTCCGTCGCGTCGTAATTAAATGATTACGCCTAGCAAAATCACTATTAACGTCGCTAACGAATTAATTCTAGATTAATTCGTTCGCCCGAATTAAAATCTAATTTTAATTCCGCGTCGAAATCCAATTTCACATAATATATCGAATATATTATTTTATCTATTAATTCCAAATTAATCGTTCTCTCTCTTTTAATTAATATTTTATCCCAGATAAAATATCTCCGTAATTAATCCCAGATTATTAATTTTCTCTCTCTTTTAATTAATCCCAGATTAATAAAGTGCGAGTCATACATCATCGGTGAATCTTCGGGAAGCGACCCATGAGATCCCCAGATATGTTGGCAGTAAATACGGTCGTCGGACTATCCGAACACGTAAGTACCTCGTACTACGTTTGTACCGATTTACAAGACAAGGTTGGCTTCTAGCAAAGCGCCATGCCTACCCAATTCTCCAGAAATATCCTTATAGGAATATGTGATCTATATCAAGCGCGTAGTATACCAAGTATTGCGTATTTCTGTCCAGTATCGGATGTTCACGTGCTAGGCCTGGGGCTGGAATTGTGTCTGCCCCGTACGAAGCACATATCGGATGTCTGGCAACGAATCTCTATAATCGGATATACATGACCTAGTCATAATATCCCGATAGCTCGAGCATTTAAGAGAACGAGTTCTGTATCATATGTGACCATCATCTCCATATGACTGGAGTGACACTTCCGTCTTGACATCACACCCAACACACTACGATTCTCAATATACCCAGTATCGGCGTACACAGAAACGGTTAAAGCCCTGGACTACCTCAACTAAAGTATATTGATTATCGTATGTATTAGCGGTGCAAGTCTCAGGTTAAGACCAAATATACCTACCCTGATTGCAGACTCCCATAGACACATAGTCATACTACCAATGGGATTCCGCGGGGGGTCTATCCAGAGCGAAGCTGTTTCCCGTACCATCGGTAAAACACAACCTCCTATTACACTTGCATGAGTATCCTATACCCAAATATATGAGAACTATGTCGTTGTGCCCTCACAAACGCGCACAAGTGTAATACTAGTCTTTTACGTATTTATCGATGTCCAATCTCGATAATACTCTGACTAGGGATATTCAATGATTTATCCTTCGTGGACTGATACTGTCTCATATCATTCTCTGTCCAGGAACAAATCATAGGGACCTCTCATCATTTATATATCTAGGTGATCTAATCACAAATGATAAGAGTGCAATCTCCTTTGTCACATAGTTAATTTGTACAACAACACCGTGATATGTACAAATAGTGACGCTATGGGTCATAATTGTCCAACACGGGGGCACCTCGACCCTGGGCACCTCGACCCAACACCGCTGACAATAGGGACCTCGCACTCAAACTGATGATGTAGTGGGCACCTCGACCCTGGGACGCATCCCAGAACTACAACCGATAACGGGGGCACCTCGACCCTGGGCACCTTGACCCAACACCGCTGACAATAGGGACCTCGCCCTCAAACTGATGATGTAGTGGGCACCTCGACCCTGGGACGCATCCCAGAACAACAACCGACAACGGTGGCACCTCGACCCTGGGCACCTCGACCCAACACCGCTGACAATGGGGACCTCACCCTCAAACTGATGATGTAGTGGGCACCTCGACCCTGGGACGAATCCCGGAACTACAACCGACAACGGGGTCACCTCGACCCTGGGCACCTCGACCCAACACCGCTGACAAAAGTGGGCCTCGCCCATAAGCTGATACTAATGTGGGCCTCGCCCCAAACTGTTGCTGATGTGGGCCTCGCCCCCAGACTGATACTGATGTGGGCCTCGCCCCTTGGGACTTATTCCCAAAACTGAAACTGCGTTGACGCTGTTTGGCTCATTTCTGCCGCTTTCTCTTTTCTTCGAACCTGCGAACACAAAACAAAAACAAACACGGAAAGAATGCAATGTTACGTGTATGCATGAATGATTTTCCTACTCCGTTGGGTTAGGTCTTCTGCCAATTCCCTTGGTGACTGCTCGGTCGTTTTTCCCTCAGGCAAAGTACTGCTTCAATCTGTCCACGTTGATCGACTTGGTGAACTCGTTTCCTTCCAAGTCTGATAACCTCATTGCCCCATTTCCCATTACCTTCTGCACTATGTAAGGTCCTTCCCAGTTAGGTCTGAATTTTCCTCTCGGATCTGTCGTCGACGGCCTCGACTGTTTGAGTACCAAATCACCCTTTTTGATCTTGGTGGGACGTACTTTCTTGTTGAATGCCCGGGCTAGTCTCTTCTGATACAACTGCATGTGATACAAAGACTTCGTCCTCCTCTCATCCAACAGTGCTAACTGATCAAACCTCTGTGCGGCCCATTCTGGTTCCGGTAATTCTACTTCTGCTAAGACCCTCATAGACTGTATTTCCATTCCACTGGTAACACTGCTTCCATTCCATCCATAGACCAAAGAGTAAGACGTGGCCCATGTTGCCGTTCTTACTGATGTTCTGTACCCCACACAGCATACGGTAATTTCTCGGCCCAATCTCTGTAGTTCTCTGTCATCTTGGCTAAAATCTTCTTTATAGTCTTGTTGGCTGCCTCAACTGCCCCATTTGTCTGCGGCCTGTACGGTGATGACTTGTGGTGGCCTATCCCGTACCTCTGTAACATTTCCTTCGTCTCTCCTTAAAATTGAACTCCGTTGTCCGTCACTACATGATGCGGCATATACATTCCGCACAAATGAGGTTCCGCGAGCTATAAACCTTGCCATCTGTTTTGCCGTAACATTACGGAATGATTCGGCTTCCACCCACTTCGAGAAGTAATCTACTGCCACTACTATGAAGCGATGCCCATTTGATGCATTCGGTCGAATTTCCCCAATCATATCAATCCCCCACGCTGAGAAAGGCCACGGCTCTGACAACCCGTGCAACTCTGTGTGCGGTAAGTGATTCAAATTACCATGTGCTTGACAGTCATGACAGTGTTTTACCATTTTTGCGCAGTCTGTTTCCATGGTTGACCAATAAAAACCTTGTTTCACTATCTTGCGAGACAGGTTCAACCCGTTCATGTGCGGACCACATACCCCGGCGTGTATTTCTTCCATTACATGCTGAGCTTCTTCTTTTCTCAAACACTTCAACTGAATACCGTTTGCTTGCCTCTTGTACAGTTCCCCTTTCAAAATCACATACTGGGAAGCTACCTTCTGAAAGGCTATTCTGTCTTTTCTGTCTGCCCCTTCTGGGAGTTCACCATGTTCCAGTTATCTCTGAATGTCATAATACCAAGGTTTACCATCGTCGACCTAAACTTCCAGAATTCTTTCTATCTCATAAACAGGTCTGCTCGCTGTTGTCAGTATCAATGGTCTCATCACTAACTTTTCTGGATTTTCCAAGTTGTGCTGCAAGTGTAGCCAATGCATTGCCATTTGATTTTCTTCTCTCGGTAAGTGTTGAAAATTACACTCGGGGATAACCTGTGCCAACTTCCTGAGGTGAAAAAGGTAAGGTTTCAACCGTTCTTCTTTCAATTCCCATTCTCCTCGCATCTGCTGGACTACCAACATAGAATCTCCGTAGACTTCCACACTCCCGGCCTTCAAGGCTATCAATGATGTCAAACCAAAAGCACATGCTTCATACTCGGCCATGTTGTTAGTCACTCTGAATGTCAACCTCTTGGCCAAAGGCAAAGTCTCTCCCTCGGGGGTCACTATCACGATCCCAATTCCGGCTCCCTTGTAATTCACTGCTCCGTCAAAATACATCTTCCATCTCTGGACTGTTATTGCTTGGATCTCTTCATCTGGAAATTCGAACTTGTACTGATCCCCCTCAACAGGTTGTAGTGCCAGAAACTCTGCTACTGCTCGCCCTTTGATCACTTTGGAGGTGAGATACTCAATGTCAAACTCTGTCAGCAATACCAACCATCTGCCCAATTTTCCCACTAGTGAAGGCACCGAATGAAGATATTTCAGAGGATTTTCCTTGGCCACTATCTGGATCTTGTATGACTGGAATAATGCCGTAATTTTCTGGAGAGCCCATACTACTGCAAGACAGATCTTCTCAACTTCCTGATATCGAGCCTCATACGGGAGCATCTTTACTCAGATAGTAGACTGCATGCTCTACCCCTGTCTCATTGCCTGTACCATCATTGCCTCCAGTGCTTCTGATTCTATAGCCAAATACAATATCAAGGTCTGCCCGGTTTCAGAGGTTTCAATACAGGAGGCCTTTACCAAGTATTCTCTGATTTTGTCGAAGGCTGTCTGACACTGTTCATTCCATCTCACTGGCTGATCTTTTCTCAACAGTCTGAAGATAGGCTCACATACTGATGTCAACTTGGCAATGAACCGACTGATGTACTGAATCTTTCCTAAGAATGCTCTGACTTCTTTTTCTGTCTTCGGTGCAGGCATTTCTGTGATTGCCTTGATCTTCTCGGAGTCTACCTCTATTCCGCCCATTCCCACTGTATGACCAAGCAATTTCCCTGATGTCACCCCAAACACACATTTCTTGGGATTAAGCCACATGTTGTATCTGTCAACTCTCTGAAGGAACCTTTCCAGTGCTTCAATATGCCAACTCTTGTCTCTGATTTCACCATCATGTCATCCACATACACCTCAATCTCTTTGTGCATCAAGTCGGGAAAAGTATAGTGGCCATCCGCTGATAGGTAGCCCCCGCATCTTAAGCCCAACCGGCATAACCTTGTAACAATAAGTACCCCACTCATCGTAACAAATGCAGTCTTGGTTGTCTTCCTCGGCCATGAGAACCTGATTGTAACCTGAAAACCCATCTGCAAATGAATACATAGCAGATAAAGCCGCACTATCAACCAGAACATCTATATGCGGCAGAGGAAAATCATCTTTCGGACAAGCCTTGTTGATATCTCTGTAGTCTACACACATTCTGACCTTCCCATCTTTCTTTGGCACCGGTACTATATTAGCCAACCACTCAGGATACTTTACTACTTCTAGGAACCCCACAACTATCAGTTTCTTAACTTCCTCTCTGACTTTCTCAGCCCATTCTGGTCTCATCCGTCGAGAGTTTCTTTTTTACCGGCCTCATATTCGGATAAGTTGGTATTGTGTGTGGAATGTTTCTGTCTACCCCATGCATGTCCTCATAGGACCCCAGCAAACACTTTGGCATACTGACCAACACTTTTTCTAGTTTTTTCCCTCTCTTCAGAGGTAACTTCACTTGCAATCAGAATTTCTTTGGGGTTCTCAAGCGTACCCAAGTTAAATGCAGTAGTTCTGGCCGAACTGATATCAAATATGCTTGATCGTGCAGAGTAAATGAAATGACTCAGGCAAGTAAGCAAAAGAAATGTCTTTATTATTGGATAATGCGGAAGTACATTCAAACAAATCAGGAAGGTAAATGTCTTCATCATCTATAGACACTTCTTCCTTTGCAATCAGGTCTTCCTCAGACTTTTCGTCCTCTCCAGAGTCAGGCTCTCCAACTTCATTAGTTCTTCCTCCCAATTCTCTTCTTCTTTCTTCACAATTTCTTCAACTATCAGCTTCTTACCCACATATCCTGGAAGATCTCAAACCAGGTACCACAAATCCATTAACTTCCACAGGTTCAGGCTCCCCTTGATATCCTGAAGCTTTCACAAAACACTTCATCAGCTTCAGGCCCTTTTTCTTGACCTTTGGTTTTTCTTCATCAGATTTGTACCCCAAACCTTTCCGAGTAATATGTCCTCTGAAATCTGGCAATCTTAAACCTTCGCCCGGTTCAAATTTCATTTTTTTCATGATCCTAGCCACCCTAGGATCCACCCATTCCTCAAAAGTAGCTGACACCTGAAACCTCGTGAAAGGTTGTATCTCCAAGGCAGCCACGACATTATCTACCTCAGCCCGGATAGTAACAACTTCTCCCTCATACGGGAACTTGATCATCTGATCTAAAGTGGAAGGCACGCCCCCAAGTTTGTGAAACCAAGGCCTTCCCACACAAGGCAAAAGTGGCTGGGATGTCCAGCACTGTAAACTCAACTTCATCTTAAATCGGTCCTACCTTGACCATAGCCACAAAGGTACCCTCAACTCCCCTTTTACTGTCATCATAAGCCTTAATAATCATACTGGAGGGGTCCAAGTCTGTTGCTTTCATACCCAATCTTGCTAGAATTTTCAGCGGGCACACATTGATGGAAGAACCGTCATCCACCATCACACATGAAGTTCTCTTGCCCCTCACCTCGGCCCTGATAAATAGAGGCATGTTATGATTTCTACCATCTGCTGGGAGTTCATCCTCAGAAAAAGATATCTGCAAAGCTTCTTTCTGAACCGACCCAACAAACATTGCGGGGTTGGCGTCTTCCGGTACCACAATCTTGCTCAAAGCCTCAACCATGGCTTGCCTATGCTCCCGAGATGCACATAACAGTTCCCAGATACTCACTTGTGCTCTAGTCTTCCTCAATTGCCTCAGCACTATATCCCCCTCAGTATTTTCTGCAGTCTCAACCACTTCTCTACCATCTGTCAAAACTTCTTTACCCTTCTCTGCCATATCATTGTAAAAACGACCACTGCGCGTCATTCCCCTTACTTCTTCCTCGTCACTGCTAGAGAAATCAAGCCAAAAGTTTTTTCCCTGCTCAGTCTCATCTTCACTAGTACTTATCCCAGATCCCAGACAAAAGGCTTGAGGGTGAAAGGATTTTAGGACAAGGTCTTCTGGGAGGCCAGAATTGATCATAGGCTGGTGGTGGTACGGCACGGTAATTGGGTAAGGGGTTTCTGTGTGTGTCAGGCTGTTCTGTTTATGGGTCAGGTATTTTCTCTTGGAGTCTATCAGGTCTTGGATTTCATGGCGGAGTCGGGCGCAATTGTCAGTGTCATGGCCCTTTTGTTGGTGAAAGTGACAGTAAAGGCTTAGGTTATAATGTGATGGTAGGGGATTGGGTAATGGTTTGGCTTCCAAGGTTTTTAAGAGCCCTTGCCTCTTCAGTTTCTCTAGCACCTTGACAGGGTCTTCCCAAGTTGGAAAATCTCCGGTTCCGGATAGCGGCAATCTCAGCAGAAACGGGCTTTGTTCCCGATGTTCCCCCAATGGGCCTCATGTTCAGACCATAGAATTTCTATTCTCGGCCTCTTCTTCCTCAATATCCATGACAGTTTCCCTCAACTGCCGAAAGTCTGCAATCATGGAGGCCATCCTCCTCAACTTGCTGTAAATGGAGGGCTTGGTGCCCTTGATAATCATCTTAATCTGATCCTTCTCCGAAGGCCTAGTCTGCATCTTCAACAACTGACCCCTCCACCGGTCCACATACTCATTAAAACTCTCCTCCGATTTCTGCTTAACATTCTCTAGATCACGGAGTGACAGATCGATCTCTAGGTCAGTGACATACTGCTTCAGGAAGGCATCAACCAACTCCCTCCAATCTTCCTTCACTTTCTTCTCCAAACTGTGGTACCACACCACGGGAGCTCCCTCGAGCGACATTCCAAACATTTTCTGCACTTGGCGCTGAGATAAGCCAACTGAACTCATGACTGATACAAACTGCCGGAGATGCACCCTTGGATCCCCATTCCCGTTAAACTTAGCCATATCAGGCATCTTGAACTGTGCCGGCAACTGTTCCTCGAAAGTCAGTGTGTCATAATCCAGCAAATCCTCATTCTTACCCCTCATCTTGCGGGTAACTGACTCAACCTGATCCCGAAGTTTCTGTAATTCTGCCTGAGACCCAGATACTCTGCCTATGCATACTCTACTCTGCCATATCATCATCAAAAGTGGGGATATCATCCCCCAATCTGTTCGGAGGTTCCTCTTGCCTCACATCCCCGGAGCTAACCCCGGCACGAGACCCAGCTATACCAGCCACAGCAGTAGTCAAAGCTTGCAACTGTTCAGTGACCTTGGCGAGACCGTTCTCTAACTGATCCATACGGGATACCTCATTACCAGATTCACTCATGACTGTTACTGTTCTTTTAATGAGCCTTGTCCCTTCTCTAACCCAAACGGTATCTATGAGTCTTTTTGAGACATAGAGGGTGTTAACATATAGAGTGTATGTACATGTATATGATGATGATGATGATGAATCATAACATATACATACTATACTACATCAACTAAAATTCTCAAACAAATCGGCCCGTTATCATTTTAGAACTTTTGGCTAACTGTCATAGGAGTGAACTCGTCCCAGTTTAAATGGCCCAAAACAAGTTCACATCTCATGGAAGGAGCCCAACTAAATCCAAATGGTAATGTTCCGAACACAAGCACAAAGTGGCCATCAACACTTAGAAGCCTTTGGCCCGATCGTCATAAAATATGTTCTTGTCCCAGTTTAAATGGCCCAACAAGCCCATATCCCATGACAAATGGTCCAAATGGATCCAAACGGCGATGTTCCCAAACACAAGCATAAAAGAAAGATAATGCAAACACAAAACAATAATTTCTACAGAATGGCCCATCAACATTTCAGAAGCTTTGGGCCCAATGGTCATAAGGTACGAACTCGCCCCAGTTTAAATGGCCCAGCAAGTCCGCACTTCTGACAATGGTCCAACTGTATCCAAATGAGGATGGTCCACAAGCTCATACTCAAGGAAATAATTGTTACTTTAACCATACAATCCCGGTCTATGGGTGGGTTCGCAGGAGTGTAGACAAAGGCTCTCATCGGCGAAGGATGGCCCACAACTAGGTCTCCCCAATCAAGGGTTCGAGCAACCAAGTGAGTGCATTCTTTTTTATACACTAAGGTACGTGCCAATGAGCTATGGTGTGTGACTGACTGTCAAATGGATTTCCCGTTGTAGATTCCCCAGAGGGAAGGTGGAGCGAGGCTCACTTAAATACCCAAGCCTCTTAGGCTCTTATCGCTTGGTGTCAGGAATAAACAACGAGTCCTCCAAATTAGTCCATCACAATAGGCTACGAGTAGATGGCTATATAGGTGCCTTCACAGCTTTTCCTTCTAGAAAGGTAGTGAATGAAGGAAGACACCAAACAATTACCTAGCCTCAAAAATGCCTTTGATTAAACCCCCATTTCATCCACTATAGACAAACGGTCAATTAAAAATATAAATCCAAACATTACAAAAGATAATATTTCGGGGCCGATTCTCTAACCCTAGTGGAGTCGCCAGACTGTAAGACACAGAACTTTGACGACGCTGTTTTAGGCTCACGGCCTAGTTGGGAGTACGGAGTAGCCACGGGGGACTAAACCGGAGAATAATGGAGTCGCCACCCGGTGCGAACCGGGAAAATGAGATTTAAGGCCGCACTCACCCCTCGCAAGGGAAGACCTCAAACCGTTGGGTTCGGAATGGTCCCTTACTTATGTCACTTGTAATGAAAGGATTTGTGTAATAATTTAATCAAGCTTAAGTAACACTTATTTCCAAGAGTATCATGCTTCTAAGTTCACATGCACAAAAATAAAACTTACACCTAAATTTGCATATATTTCACATCTAAGATTGCATGCTTGAAAGTACATCAAAGTAGCAAAGAACATACAACTTCATTGGCATATTGTATTCATGGAAACACAAGCACACACAAACCACACAAGCACACATAAAGGCGAATCAAATGATGGCGAACATGTGATTTCATAGACATATCATAAACAAATAGCCATTACATGTCCATGCACAAATAAAAGAGTCAACTAAGTATATAATGCAAAAGGACACTTAAGGATGCAATTAGGCATTAAAGTGAGCATGCTATGACGTGGTGCAAAAGAAGATAACTAATATGGACACAAGCACACATGTGAGCACTTTTCCAAGTGGTACGTGGAATTGTATCCCAAGTACAGACCGCACTACCGTCCATTCGGAATCGGCTACGGAATTTATGTCTGGGTTTCCATCCGATATACCACAAGAAATAATACTCAAATGCTATCACGACATGGATATATGAATTGTAATACGGTAAAACACATTGTACTCATACATGTGGGGATTACAAATGAATGATACCTACACAATCTTGAACAATACAGAGAAGCAATCAGATTCATCATACGAAGGGATAGCTACTAGGAACAATTATGTATGAAATCTGATGAAAAGGACTCAGTCCAGTGGGTGCGCATTCGCGTAGCGTTCGAGAACGCGTTCGAACGATAAACAGAAGGTTCGCATTCATATAGCGTTTGAGAACGCGTTCGAACGGAGCCAGACCTGATGCATGAAACACTAAAAAAATGCGTGCGCGTTCGCGTAGCGTTTGAGAACACGTTCGAATGGTAAACAGAAGGTTCACGTTCGTGTGGCGTTCGAGAACGCGTTCGAACGGAACCAGACCTGATGCATGCAACACATTCATAGACAAACAAATCTACAATGTGGGACCTCACGTATCCGATTGAACTCATCTCGCATCCAATCGAGTATACACCAATCGGCGCGGTAAAGCATCATGGTAAAGGGTTTTAACCCCTCCAAATAGAGGACCTTTCATCGCACTTACTAAGCCCATGCGCTCAATTGAATCATGCATACAAAGAATTAAAAAACAATAATATCAAACTTAGTATGCCCGATTGAACGTATCTTGCATTCAACCGAACACACATCAACCGGCGCGGAAAAGCATCGTGGTAAAGGATTTTAACCCCTCCAAATAGGGGACCTTTCATCGCACTTACTAAGCCCATGCGCTCGATTGAATCATGCATACAAAGAATTAAAAAACAATAATATCAAACTTAGTATGCCCGATTGAACGTATCTTGCATTCAACCGAACACACATCAACCGGCGCGGCAAAGCATCGTGGTAAAGGATTTTAACCCCTCCAAATAGGGGACCTTTCATCGCACTTACTAAGCCCATGCGCTCGATTGAATCACGCATACAAAAGTAACATGCAGAATTCAAATGACGAAAATAAATAAATCAAAGCAATATAAGACAAAAGAAAGTGTCATTTACTCAAGCGGTACGTGGAGTTGTATCCCGAGTACAGATCATACTACCGTCCATTCGGAATCGGCTATGAAATTTATGTCCGGGTTTCCATCCGATATACCGCGAGAGTTGACACATCTTTCGTTTTATTCCAAAGCCACAACATACAATATCTCATAATCCTTGCATATTTATCTACTCAAGGGCCCAAACATGCATTTCAACATAACAATCATGCAAGCAATACTCAATAAATAATACAAATAAAATAGAAAATGAATGTGGAAAATACCCTCAGGTCTAACCTTTTATGTCGACTTTCGAACTCGCGTTTCACGGCCGTCGGAAGGGCTATCACACCGCTACTTCTCCGGTTCACTGGTTTAGCGTCTTGGCTCATTGTTTTGCTGTTTTGCTTGCTGTTTGGCCTCCGTTTTGCTGTTGTTTGGCCTCCACTTTGCTATTGTTTCCTCTGTATTTCTGCTTGCTATTCAGGTCACTGTTTTTGACGTTTTTGGGGACTGTTTTGGGTGTTTTAAGAGTCAGTTTGTGCAGGTTTGTTTGTAATTTTTTAAAGGTTGGATGTGCAATATTTTACTCACTGGTTTAGGGTATTTTAGGGGCTGTTGGAAAAGGCTAAAACTCGGCAAAGGGCTGCTGTTTTTACGCACACTGCATGCATGCACAAGGGCGCTGTTCTGGTTGATTTTTTGCGTGAATGTTGCTGCTGTTTTGGGTGTTATTTCGGTGATGGTAATGGCTATTGAAACTCGGCAATGGAGGGGATGGAGGATGTGGTATTCGGGGCCAAAAGAAAGAGAGATGAAGAGAATAGTTTTGATGACCTTTCTTGCTTGGCCGTGGGGTTGGTGTCTTCTAGGGTTTATGGTTTATGATTTGCGTGTAAGGTGAGAGGTTCTTGATGTCTTGGGCGTGTGTTAGAGAGAGTGGACTGTTAGGGTTTATATTTTTTTGTTATTGGTTTGCCGTGGAGATTGAAGTCGTTGGGAGAGATGATGGCTTTGGGTGGTGGTTGTTTATATAGAGAATGGCTAGGGCTTCACCTTGTCTCACAAGGAATAGGATCTTGGTTTCTAATTTAGGCTTCTCAAGAATGGTATACAAAGATTGAGGGGGACAAAATATTATAAATTAGGAAGTTACAAGATTAGATTGGTGTTGATTAGGAAGTCAAATCTTTTTATTAGTAATATCTTATTTAGTTAGGAATGATTATATTTGATTAGTTTCTATTAGGCATATACTTATTTTATGTTTGGTAAATATTTTATTTATTTATTTAATTAATTTAATTAATATTTATTTAGTTAATGTTTTTTATTTAATTAATAATTATTTAATTTGGGGTGTGTATTAAAGGCTTTGGCTTGTGGGCCTTGATTAGGTGGGTGGGCTAAACTTGTGTGGGTTAGATGGGTGTCAGCCGAGCATAATTTTTTTAAAACGGAAAACCAACAAGTAACCCGAAGCTAAACCAGCGAACTTAATCCGAATATGAGTCAATTCTTGACTCCTCCCTTCCGACGTCCTTTCACGCGGCTTCCGTGACTTAAAAGGTAGTGCCTCCAACTGAGACTCATCATCGGGTTTCACATGCAAAAATGCAATGCCTACAATATTATAAAATAAGGGAGATTAATCTAAATTATCATAATAAAAGTTTCACCTTTCACCTCAGCAGAAAGAAGTTACCTACTCATGCTTGAAATAAAAATACAAAACTTTTATTATTAAAATAAAAAGAAAATACAAGAAAGTAAAGTAAACACACAAGATACTCTATTCTTAGTATTCTAGAGAAATCCCCAAAGAAAACGACTACAGTGATGAAGTCATTGATTACGAGTGTCGGCAGATGAATTATTGGTCCAACATCGCGACGTGTTGAGGGTTGGGCGTCGCGACGCCCGCTTAGTGATGACGCATGTCGGCAGTGCATGATTGCTTCTGCTCCGTGACGCGCAGTGTCCTCTGCATCGCGATGCACCTTAGAAAATTCCTATTTTTCCCTTTTTGATCTAAATTTCATCGTTTTAGTCCCGATTTGATTCCAGTGAGTCCAGATAATTTATTTATCTACAAAATAAACACAAATACATCAAAATGTACATGAAACTTGAGAAACTACACAAAATATTAAGTAAAATGGGCGGTAAATATTGATATATTTTCCACTTATCACACCCTCAAACCTAACATTTTGCTAGTCCTCGAGCAAAACAACAAAATAAAATGAAATAAATAACTTTAAATTAAATTAACCTTAGCCATTTTCGTAGGGATCACGATTACATTTAGCGTATGCAACAAGCCTTTAAACCCCTAGGTGTCCCTAGTGGACGAGTTGTAGTCTCGTGAGGGCTTACAGTGACGATACCCACAAACATCAGTCAAATGTACAATCAATCACACAAATAAAATAAAAGGATAAACAAGTTAGTAACTAAAAAAATGAAATTCTTATCCAAGTTAATAGTTGTTTTCTTTCTTTCTAAATTACCAAATAAGTAAATTCTCCGATTATTTTGACCATTCTCCATATATACAACCAATAAGGTATTAATTAATTCATTGTACCCACAATATTCATAAGTGTAGTTGAAAAGAGAGTAATATTTTTGTCCTAAAGTTATATCAGAATTCACATCTTTTTGGCAATGGATCTTTTTCTGATTTTTTTTAATATAACATCTTCAATCATTGTAGCGAGCTTTGGGTCAGTGACTCCCAAACCAGTTGGCTTTAGGGCATTAGGTGTTAAGTCACCCCTACGGACTTAATTACTCATATCTCAGATGTTAAAAGCTCTACCATTTTACGCGAACAGTCACTGCTTACTAAGGCAAGATATCCGGTTACTAAGTAGAAACTTTATTATTATTTACTCAGGCTTTACTATTTGACGCGAACAGTCACTGCTTACAGAGGTAAGACGTCCGGTTATAAAATTTTCACTTACGACCCATGTCTGTATGTTACCATGTATGTTGATAATACTTGTCAAATGAGCATATGAAGATCAACTTTAATCAATATTATGGAGAATTCACGAATTTAAATAATTCAAAATGAAATAAATAAAAATTAACTTGTTACGAATTAGGATGAGATACGTCTCAAGAGTGGAAACTCCTTAGACAGCTATCTCAAAACACAATTCCACCTAGTTAGTAAAGTTAAAAACATAAAAATCAAAACAAAATCTTTTTATTTATTTTTATTTTTATTTTTTGAAATTTTTAATAAAAACAAAGCAAAAACAACACAAAGAAAAATAAAAATAAGATACTAGTCAACTATTCCCTCCTTTAAACCTAATTGAGACATTGTCCCCAAATATCTTAAAAAGAAGAAGAAAAGTTTAGAAGATAGTACATGGTTAGCGTGGAATTCTACATCTAAAAAAAAAACTAAAGGTTAAGATCCAGATTTATCCGACGCTTCTTACCACGATCGTTGTCAGACCAGTTCAACCTGGAAAAGATATGGTCAATATTTGGTTCAAACGTCAAGAGTTGGTCAATTAAATTATTGGTTGTTCTGGCAGTGAAGAGGATATCTTTTATGGATTTTGAAAGGAACCCATTTCTTCTGGCATCTTCAAGAAACACAAAAAGAAAGTCAAAAAATCCATCAACGTTAAACAGTCCAATGGGTTTCTGGTGTATGTTGAAGTTCGCCCAAGATATCAATGTGAAAATTTCCTCCATTGTGCCCAAGCCACCTAGCAAAGCAATAAAAGCATCAGCACGATTAATCATTTCAACAAGTCATTCGGACATACCTGACACAATGCATTCCTCTCTGTTTGATTGTTCGATAAGATTTGCGTCCGCCAAAGGTTTTGGAATGATCCCCAAAACTTGAATACCTCATTCATGTACGGCCTTTAAAACGTAACTCATCAGTCCAAGATTGCCACCGCTATATACTAAGTGCATATTTCTCTCTGCCATGACTCTACCCAATTCTTTAGCTGCCTCAACAAATTATGGTTTAGATCCAGAACTAGTTCCGCAAAACACACAGATATTCATGACTCGTCTTCTTGAAGTTGCTTCAATTTTTTCTTTACTCTCACTAATTTAGATGTGTTAAAGAAAGCAATGACGAGCTGAATTTATAAATCTTGAAAAATGGTGGGTAATAATAGCACTAGTACCTGTCAAATGACAATTATTAGCTAAATAGTAAAATAAATCATGAAAGTCAAAAAGTCTGGATCTTGTCGGCGAAAATGAAAGAAAATAATAAAATAAATCACAATTATTAGTTAAAGACAAAGAAATTAAAACAATAATATGTACATGTAATAATGGCTTGAAAGATCTATATGGGTCAGTGATAAGCTTCTCATCCAATTTTCTTATAAATTGGCAAACATGGTCTTTTAAAGTCAGATTCTCGAGACTCAATTGTTGTCTTTCTCTTCGAAACTGTGTATGTAAATTACGAATCACGTGATGGACATATCCACTGGGATGGGTCTCAAGAGTCAATGATATGTCATCTAAAGACTACTTACTCATGCCATCCCTAATGAATTTTATTTTATCTTCGCGATTATCAGACACCATTTCTAAAGAACAACAACGAGTATTGCATGTACATCATTCACATTTATAACAAACACCTAATCTTTTAGCTCTTCTTTTCTTGGAATAGGTGCTTTTTCCTAAACCGGGCAGATATGAAATGAAAGAGTCAGATGACTCACGTACCAAGTGAACTCGTGCTTCAATTATCCAAGGAATATCACTAAGAATACCTTGTATCATGAGAAACCTCATTCTTTCAATGTGTGCTTTGTAGAATTTCATCAGAGAGTTTTGAGGGAGAGAATGAAAATACTTGTGAAGTTTTACGAGAGTTTTCTCCATCTTGGCTTGTGACTTTACCTACAAAAATTAAACACACAAAATCTTAATATATACACAAATTGCATGGGTTGCCTCCCTGCTAGCGCTAAGTTTAACGTCGTCAGCTAGACATGACTACCCAAATATTAGGCTAGATCTGCCAGTGTGAGACTCTCTTTTTGTCGCTCAAATGATTCTCCCCAATAGTGCTTGAAGAGTTGGCTATTGACCCTGAATGTGTTGTTGGAGTTGGGGTTATGTATCTCAACTACTCCGTATGGTAACATTTGGGTAATCACAAATGGACATGACCACTGTGATTTTAGTTTGCCAGGGAAAAGTTTCAACCTTGAGTTGTATAACAACACCTGTTGTCCTGGTTCCAGTTGTCTGCGCACTATTTTCTGATCATGCCACTTCTTGGTCTTTTATTTGTACAGATTGGTATTCGCATAAGCATGGAGATGAAATTCTTCTAATTCATTCAGTTGTTAGAGTTGTTTCTCTCCCGCTACTTACAGATCAAAATTCAACTTTGTCAATGCCCAATACACTTTATGTTCGAGCTCCACAGGCAAATGGCATGCCTTTCCAAACACTAGTCGGTATAGGGACATTCCAATGGGTGTCTTGAAAGCTGTCTGATATGCCCATAATACATTGTTCAATTTTCTGGGCCAGTCATTCCTCATTGAACAAACAGTTCTCTCCAGGATTCTTTTGATTTCTCTGTTGGAAACTTCAACCTGACCGCTTGACTGTGGATAGTAAACAGTGGCAACTTTGTAAGTAACTCCATATTCTGGTAGAAGTGCATCAAAGTACTTTTTGCAGAAGTGCGTTCCATTATCACTGATGATTGATCGAGGTGTTCCAAAGCGAGTAAAAATATTTTTCTTAAGGAATTTTAATACCACTTTGGAATCATTTGATGGCAATGTTGTTGCTTCCACCCATTTGGAGACGTAGTCTACTACACCAGAATGTACAGGTTTCCATATGATAGAACAAAGGTCCCATAAAATCAATCCCACATACATCAAATATCTCCACTTTGAGAATTCTTTGAAGGGATCTTTCATTTCTCCTCGAAATATTTCCCGTTCTTTGGCATCTATCACATTGAAGAACAAATAAGTGAGCATCTTTAAACAAAGTGGGCCAGAATAAACCTGATTACAGGACTTTGGCTGCGGTTTTGTTTCCGTTGAAGTGTCCACCATATGGTGATGAATGATAATATTGCAGGACACTATTGACCTCCTATTGTGGTACACAACACCGCAATAACTGATCAGCACAATATTTGAATAGGTACGACTCATCCCATACATAGTGCTTCATATCTTTGAAGAATTTCTTTTGTTGTTAATGTGTCCATTCCAAATGTCATTTCCCCAATTCTATATAGTTTACATAGTCTGCATACCATGGGACTTCTTGATGCTTGATGGCGAACAAGTGTTCATCTGGAAAAGTCTTATTAATTGTCAATTTATTACGAGTTGTATCTCCATTTTCGAGCCTCGACAAGTGATATGTCTGTCTCATTCCTATCTTGGATCTCCACGTCAAATTCTTGCAGTAGAAGCACCCAACAGATCAATCTGGGCTTGGCATCTTTCTTTGTAATAAGGTATTTGATTCTGAATGATCTGTGTCGACCACCACCTTGGGACCCAATAAATAAGAGCGGAATTTTTCAAAATAAAACACAATTACGAGCAATTCCTTTTCCGTTGTTGTGTAGTTGAGTTGTGCTTCATTTAAAGTTTTGATGGTGTAGTAAATGGTATGAAAAACTTTCACCTTACGTTGTCCCAAAACTGCACTTACAGCAAAATCACTGGCATCGCACATCACTTCAAAAGGAAGCGTCCAATCTGGGGCTACTATGATGGGGGCAGAGACCAACTTCTGTTTCAAGATCTCGAAACCATGGTGGCATTCTTTGATGAAGTGGAAATGCACATCTTTCTCCAGTAAATTGCATAATGGTTTAGCAATCTTGGAGAAGTCTTTGATGAATCTTAGGTAAAATCCTACATGCCCGAGAAAACTTCGAATCCCTTTGACGGATGATGGTGGAGGTAGTTTCTCTATTGTCTCGATCTTTGATTTGTATACCTCAATTCCTTTATGTGAGATTCGATGTCCCAGGACAATGCCTTCATGCACCATGAAGTGGCATTACTCCCAGTTTAGTACCAGATTGGTATATTCACATCTTTGTAACATTTTCCCAGATTTTACAAGCAGTGGTCGAACGAGTCTCCAAACACTGAAAAGTCATCCATGAAAACTTTCATGCTTTTTTCTAGCATGTCTGAAAAGATGGCCATCATGCATCGTTGAAATGTGGCAGGAGCATTACAGAGTCTAAATGGCATCCTGAGGAAAGTAAAAGTACCATACGGGCATGTGAATGTGGTTTTCTCTTGATCTTCTGGGGCGATAGCAATCTGATTGTACCCAGAATATCCATCCAGAAAGTAGTAGAAATCATGCCCCGCTAGTCTATCTAGCATCTTACTAGATCTGGTAGCGGGAAATGGTCCTTCCGTGTTGCTTTGTTCAGCTTCCTGTAGTCCATACACACTCTCCATCCAGTCACTGTCCTTGTCAGAATCAGCTCGTTCTTTTCATTTGTGACTACAGTCATTCCTCCTTTCTTGGGTACACATTACATATGACTCACCCAATAGCTTTCAGAGATATGGTAGATGATGCATGCATCCAACCATTTGATGAGTTATTTCTTTACTACTTCCTTCATGATTGGATTCAGTCTTGGTTGATGCTCCATTGTGGCTTTGTACTCATCGTTCATCAGGATTTTGTGCATGCAAAATGGTGGATTAATGAATCGAATATCTGCTATAGTCCAACCAATAGCTCTCTTATGCTCACGTAGCACTCTCAACAACTTATCTTCATGTACCTATGTTAGCGACGAAGAAAAAATAACAGGTAAATCAGAAGATTTTTCCAAGTATGCATACCTAAGATGGCTTGGAAGTGGCTTTAATTCCAACTGTGGTGGTTATTCTATCAAGGGTTTGACTCGCTCCTTTTTTGGTAGTTCCAAGCTTTCCACATGTGGTGTCGATCTGAAGCGAGAGGCTCCATCAAGATATTTGATACATTCCAGAATATCATCATCTAATTCTATGTCAGTCATATTGGTGATGCATGCGTTAAGTTTTTCAGTGGAAAGTTGCATAGCATCTGTATTCCGAATGACACTATCTAATACGTCAAGTCTGAAGTATTCCTCATCCCTTTCGTCATTTGGAAATTTCATGGCTTTGAAAACATGGAATGTTACTTCTTGGTCATGCACCCTCAAGGTTAGTTCAACTTTTTGTACATCAATGATGGTTCGACCTGTAAATAGACAGACGCATCAAGCTAATACTAGCACATAAATAACACAAAGCCTTACCGTAGTAATATTCTCCTATGGTGCAAGGGATGGTGAAACTGCCAGGATCCTTCAACTTTAAAGGAAACTTCCTCTGAATGATGGCGCTGCATTCTTCTGTCAATGCTACAGTCTTGTAATCTCCCAATCTTCACTTTCGTGACAGAATTTTTAGTTTGTCCACGACATCCCAAGGTCTCCTAAACATGATTCTAAGTGTGAATGATCAAGTAAGTTGCGGAAAATACTTACAATGAACGGATGAGAAATTCAAAACTTTCTTTGTATGTTAAAAGCTCTAAGCTTTTGATTTGAATTCCAAACTCAAGGGTGAGTTTCCCTATCACCTCACAAGACTCTATAAGTGCTAGCTTTGAAGAATTTTGAAGCAAAAATCAATGGAGAGGAAGGAGCACATTCACGCCTAAAGAGAGAGAAAGATGAATAATAGTTTTCAAAAAACTAATACCAAAGTTAATGTGTATTGACTTTCAAAGTGGTGGTAGATTTGAGAAGTAAATGCCACATTTACTATTTCATCCACCATCATCACAAATAGCGACTTTTGATGTAAGTCATGGGCCCCGCCCATTTAATTCAAAATCTAGTTGGCTTACACAACACACTTTGGGCTCGGGTTCATTTATTCCGAATAAATGAATTTACCGTTGCGACGTAATTAAATCCAATTTAATTAAATAATAATACCTAGCAAAAGTATTAAGAAAGTCACTCACGAATTAATTCCAAATTAATTTGTTTGCCCGAATTAAAATCAAATTTTAATTCCGCATTGAAATCTGATTTCAATTAATACATCTAATATATTATTTAATCGATTAATTCCAAATTAATCATGTTCTCTCTTCTATTCGAATTTTATCCCAGATAAATTCTTGCCATAATTAATCCCAATTAATTTTCTCTCTCATAATTAATCCCAGATAAATTCTTATCGAGTCAAATATCATCGGTGAATCTTTGGGAAGTGACCCAAGAGATCCATAGATATATTGGCAGTAAATACGGTCATCGGACTATCCGAACACGTGCGTACCCTGTACCACGTTCTTACCGATTTACAAGACATGGTTGGCTTCTAGCAAAGCACCGTGCCTACCCAATTCTCCAGAAATATTCAACGAGGAATAGATAATCTGTATCAGGCATAGTATATAAAGTATTGCATAATACGATCCAGTATCAGATGTCACATGCTAGGCCTAGGGCTGGAATTGTGCTGCCCCGTACAAAGCATATATCGGATCACTAGCAACTACTCTCTGTAATCGGAAAATCATGACCTAATCATACTATCCCGATAGCTGCAGCATTTAAGAGTACAAGTTATGTATCGGATCACTAGCACCATGTCTTTTACAAATAGTGATGTTATTGGTCATAATTGTCCAACAAGAATATCTTTCATAAATTTAACATAACTGTGCATCAGCTCCAACACTTCTGCAAACAGAATGTTGATATGCAGCTTTTTGAAAATCTTCAAGAATCGAGCAAATTGCTTGTCCAGTTTGTGTTTCTGGAGACTATGGAAAAGGTGGAGGTGGAATAAATCTTTCTCGGTCATTTTCTTTTTGCATCATTTTCCTCCATATGTGGGTCTGCTTCATTGCTTTCTTTTGGAACATCCTCAGTAGATGCCTTAACTCCAACATCTTTGTTGATTTCAGTGTGCTTTTCAACGTGATGGCTTGGCATTGCTTCTTCCCTCTATTCCTTGGATTTGGTTTTGTGTTGCTAGGAAGGGTATCTTGCAGTCTATAACTCTGAGCATTGGCCAGTTGTCCCATTTGATTCTCCAGTACCTTTATAGAAGCCGTTTGTCTTTGAAACATAGCATCGTATTTGGCTTCTTACTTTTTCATCTGGGCAAGCACTTCTGCTATTCGTGGTTCTTTTTCAAACTCCTGGCTATTATTCTATTGTTGGAATCATGGTGGATTGTTCTTTTGCCCTGAAGTATTGCTCCATGCGAAATTGGGATGATTCTTCCAACCTGGGTTGTAGGTATTGGAATATGGATTTTTTCCTTGTCTGTTGAAGTTGCTGACATAGTTCACAGTCTCATCATGTTTGTTGTAAGATTCTGCCACTGGTATTCCTCCATATGGTGAACTTGTGGATCCAGCATTAACCTGCATGCTAAGAGTTTATAGGCATTTGCATATCTGATCCAGCTTATGATGGAGGTTAGTGCTTAGAGTGCCAATCCGATTTGTACATTTTATTATTTATTAATAAAATAACTATATTTTTCATTCATACCTTATAATGGTATTGTCATTATGCGTATTAGATTGATGTATAGATATGCTAAGAATGACATCGACCTTAGAATAATCTTGAAACTAGGTGGAAACTATTCTTAAAGTAAATATTCCTAGTCGTTGGTTTTGGAATACGGTCGAATTCCTATAACCTAGAAGATTAGCACATGTCGTATATTGGAATTGGAGTTCCAATGTTTTAACCTGATGTACCATGAGTTTTGAAAACTCGTATAGACATGTGGGTATTCGTTGAAGCGAATACTGAATGACTCACATGCGATTCCTAATAGTTGGAAGTACACACCACAGTCAATAGGAAACTCCTCGAGTCGAGTAGCGTATGTAATCCTTTGACGATAGGATAGCATTGATTTTGTATGAGATCCTCCACACTTTGATCCTTTCATGGTCTGGCCTCTATATGTTCGTTGGGTATGGACCGATGCACTCAGTAATCAAATACGAAGTAAGATAGGATCTGTTGGCCCGTATGTGTACCATAAGGGGTTTAGGTATCCATGTGAGTTAAGTCACCATTCTTAAAGACTTTGGACAAAGCCGATCACCTAGGGTGGATCGCATCAGTTGTAAAGAATCGTGGACATGTCGACATGAGATGTGTGCCTTGGAAACTTGACGGTATATTCATTGTTTCCTAAGCACAACTCGGATAGCCTACGACAGAGGTATTGTTAAATATATGTGATGACCTCGATTTGTATAGTTCAGAAAGGTCATTCGTGTTCTTCGTGAATTCGGAGGTGGCCGAATTGCGTACATATTAGCTAGGTTTATATGACGAACGTGTCTGAACTTAAAGAGTCTCAATATGATTTGTACTCGTTGAGCACTTGGGTAGCCAATTTATTTTGATAAAAGATAATATTCGATATTACTAAGATAATCAAGTGCTATTGGATAACATTGATTATTTATTTTGACCTAATTGGATTGATTGGATTAAGTCAATAATTACACAAGGGCTTAATTGTAAAATCATAATTATCTCTACCATTTCAGGATATTATGGTAATTATAAGTATGTAATAATAGATGGTTTTGGCTTGATTTAATTGGATTAAATCAAGGTGGTAAACATTTAACTAATCCATTTCCTAATCTTTGGCTTGATTTAATTGGATTAAATTATAGTGGGTGACAATGGAGATTAGTCACACCTAATTATACATATTTGGATAAATTAGATTAAGCCCACTTAAAAGTTGATTACAACTTTTATTAATTAAAAATTATCTAAGTTTTGCTATAAATATCAAGCTTTAGGAAGGTTTTAATTACAAGTACAAGAACAAGTATAAGCATAAGCAAGAGAGATTGGCCTAAGTTAGAGAAATGCTTAGAGAAGCTTGTGAGGTCTCTACAACATTTCATCTAGGATAAATCAAGATTGGATCTTGAAGTGGAGCTTGGTAGCATTGTAAACAAGATTGGATCTTGAAGTCAAGCTTGCACACCTTGGAGGTTCTCCAACAATTTCAACAAGGAGAAGTAGATTAGATCTTACATCAAGCTTACTAGGTAATGTTTGATCTTCTCCTAAGCTATGTTTATATATGTATTAGATGCATGATCACATAGCTTAATGTTGAAATAAGGCTAATAAATTTTGTTAGGATGCTTTGGAAGTATAAACACAATATGCTTGTAATTGGGTCAAAATATTTATACTAGACATAAATATAAAATTAAAGTTTGGAACTCTAAATTAAAGCTTAGAGCTATGGCTACCATTTTAGAATCACTTGACCACTTTTGGGTGACCTAGAATTGTTCACGAGACATTTCTTATTGAGATTCTAATTTGATTTGTGTATTGGATTCAAAATTTACGCAAATGCGTATTTAGAATAAATTTATGTTTTTGTAAAAATAGTTGATATTTTGAAAAACTTCATTTTTATTCTATAACATGTGTTGATATTGATTTTGATATTAAAAATTAATTTTCGCTGTTTTTGAAGTGTTTAGGGAAGATCGGAAGTTATTAGGGTAATAGACCCTAATTGCTTCAACTCTCTGGAAATTTTCCGGATAGTTTAAGCTTTCTTTGAAAACAAAGCAAACAAAAACAAAAAATTAAAAAATTAAAAAATTAAATGAAATCAGACATGCGCGCACTGTAGCGCGTGTATTACACGCGCGTCACGTGCTTGACGCGCGCTATTTTTGTTTTTACTCGTTCTTGAGCTTTCAGATTCTGATTCAATCCCAGTTTTTTCCTATACACTCATAATTGAATATAGCATTTCATTAAATAATTTAAAATTATATCCATGCTTTATATCCATGGGTTAGACCCATTTCCGCTGTCTGGGGCGCCGATTCGACCCTAGGGGTTCCATAACTATCCCAACAAAATGGTATTAGAGCAAAGTTTAACCACATAACACATATTTTTGAATCTATGCCATAGTAATTTTAATTTAATTATGCATAAGACATATTGGATATGTATTGCATGTTTTAAATTAAAACTTTGACCTAATTAAGTTAATGACTTGATTGTTATAAATCTCCTGTGATTAGGTGATTACTTTATTTAAGTAATAGTATTAATAATGTTGGAGCATTATTGGATGGTCTGTCTTGTCAATACGGAGATGAATGGATTCTTACTACTTATATTCAATATCGTCATTAGTGTGAGGGTATAAGTGCTTGAAACTTAGGTCGCTCCAGTAAAACATTAGAAATAAAAGGAGCCGAAAACTATTTCGAATTGGAAATAAACATGCGCCTTGTCTTGGAGTATGAAAAGTTGACTTATGTCACTATCAATCCATTTCCTGTTGATATCGATCTTGACTCCACTCCAGAAGAGTGAGAAACTTTGATAGATGGAATGATGATAACCTGAAGGTGAAATCCTACATCTTGGGATCGATGGTTCCAGATTTGCTAAGACAGTACATTGAATTACCGGATGCTTGGAGAATCATGCAAACACTCAATGAGTTTTTCGAGGCAAACCAAGAGATGGAACTTTACCGAAGGTCTAAGGAATTATTTCGGGCTGAACTCAATGAGGGAGGAGCTATCAGCACTCATGTTTTGAACATGATCGACCAGATTCGATATCTGGAATGACAGGGCATTGTGTTTGATGAACAACTGGGCCGTAATTTGATTTTGTCTTCTTTGTCTGGTTCTTATGCTGGCTTTGTATTAAATTTCCATATGCATCTAATGCAAGCCACATACGAAGAACTTCATAACATGCTGCGCACGGTGGAGCAAGATTTGATGAAAGACAACCCCACAATGTATCTCCATGGTGGAGCTGGCTCTTCAAAGACTTCTGGGAAGTCAAAGAAAATCAAGATGGGGAAGAAGAAGATATCAAAGAAAAACTCCAAGAAGCATAAAGGCGAAAAACTGAAAGTAGCTCGTGATCAATGTCTACAATGCAAGGAGTATGGACACTGGAAGATGGACAGTCCAGAGCTGAAAGGAAAAGTAGGACCCTCATGTACGCTTTGTATTTTTTCAATTATTGACATCTCATTAGCCTTAGATGCAAATAGTGGATAGGTGTTAGACACTGGCAGTCCTACTCATATTTTCAATTCCCTGCGGGAAATGAGGGTTAGAAAAAAGATGAATAAAGGGGAGATCCAGCTTAGAGTTGGCAATGACGAGACATTAGATGTCAAGGCCATAGGAACAGTTGTTCTAGATCTCCCAAATGGATGTAAATTAGATTTGCATGACTATTATTATGTTCCCTCACTTATCAGACAAATAATATCACTGCCAATATTAGATAAAGAGTAATATAAAATAAACATTAAGGATAAAACTTTATGTTTGTATGATAAATAAAATTTATTGAAATGTGAATGTTCTTTATCAAACGGTCACTATATTTTGGAAACATGTAGAGATTTCTTTATATAGAGAAAAAGACAAGTAGGAAGTCTGAATTAAATAGTACTGAATTATGGCATATGAGATTGGGCCACATAGGTGTTAGATGTCTATCCAAATTGGTAAAGGATGGTTTGATTAAAAATCTTACCTTAGATCCTTATCCGATTTGTGAGTCATGTATCCAAGGAAAGATGACAAAGGCACATTTCAAGGTGTTGGACACCGTGCTGGAGTACACAGCGATGTGTGTGGTCCATTAAATCATGCCACTCATGATGGTTCAACATACTTTGTGACTTTCACATATAACAAGTCTAGATATGGATATGTCTATCTGATGAAACATAAGTCGAAAACATTTGACAAGTTCAAAATATTCTAAAATGAAGTAGAAAAATAAACCAGTAAATTCATCAAGTGCCTTAGATCATATCGAGGCGGTGAATACATGAGTGAAGAATTCATAAATTATTTAAGGGAAAATGGAAATCTCACCCAATATAGCCCACCAGGAACACCTCAACACAATGAAGTGTCTGAACGAAGAAATCATACTTTATTGGATATGGTGCGATCCATGATGAGCTATATAGATCTTCCTTATTACCTTTGGGGTTACACTTTACAAACTGCTGCCTACATATTTAATAGGGTTCTATCGAAAGCTGTTTTTACGACCTCCTATCAGATATGGTTTGGTAGAAATTCAAGTCTTAATATTTAAAGATTTGGGGTTATCCTGCATACGTTAGAATTGCGCAGCGGGATAAAGTAGCACCCAGAGGGTATAAATGTAGGTTCGTTGGATATCCTGATAATTCCGAGCAACAAAATGTATTTGTTGTTCGCTTTGCAACTTTTCTTGAAAAGTAATTTTTGAGAGAAAGTGGGAATTATAGAGAGATTAAACTTGATGAGTTTGATCCCAACATTAAGGAACCTGATATAAAACCAAAGATCCAATTAGATGAATGATCTACAACACATGTTCTACGTAAGTCGAATAGAATATCAAGTCCTCCTGAGAGACTATTTTTAACATCTAATGTGAGCCTTGATGTTCTCCTCTTGGAGGAAACAGATCCGACAATATATAAAGAAGCGATATTGGATATCGATTCGGGAAAATGGCAGGAAGCCATGAAATCTGAAATGGATTCAATGCATGCCAATCAAGTCTGGGACTTAGTTGAACTTCCTGAAGGAGTTAAACCTATTGGTTGTAAATAGTTTTACAAAAGGAAGTGATGACCTAATGGAAATGTGGAAATTTTAGGCCCGACTGGTAACGAAAGGTTACACTCAACGTCCTGGGATTGACTATTAGGAAACCTTTTCACCAGTAGCCATGCTAAAATCAATTAGGATTCTTTTAGCCATTGATGCATATAACAACTATGAGATATGGCAGATGGATGTGAAAACCGTTTTCCTAAATGGATTCCTTGAAGAGGATATCTATATGGAACAACCAAATGGTTTCGTATCCAGTGAGACTTAAACAGGCATCCTGAAGCTGGAATCGTCATTTTGATGAGATAAAAAGATTATCTGGATTCATCAAAAACGAGGAAGAACCATGTGTTTATAAGAAAATTAGTGGGAGCATGATAGTTTTCCTAGTCTTGTATGTAGATGACATCCTTATCATAGAAAATGATATAGGGATGATGCAAAGTGTAAAAGCCTACCTTTGCAAGAACTTCTCCATGAAAGATATGGGTGAAGCTTCATATATACTAGGTATAAGGCTCTACCAGGATAGAGTTAGGAAGTTTATAGGGTTATCACAATCGACGTATATAGATAAGATGTTATAAAGGTACACATTTACCAACTGCAAGGCAGCAAATGTACCTTTCCGATACGGCATACATCTTTCGAAGAAAATGGCACCTCAAATTGAGGAAGAAAGAGTTAGGATGTCTAACTTGCCATATGCTTCTTGTATTTGAAGCATAATGTATGATGTGTTATGTACTAGACCTGACATCAGTTTCGGCGTCAGTGTGATCATCCGATATCAATCTGATCCAGGTAATGATCATTGGATAGCCGTGAAACATATCCTAAAATATCTTAAAGGCACCAAGGATAAGTTTCTGATATAAGGAGAAAATGAGCTACATGTTAAAGGTTATACAGACTCTTACATCCAAGAAGATCCAGATGATAGAAAATCTACATCAGAATATATATTTACCCTTAACGGTGGTGCGATTAGTTGGCGATGTTCAAAGCAAGGCTCAACAGCTGATTCCACCACTGAGGCGGAATTTATAGCATCTTCAGAAGCTGCTAAAGAAGCTGTTTGGATTAGAAATTTTATCACAGAACTTGGCATTGTGCCTAGTACTGCGGATTCGATCCCATTATACTGTGATAATAACGGAACCATCGCGCAGGCTAAGGAGCTGAGGGCACATTCTAAGTCTAAACACGTGGAAAGGAAATACCACGTAATTAGAGAGATAATTGAACGAAAAGACATAGTGGTCTTGAAGGTTCAAGGACAAGACAACATAGTAGACCCGCTTACAAAGGCCTTATCTCCTAAGTTATTCAATAAACATGTGGAGGAGATGGGACTACAGTACCATCCAAATTGGCACTAAGTAAGTGGAAGTTTGATGGAGTTGGTGCTTGGAGTGCCAATCCGATTTGTAGATTTTATTATTTATTAATAAAATAACTATATTTTTCATTTCATACCTTATAATAGTATTGTCATTATGCGTATTAGATTGATGTATAGATATGCTAAGAATTACATCGACCTTAGAATAGTCTTGACACTATGTGTAAACTATTTTTAAAGTAAATATTCCAAGTCGTTGGTTTTGGAATACGGTCGAATTCCTATAACCTACAAGATTAACACATGTCGTTTATTGGAATTGGAGTTCCAATGGTTTAACCCGATGTACCATGAGTCTTGGAAACTCGTATAGACATGTGGGTATTCGTAGAAGCTTATACCGAATGACTCACAGGTGATTCCTAATAGTTGGAAGTACACACCACTGTCAATAGGAATCTCCTCGAGTCGAGTAGCATATGTAATATTTTGACTATAGGATAGCATTGATTTTTTGTGAGATCCTCCAAACTTTGACACCATGTATGTAAGAAACCTTTCATGGTCTGGCCTCTAGATGTTCGTTGGGTGTGGACCGATGCACTCAGTAATCAAGTGCGAAGCAAGATATGATCTGTCGGCCCGTATGTGTACCATAAGGGGTTTAGGTATCCATATGAGTTAAGTCACCATTCTTAAAGACTTTGGAAAAAGCCGATCACCTAGGGTGGTGATGAGCGGAAAATATATCAATATTTACCGCCCATTTAACTTAATATTTTGTTTAGTTTCTCGGGTTTGATGAACGTTTTGATGTGTTTTAGTTTATTTTGCAGATAAAATAATATCGGATCTCAATGAAATCATTTAGGACGAAATATGGGTCAAATAAGGGCAATTATTGTACTTGATATTTTAATTTTGGAGATTGGAAACTTGAAATGGCGTTTTTGACGAAGTGCAGTTTTGGAAATTCCAGTTTTGCGCATCTGTCGTATTTTAGGCATAACTTTTTACTCCGATATCGGATTGAGCTGATTCAAGTTCCAGATTAAAGAAGACTCAAAGATCTACAGCTTTTAAAGACGTAATAATTTTGAATTCTGAAGATTTCATGCCCGAAATTGATGAACCATCTAGAAGTGTGTTGTGTGTAATTATTAAAGTCACTTTCAATCATTTTCAAAGAAAAAAAATAAATAAATAAATAAATAATAAAAATTATCAAATCATCACCAAACATGATAAGAGATTAGTGGAGCAATTAATAATGGATTTGGTGGAGCAATTAGTGGAGCAATTAATAATTGATTTGGTGGATTATTTGATGGAGGCAAAATTTTGCCTATAAATACCAAGCCATTTCATTTGTAAAATTCATACTTTCTTCTAAGGAATTCCTTAAGAATACTAAGAAGATTGTATCTTGTTTGTTTATTTACAGCTTTCAGTAATTAATTTCCGCTTTCGCACTTTCTTTTCTTTACTTTTCAGTTTTTACTTTACGTAATTTACTTTTACGCACATTATTTTTCTTTCTTTAATTTTCAGCAATTTACTTTCAGCATTTACTTTTCAGTAATTTATTTTCAGCATTTACTTTTCAGCAATTTACTTTCAGCAATTTACTTTTCAGCAATTTACTTTTCAGTAATTTACTTTCAGCATTTACTTTTCAGCATTTAATTTTCAGTATTTAATTTTCAGTATTTTACTTTATGTCTTTTATTTTATTTAAATTTTTAATACCCATAAATATGTGTCGTAACTAAGCCAGTTATCTGGGGTTGTGATGAAATCCAATATCACCGATTTATAAGGGGTTAGATTATAGCTTGGGTAATATAAAGATTTATTTATTGAGTCTTAATCTTAATGCTTTTTCATTAACTGGACATTAATAAAATTGAACTGGGAAACTTAAAATAAACTAGACATAGGGATTTTAAGTTTAAGACCTTAGACTCAATAGTCAACGATCTTCCTTGAGGATAGATAACCCTTTAATAGATTTCCTTACAGGATAGACATATATTTGTCGGGCAGGGGTAGCCATAATTGGAACTTAAACTTAATGAATCCAGATAATTTGGTTGACATAGACATATGGTTCAATTGGGTTAAACTGGGTATTTGTGTCTGACCATCGACAGAGGCTTACACATAATTTAGTGTTCCAGTTTAATAAATCAATATATTACCCAACTTTAAGATAACCACTTCATCTTTAAAATGATATTGGAAGAAATCACAACCCTAGATAGTTTTTAATATTGAATTTTCTTAAAACCTACTTTCGAACAATTTTATTTACTTGTTTTTAAATTTAGAATCGTCACCATTTCAAATCAATCAAACAACCTGTTAGATACTAGTAATCATTTGACCTCATAAAATTAATAGATTAGATATTAAGTCCTCGTGGGATCGATATTTTTATACTACTTGAACGATACGTGCGCTTGCGTTATACGCGTGTGTAAGCACCGGTCAAGTTTTTGGCGCTGTTGCCGGGGACTTATTTATCTTTTACTATTAGTTTAGGGGTTAGATACGTTACTTGTATCTAATTTCTTTTTACTTATTGTTTTTGTTTTCTTGTGTTTCAGGTTCTCAGAAACTACATGAAACGAACCAGAAGCTTTGAACTCCGATCGCTTGACCCAGAAATTGAAAGAACCATCAGACAGTTGAGAAGGGAAAGGCGAGAAGGCCAAGAAGCAATCATTAACATGGAACCTGAACCGTTGGAGGTTGCACCACCAATTCCCATTCGAGCCAGAACCATTTCGGTGGTTGACAGACTCATTTCTTGTATTGTACTTCCTCTCTTACCAGCAAATGCGTGTGACATCAAAACATGCATTCAGATGATTCAACAGTCAGTTCAGTTCGGGGGGAATGCAACTGAAGATCCTAATGCCCACATCACTAACTTCCTGGAAGTTTGCGGTACTTTCAACTACAATAGAGCATCAGAAGAAGCAATGAGACTGCGTGTTTTCCCATACTCCTTGAAGGACAGAGCTAAAACTTGGCTACATTCACTACCAACAGGTTCTATCACAACTTGGAACACTTTAGCCACCAAATTTCTTACAAAGTACTTTCCACCAGCCAAAACCGGAAAGCTGAGGAATGACATCACATCCTTTGTACAACAAGATTCAGAATCCCTCTGCGAATCTTGGGAAAGGTACAAAGATTTGCTCCGGAAATGTCCTCACCATGAGATTCCAAAATGGCTTCAAGTCCAAACATTCTATAATGGGCTTTCTGGAATAATGAGAACCACAATCGATGCTGCTGTTGGAGGAGCTTTAATGGCAAAAGGAGAAGATCAAGCCTGGGACCTAATCGAAGAAATGGCCAACCACAATTCCTTATGGCCAACAGAAAAGAGCATGATCCAAAGAATTGCAGGAATTTATGAAAGTGGAGCCAATACAGCAGTCAACGCCAAGCTAGATCAGATATGCAAATTCATGGAGACTCTTACCACTGGATCCATAAGTTCACCATATGGAGGAGCACCAGAGTCGAACCAACTTGAAGAGACGGTGCATTATGTCAACAATTTCAACAGACAGGGGAACAATCCATATTTCAACACCTACAAGCCATGGTGGAGGAATCATCCCAATTTTTCATGGAGCAACAATTCAGGCCAACAGCAGAACTATCCACCACCTGAATTCCAGCAACAGAACAAAAGCCAGGAGCAGACAAATGAACCAGGAATAACAGAAGTGTTGACCCACTTGAAAAAGATAGAAGCAAAACACGACTCTCAAGCAGCAAGATATGATGCTATGTTTCAATCTCAAGCAGCAAGATATGATGCTATGTTTCAATCCCAAACAGCATTAATTCAAAGTCAATCAGCCTCTATTAAAGCACTGGAGAATCAAATTGGACAACTGGCCAATGCTCAGAGTTACAGACCGCCAGGTACCCTTCCTAGCAACACAGAGCCAAATCCAAGGAACATGGGGAAGGAACAATGTCATGCCATCATGTTAAAAAGCGGTACTGAAATCAACAAAGATGTTGGAATCAAGGCAACAACAATTGAAGATTTTCCAAAAGAAACAAAGCAACAGATGGAGGAAAAAGAAGCAAAGGAAAAAGAACAGATCACTTCACCTCCACATTTTCCTCAGCATCTTTAGAAGAATAAACTGGATAATCAGTTTGCTCGATTCCTGGAAATCTTCAAAAAGCTGCATATCAACATTCCATTTGCAGAAGCGTTGGAACAAATGCCCAGCTATGCCAAATTCATGAAAGACATTCTTTCACAAAAGAGGAGATTGTGAGATTATGAGACAGTAGCATTGACAGAAGAATACAGCGCCATCATTCAGAGAAAACTTCCTCCAAAGTTGAAAGATCCTGGCAGTTTCATTGTTCTTTGCACCATAGGAGAACATGACTTTGGTAAGGCTCTGTGTGATTTAGGTGCGAGTGTTAACTTGATGCCTTTTTCTATTTTCAGGAAATTATAGATTGGAGAAACAATGCCAACTTCAGTCTCACTACAACTTGCTGATAGAACGCTCGTATTTCCAAGAGGCGTAGTTGAGGATGTGCTGGTCAAGGTTGACAAATTCATTTTCCCAGCAGATTTTATTATCCTTGATATGGAGGAAGACGCAGACGTGCCAATCATCCTCAGGAGACCATTCTTGGCTACAGGTCGAACCATTATTGATGTACAAAAAGGAGAACTAACCATGAGGGTACAAGACCAATAAGTAACATTCAATGTTTTCAAAGCTATGAATTTCCCAGATGATGAAAAGAAGGAGGAATGTTTCAGACTTGATGTGATACATAGTATCATTCAGAACTCTGATGAAAGACAAAGTTCTACTGACAAACTTAAAGCATGTCAATTACCTGTGGAGCCTAAAGATAAAGCGTCTTTTGTACTGAAGAAGCCAATTCTTGCACTACAAGCAACAGAAGAGAAAAAGTTCCACCAGCTTAATGAATTGGAGGAATTTCACAATCAGCCTTTTGAGGATGCCAAATTGTACAAAGAAAAGGCCAAGAAGAGACAAGATGAGAAGTTAGTGTGCATACAACTGGAACCAGGGCAGAATGTACTGTTAAACAAATCAATGGTGAAATTCTTCCCATGGAAGCCAAAATCACGGTGGTCAGGTCCATTTGTGATCACCAAGGTTTTACCAGACAGAGCCGTTGAGATACATGATCCTGACTCCAACAAAACTTTCAAGGTTAAAAACAAGCGTGTCAAGCACTACTAGGGAGAATCATTTGAGCGACAAAAAGAAAGTGTTACACTTTCAGATCCAGCTTAACGTTCGAGAAGTCAAGTCTGGCTGACAACTTTAAACTTAGCGCTAGCAGGGAGGCAACCCATGCAATTTTTGTATATATTGTGATTTGGTGTGATTTAAATTTTTTGTGTTTAGTTTTTGCAGATTAAGACATTTCAGGATGGAAGAAGTTCTCGCAAATCTTCACAAGCAATTTCCTTCTCTCCCTCAAAACTCTCTGATGAAAGTCTACAAAGCTCGCTTGGAACGGATGAGATTACTAACAATCCATGGTGTTCCTAATGACATTCGTTGGGTAATTGAAGCACGAGTCTGATTGGCAGGTGAGTCTTCTGACTCTTTTATTTCACATCTGCCTGGTTTTGGAAGAAGCACCTATGCAAAGAAACGTAGAGCTAAACAAATGGGTGTTTGTTACAAATGTGCACGCTGGAATTGCAATACTCGTTGTCGTTCTTTAGGAATGGTGTCTGATAATCATGAAGACAAAATTAAATTCATTAGGGATGGCTTGAGTAAGGAGTCTTTAGATGATATATCTTCAACTCTTGAGACGCATCCCAGTGGATATGTTCACATAGCCATTCGTAAATTACATACACAATTCCAAAAAGAAAGACAACAATTAAGTCTTGGGAATCTGACTCAAAAAGACCTTGTTTTCCAGTTTATAAGAAAATTGGATGGGAAGCTTGTCCTTGACGCATAGACGTCAATCAAGCCGTTACTTTTCTTGTAAATATTGTATCTCTTTGTCTTTTCTTAATAATTGTAATTTGTTTTGTTGTTTTCTTTTATTTTCTCCGACATGATCCAGACCTTTTTGACTATCACGATATTAATTCGCTACTAATCGTCCTTTGGAAGATATTTGTGCTATTTTTGCTCACCCTTTTCAGGTATTATAAATTCAACTCATCATTGCACTTTTGAAGACATCCAGAGTAAAACATGGAAGCCACTTCAAGAAGACGAGTTGAAAACATCTGTGTGTTTTGCTGTAGTAGTGTTGGTACTAAACCACAATACGTAGTGCTATCTTGGGCGAACTTGAACATACACCAGAAACCAATTGGGCTATTTAACGTTGATGGATTTTATGATTTTCTTTGAGTGTTTCTTGATGATGCCCGGAGAAATGGGTTCGTGTCAAAACCTTTAAAAGAACTCATCTTCACTGCCAGAACTGCTCCGGATCTAATTGACCAAACCTTAGCCTATGAACCACAAATTGACCATATCCTTTCAAAGATAAATTGGTCTGAGGACGATCGTGGTAAGAGGCGTAGGATTAATCTGGATCTTAACCTTTAATTTCTTGTAGAATTTCAGCTAACCATGTATTATTTTCTAAACTATGATGTTAAGGACCACCCTAAGAGTTTCATATTGAGGTACATACATGCAATATGACAAGTCGCAAGCGTAATACATTGTGTGATGTATATTGATATGTTGAATCGAGAAACTTGGTTTAATTCTAAAACATGATTCACATCTTATATTCTAAGTGAGTTCTCGATTATAGATCATCGCATGAACCACAATATTCTTCGACGAAACGAATGAATACCAGCCAGATCCTAAAATCTGTGAGTGGACTCTTTTCTTAAGTTGTGTTTACTTACATGTTTATGAGCTTGAAACTTAGTTTTTCAAAACTAGGGTGTTAGCCAAGTTTATTTAAGATGTAAATTGACTCAGATATGGAATTGACGATTACTGGAATTGACGGACATGACATGTACACATGTAGAGCAGGACTAGAGGCGGCGATACGTAACGTCCCTAGATCTTAGATTTTAGGGCTAGGGGGATGGCGAAACGTAACGCCCCTAGACCCTAGATTCAGGGATATGGATAGTGTCATGAATTGGGGGACGGTGATACGTTATGCCCCAATGGCATGGATTTGCACACCTGGCTCCAGTTTAGTGGCTTGGGGGACGACGATACATAAAGCCTCAAGACAAATAATTTAGGCGTATGGGGGACAGCGATACGTAACGCCCCCATGCGTCAAGTTTTCTACTGATACTCAGAGACATGGTTTTTAGAATAATGATTTATAAAAGAGTTTTCAAGAGAAACAGTTTTAAGAGAAACTCAAAGTTTTACAAACCAAAAGCAGTTTTCAGAGAAGTTTTCCTAGAAAGAGAATTTTTTCCATATAAATAAAGAGATTTCAAGAAAGACCGATTTCCTTGAGATGACTTTGATTTTAGAACACTGGATTTCCAAAAGCATTTTAGTTCATGTTTTTATTGTCAACTCATTACATCGTTCAAACGATCTAACCCCCCTCCTAGTATTTCTATTTTACAGGTATACTCGGAGGGCGAGCTCGAGAGGATTGATACCGATGGCAGTCACTAGGTTGTTTGATCCACCAAGTCAAGTCAGATGGAGAGTTTAGTCAGAGTCATAGTAAAATCATGTAATAAATATCTGTCATTGTATTAAGTTAAAGTGTCTACGAACAAGAGTTGTAAAGATAAGTATATTTAGGTATACAGTTATGAGCATTAAGTTGTATTTCACATATAAGAGTTGGGTAATGGTCCTTATGCATGAGTTTGTATTTTTAGATGAGTTTAGCAGTATCGATCATAGACATAAAGTCAAAGGCTTAGGGGGATATGATTGTTTATTCCCTGCCGGTAGCATCTCCTGGAAGGGGATGCATCTCCTGCTCTGTTGCACGCGAAACGAGGGAGGAAAATTCGGATGAATAGTGACCCATGGTGAACAGTAGCTCCGATTGGAATTTTATCGATTTCAACATGTTCGTGTGATCGTTTGGAGTCTGTATATGCCCTTGAAATCTCGGTAAGACCTCATGGTAAAAAGTCGCTAATTTCAAGTTTTTCGCTAAATATTCGGATGTTTCCAGTAGCTTCGTAGAGTAGCGTAATGATATAAATTGAATTTTTTGTGTATTAGTATATTGAATTTGTGCATTTGGTAGAATGCAGGTGAAAACATAACGAGTTTGGTCAATCCAATAGAATATGCAAGTTTTCAGTTAAAGTGGATTTTTCGGGTATAGATGTGTTTTTGATCGTAATGATATAAATGAGATATTTATGGTGATATGATAATACTTAAATAAATTCAGGCATGTTCGGAGGGTTCGGGATCCTTCCGTAGCATTTGTGAAAATATTTTTGGAAGATTTTTCCAAAAATACGTAAACCGAGAATTTAAGTTAATTACTGACTTAGGTTAGTTTATAATGATGTTTTAAGATTACTGAAACTGAAAGTATTGAAATCGAACTTGATTTGATTGTTCTGGAAAGATCCAGAATTTTATCGTAGTTTAGTCAATAACTTCATAAGTTTTGATTCTAACGACGTTTCACCATTTGTTTTGACAGATTTGACCAGGATCTGGAGTGCTCACAGAGCCAGGTAAGTAACCCATGCGATGAGAACTTGAGTTGGTGAATTCATGTTATATATATAAAGATATATATATATATATATAATATATATATATATAAATGTTAATGGATAAAAAAAGATAGTTAAAAGGTGATTTTGGAGTAACGAGTTCGAGATTACATATGGCTAAGGTAATCGACCTCCACAGGTATGAATGTTTATGATATTGTTGTGATATGAAGTAAGATGTTAGATGAGGTTAATGTATATATATATATGTATTCATGTATGTCAATGTATGAACCTAAAATGGTATGCATAGGTATATGTGAATGAGTATATATATATAATAGTATGTTTATGTATATGTAAATGAAAAAGTATATAAATAAGCATTGGTACCTGAATTTGAATATGTATATGATGATAAGCTATGGACAATTTGAGTATATAACGGTAAAGAGAATAAGTCATGATTTCTGAATTTGTATTAGCACGTGTAGATGTGCGTCATTGGAATAAGTTTGTTATTGATTAATGTATACAATTTAACGGTATAGAGGTTAAGTTGGTATAGGCTAAGCCTATTCTGAGTGATGAAAGTTTGTGATTGATAGGATACGTATATAAATGGTGAATGTTGATCGATAAGTAAAGAATGTGAGGATTGTAAAGGTCATGGTATCGGAATTCGAAGTAATGGGTATATTCATATGTTTGGTGTATATACGTATGTGTATGATGATTATGAATGATAAAGCAATATTTTTCATGTGTATGCTTGTGTATGAGAGATCATATAATGAATTTGTTACACGTGATATATATGCATGGGTATATGTTTAATCGGTTAATGATTTTTTGGTGTAGTAGATGAGCTGGTTAGGAAATCCATTCGGACGGCATTCATCTCATACCTATTCTAAAATAAGTAATGAGTCTCATACGAGCATTGTATGTGAGAGCCATCTCATATGTATGGTTGTATTGATTGTGTGTTTTCGAATGCCTTGACTGTTGTGTATGCTTCATTGTTAGTTGCACGGTGATTGCATGTATACCGGGTCATGTGTATGTGTATGATAGATATCATGATATGTACGGATCGTGTATGCTTATGTGAAATGAATGGATGATTTGGAACCGATGTAAATATCAGAGGTTATTATGCGTGTTTTCTAGATAGTATTGGTATGTATATATGTGTGGGAGAATTCTTAAATTATATTTGCATGTATATAAGAGAAGTGTGCTACGGTATGTGTGAAGGTATATGAACTCCAAGTGTTAAGCTATTGCAAGGTTATCGTGATTAAAGAAAGTTGAAGTAAGTTTTTTTTGGTATGGAAGATAGTTTCCAATTGACTAGAATGAAGTTTATTTGATTCACCGATTTGATGATATTTGAAAGATGGATATTTGTGATAAAAGTATATATGTATGACTTAACGTTTCATATGATTAAAGTGGATTTGATAGTAAATGATATACTTTATCGTATTCGAGTTTTACTTTGTATGCTTTGGATGTTAGCTATTAGATTGGCACATATGTAGATATGTAAATATGAAAATTTGACATGGCCCTTTAATTATCAATCTCATTAATTACATCTGAATCATTTAATGTAGCTACATTGAATGCAATTCTATCATGACCTTATTAAGTATTGCAAAAGAAAGGGCCTGCTGATAGAGATGGGCGGGGAGACGATACTAGTTATCAGGTCAGAGAGACGTCTGGCCCGTAAGCTAGCCCCCTTGAAAACCCATTACTTAATAAGGATTTGTTACGCATATATATATATATATTTAACTATTTTATAGTGGTGCATATTCCAACATTCATCTGACAATCAAAATTCGCAAGCAAGTATGGATTATATGGAACAACCCATCGATTATCCAAAACGGCTCTTCTTATGTTTATTTGATTATCATTGTCAGGGCGTTTATATTTAGGATAAGAGTTATGCCCTAGTGTTGTTACATAAGAAAATGATTTTGGATAATGATTTTAATAGTCTTTTTTTTTTCATACAAGCATTATTTGGGTTCAAATTACCACAAGGATTATGCATCAATGTTTCAGAACCATTTTATACAAATGTCATTATTTATCCTTTTTAGGAAACATAATCCCTAATATATTTACATGTTTGTCCTCTTAGGATCTAACCATACATGTATTACTAGTCCTAGATTTATTTACATGCTAATTGAAATAAATCTAAGTTAATCACAACACAATTGCATACCTTTCTTCTTGTAGAGACCTCTTAATCAAACTTAATTGATTGCTTAACTCAATAAGCAAATGGTCTTATTTATATGAGGGAAACCAAGTCACTATTAGCTCACATGCATGGATTACTATTAATCCTTGATTACTATTTAATCACATGCATTGATTACTATGTAATCACATGTATTTGGATGCATAATGACTTTCTCTAACCCTTCCAAAAATGTTACCATCATGGGTGTACCATATGTTCCCCATTTAACATTTTACTAATTGTTGTCACTTAATAACTCTTGTTGTTACTTAATTATTTGATTAACAACTCTTGTTGTTTACTTAGTAATGAAATCATTACTAATTGTTGTTATTTAACAACACCACATAATTAACTTAATAATTTCCAACATGAAATTATTACTAATTGTTGTTATTTAACAACACCAAATAATTAACTTAATAATTTCCAAATGAAATTATTACTAATTGTTGTTATTTAACAACACCAAATAATTAACAACAATTAATTTCCAACATCTCCCACTCACACATGATGGGATCAATAATTTTTATTATCTCTACAAGAATAATTCATACTTTGCAATTGTGCCGTGCGACCAGCATACTTCGAGAGCTCACTTGCTATACATCTGTTAGGAATATATAGCCGCTCGAAAAATGGATAGAACCATAATGGATTATGTATGCAGTATCCTCGATCATTTATCACATTAAATCTCTCTCGATCTCTTTTCGAATGTAATATTTATTTTGTATTCACAATCATGTTTGATCACATAGAATAACATAATTGGTCGACCAGTGAATACAAGCTAATGTGATATTACTCATATAATGATCTTTCTCCTTTCTCGAATCTCTCAATTTTGATTCAATTCGCTTTTCTAGAGATGTCCTTTCGGATCGAATCTCTCATGATCCTTCAGTAACATTCCAAGATATCAATCATCAAATCTAAGTTTTAAGAAGCAAACAAGAGTCTAAAGGGTACAATTTGAGATTGAAATAATCTCAAGGGTCTCACACAATATCAAGACTGAGATCTTTACTTGTATTACCCTCAATAGCCGCAAATGTACACATGGTATGAAAATATGTGCTACGGTATTCTCTCATTTCCCATTGAGCGCATGTCTCATAAAATACCGTACAGATTATAGTTCAGACAAACACAATGTCTAACTCATAACTGACATTAAGACAAGTAAGGTGAAACTAACTTATTCACCTTAGGTCATATCACAGAGAAAGTGACCTCATAACGACATTACTTAATTTTCAAGCTTGAGCTCTCTAAATTATCACTCAGATAATTAGCTTAAAAATTTGTCTCATCTCCCATTAACACAAAGTAATAGAGGCGATTGCCCGTGTGAGAGGGCCAATCATTCACTTGTCTGACATACTTCTCATACTAACTAATAGTATATTTGTTTAAACATGTATCAACATAATAACATGTAAGCATTGAACACAAATATCAATGAGTATTAACATTAGTAAACATTATTTGGGAAAAATACATATCATAATATGTAAGCACATTAACATCTACGCAATCCCTGAGTTTTTACATGTCTAACAAAGACATCTCTAGGAACAGGCTTGGTCAATGGATCTGCTACCATTTCTTGCGTAGAAATGTACTTCATGTTTACCTCTTCTCGTGCAACTATGTCTTTCACAAAGTTATATTTGGTATCTATATGTTTCGTTTTACAATGGAATTTTGGGTCTTTTGTGTAGGCTATTGCTGCTTCACTATCACAGTTAACTAATACTGGACCAGAAGCTTCATTTGACATACCCAAATGATCCAAGAACCTTTTCAACCACACAGCCTCTTGTACTGCTGATGAAAAGGCCACAAATTCAGCCTCCATTGTGGATAAGGCTATACAAGATTGTTTCTTACTGCTCCATGAAATGGCACCATTGTTTAGCAAAAAAACAAAACCGGAGGTAGATTTTCTTTCATCTAAATCTCCTCCCCAGTCAGCATCAGTATACCTCTCAATTGCAGATCATTTCCTTGATAACACAATGAGTAATCAGCTGTCCCTCTCAGATACCTAAATATTCTTTTAACTGCTTTCCAATGTGCTAGTCCTGGATTGGATTGGTATCTACTTACCATTCCAACAGCAAAACAGATATCAGATATTGTACACAACATTGCGTACATTAAACTTCCAACTGCATTTGCATAAGGAAATTTCTTCATTTGTTCCTTTTCCTGTGGAGTTTCAGGACACAATCTACGACTCAAAGCTTCAGTTTTCGTGATAGGAGTATCAATGGGTTTGTAAGCCTGCATTTGGAACCGTTCAAGAATTTTCTTTATATATGACTCATATGAAAGAGATAATAAATTCTTTGAACGATTTCTTGAGATCTTAACCCCAAGAATATATGCAGCTTCACCCATATCTTTCATCTCGAAGTTAGATGATAACCATTCTTTAATGTGTTTTACAAACTCCTTATCATTTCCGGCTATAAGTATATCATCCACGTACAAAGATAAGATAATGAACTTATCTTTATCTCTCTTGGTGTACACACAATGATCTTCATCTATCATTGTGAAATCATTCGAAATGATTGTATTGTGGAATCGTATATATCATTGTCTAGACGATTGCTTGAGACCATATATAGACTTTAAAAGTCTACATACTTTCTCCTTTTCATTTTCTTTTATGAAACCTACTGGTTGTTCCATGTAGATTTCTTCATCAAGTTCTCCATTGAGAAAAGCAGTCTTTACATCCATTTGATGTAATTCTAGATCCATACTTGCTACTATAGCCAGAATCAAGCGAATTGAGGTAAACCTTACAACAGGTGAAATAGTCTCTTCATAGTCAATTCCTTCCTGTTGCGTATACCTTTTTGCCAAAAGTCGTGCTTTATATCTTTCGATATTGCCATCGGCATTACGCTTTATTTTAAGAACCCATTTGTTCTTGACAGCTTTGCGTCCTTTGGGTAGATCAACCAATTCCCAAACTTGGTTGGACCTCATTGACTCCATCTCTTCTTCCATTGCTTTCATCCATTTTTCCTTAGCAGGACACTGAAGAGCCTCTCTTATGTTTCTAGGTTCTTCATCATCTTGAGGTAGAATCATAAAGGTTTCTCCTTCGATATCGAAACGACGTCGAGGAATGCCTATACGATTACTACGTCGCAATTGGGATTCTAGTGGTGGAACTAATTCCTCACTTTCGATATTATTCCCATTTGGATCGTGTACATTGCTCCCACTTGGATTATGTACATCACTCCCACTCGGATCACGTAAATGAGACTCGTGTGAAACTAATTCATCATTTTGAGATTCATGTGAAACAGATTCATCATGTTTTCTCAAATTTCTATCATCACTCCCACTTGAATTAGGTAAACCCGAGTGTTCACCAATCATGTGATCCATGTGATCCTGAGTTTCATATAGAGATAAATCTTGACCTATCTCTCCCTGCTTAGGAAAATCATTTTTTAAAAATGTGATATCTCGTGATTCAAATTCTGTCACGCCTCCACTTTCATGTTCACCTATGCAAACATATCCTTTTGATTATTCAGAATATCTCATAAATTTCTTGAAACATTCTAATGCTTCAGATTTATGAGCAATCAAATAGACATAACCAAAGCGTGTAAAATCATCTATGAATGTGATGAAATAAGATGCTCCATGCCTTGCATTGACATTCATTGGACCACAGATATCTGAATGAATTAATTGTAATGGAAATTCTGCTCTAGTCCCTTTTCCAAATGGTTTTCTCGCAGTTTTTCCTGCCAAGCAATATTCACAGGTTGACAATTCCACCTTCTCAATATTTCCCAGAAAGCCTTCTTTGGCTAATCTGTTCATTCTTTGCTGGCCAATGTGGCCAAGTCTAGCATGCCACACAGTTACATCACTATCGTCACTGACAGATGAAGTAACAAACGAAAAACCGGAATTGTGATTAAAACATTCAATATTTAATACAATAAAACCATCCAGAAAATAACCAGAACCATAGTGTATTGTACCTAAGTACAAATCAACACAAATTTATGGAAGTTCAAATTGAAACCTAAATTAACCAAAACCAACACAGAGACTAAATTTCGACGAATTTGTGGAGCAAACAATACATCATGTAGTAGTAAAGTTTTTCCACCATGCATGACTAACTTGAATGTTCCTATTCCTTTGACTTCAACCCGTGAGTTTTTGCCAACATATATCCACTTCACCCCAAGTGAAATTCGTCGAAATTCTATGAAGGCATCTCTATCCTTCGCTACATGGTCTGTGGCTCCTGAGTCTTTTTAGGCTCAGTGCAGTCACGAGCAAAATGACCTTTCTTACCACAGTTAAAATATTTAACCTTTGCCATATTTTTCTTTTTGGTAGGACTTTTTCATTTCCCATGTTGATTGGTTTTCTGTTTCTTTTCTGGCTTGGAAGAATTTTGTTCTTTTCTGAACTGGAATCCCCCACCATGAAATTTTCTTTTCTTCTTGAAACCCCCAGGTTTTCTAGTTTCTGTCATATACACTTCAGTATTTGACTTAGCAGCCGCAAGGCGGTCGCTTTCTAATTCAAGGTGACGTTTAGCATCATCAAAGGTTTTGATGCTCTCATTGTGGGTTAAATGCATCTTCATATGCTCCCAGCTATTTGAAGAGAACGAATGACCGCTTGGACTTTCTGTTCATCTGTAAGAACATATCCAGCATCTGCCAGTTCAGTAATCATGTTTGACATTTGCCTCAAGTGTTTTGACATAGTGAACTCAGGGCGTTTCTTGTATGTGTCAAACTTGATTGTCAGTGACCTGAGTTTGGTTATTGATGTACTACCAAACTTTTCAGCTAATGTGGACCACATGTCCTTAGCCATGTCATATTTCCTGAACTCTTTCATTAGGTCATTATCCATACTGCTCAGCAACGTAATGCGGGCAATTTAATTCTTTTTCTTACAGGCCTCATAAGCCTCTCGGTCTCGCCTGTGTTGGGCCGTAGTGCCCTGTTCAGGTTCATCCATGCTCATTTTCAAAGTTTCAAGAACCTCTTGTTCTTCTAGCATATATTGGATTTTCATGCTCCAAATTTCATAATTATCGCCATTCAGTTTCTCACCCTTGTTGAGTTCAGCGATAATGTTCTTTGTTGCGGAAGCCATTAAAAAACACAAAGTTTCTACAGACATTCATGCACAATTGTTAATACTTTTGTTTATTTTATCATGAAACGAATTATGTTTAATAAAATTCTTCAATGGGGTTAGAGTCAAAAGGCCACTATGTGTCCAATCATCATCCAATTACCAAATGTAAAAATATTATCAACATAATCAATCATGTAAAATCATTTTCTAAAAATTACATAAATTCTTAGAACATCTTAATCATGCGACTATTGTACATGACAGTCATTGATTTAATTACATAAATTAAATTCAACATGAAACATTCATATATATAAATACAATATTACATGCCGTAAAATAACACACAGAAACAACATGAAAGAAATTAATATTTTACAATAATAATTTTCCCAGTTGTAGTAGAGTCCCAACTCATATATGTTTTTGGATACAAATCCTCAAACTCTTTGGGTAACTCGTAATTGATCTTGGACAGCCATGGAAAACCTATAGCAAATTTAGGATCCTTACAACGTTTCAGGGACATCGAAGGAAAAATAGTATTATTTGCCTTATGTCGTAGATACTGAACTGTTAACCTCTCAATGGCTTTATTATAAAGAACATGTTTTTCCTCACGTTTTACTAATATCCAAATATGAGTAAGTTGTTTTTGTCATATCTTGGGGAGTGTTTTTCTCAGTAATCTGAATCTATTTGGCTGTCATATCCAATTACCTGCCCAGATAGACTCATGTAACATGTTATTGAAAGTGATGATATGCGAAATCATATCATCGCTTTCACTCATTCGATATTTATCCATTTCCATCAACATGTCTAATATCATCTCTGGTCTGTGGGTGTCGTAATCACTTTTGCAATTCTTCGAATAATCGCCATGATTTTTCTGCAACAAATACAAAAAAAAAAAATCAATACAATGAAACACAAAGTTACATTGACTAAAATAAACATCACAAAGATATTCATTTTCATAAACACAAAGTTTATATGATAAAACAAATTTATCGTGGTGCACAAAGGATTAGACTTTTAACCATGACAGATCAGAATTACCGAAGCAAACCGATACAGACATGACCAATATAGGCCTCACAGATTTTCACGCGCCATCCACGCGCCACAGGACTGTCGCATGTGCCACCACGCGCCGTCACACGCCGGCCACGGGCTCACACTTGCCCTCACGCGCCGGCCAGCCTCGGCCAAGTTACACTCGCAGACGACATATCGTCCGCGAGTTCTGTGGCTGTATGACATATCGGTTGTCAATTACAGGTATAACCGACTTGTCGGTTTGGATGCTGTGGACGACATGTCGTCCTTCTCGGTGTTATGCGTACGACTTGTCGTACATAACTGGATGACATGTCGTTTGTGACTATGGGACACGTACGACTTGTCGTACGGTAAAAGCGAATGACTTGTCGTCCTCTTCTCTAAATAGCGGATGACATGTAGTTTGGAAACGCGGCAAACGTACGACATGTCGTACAGAATTCGGACGACTTGTCGTCCTCTTCTCTAAAGACCGGATGACATGTAGTACAGCTCTTCTAGGAGTGTTTATCTGGGTAAAAACAGATTCAACTAGCCAACTTCTAGGGTCCATATATTTCTCAATTTTAATCCAAATTAAGCAAATATATACCAAATTGAAGATCTCATGACGTAGTTTTCAAAACATATTTGAACATGCGATTATCAATTTTTTACAGAGAGTTATTACGGCCCAAAGTTGGAAGAAAATCATTTTTTAAAAACAAAAACCAGAAGCATTTTCAAACATTTTTCATGCATGTTCATGCAATTTTTGTGTAATCCAACTAGAATACATGCATTTAAGCTACTGATACCAATGTTAGGAAACATAATCCCTAATATATTTACATGTTTTTCCTCTTAGGATCTAACCATACATGTATTACTAGTCCTAAATTTATTTACATGCTAATTGAAATAAATCTAAGTTCACAACACAATTGCATACCTTTCTTCTTGTAGAGACCTCTTAATCAAACTTAATTGATTGCTTAACTTAAGCAAATGGTCTTATTTATAGGAGGGAAACCAAGTCACTATTAGCTCATATGCATGGATTACTATTAATCCTTGATTATTATTTAATCATATGCATTGATTACTATGTAATCACATGTATTTGGATGCATAATGACTTTCTCTAACCCTTCCAAAAATGTTACCATCATGGGTGTACCATATGTTCCCCATTTAACATTTTACTAATTGTTGTCACTTAACAACTCTTGTTGTTACTTAATTATTGATTAACAACTCTTGTTGTTTACTTAGTAATGAAATCATTACTAATTGTTGTTATTTAACAACACCACATAATTAACTTAATAATTTCCAACATGAAATTATTACTAATTGTTGTTATTTAACAACACCAAATAATTAACTTAATAATTTCCAAATGAAATTATTACTAATTGTTGTTATTTAACAACACCAAATAATTAAAAACAATTAATTTCCAACAATCCTTATTTGGAATTTCAGCATAAACAAATTTGTCAAAACTCTCAATTGTATAAATTTTTACATTTATTTTTAAAATGATCAAAAAATGAGCATGTGAAAGTCATTTTTTTTAAAATTCTATAACACATACAGATGCAGCTTCATATCCAAATATTTCTTTTTTCAATAATTCATATTTTAACTTTTCTAATTTAGCTCTAAATATGCGAGAAATCAAATTAGGACAGTTTTGAATTTCTTCATTTGTCTGTAATTATTGTTTAATCTCAACTCAATTAGGATTACATGTCATAGTCAAAGCGTTGTACTAATGTCATTGCATCCATGTATCTTTTTCTCATATCTCTTAGACCCCCAATGAATGATGCTTGTAGAACAATCCTACAGCTAATTTTAGATCCTCTATTTTCTTCTATAGTTATATTATCAATGATTCCTTAATATAATTAATCTCTTATATTATTTTGTCTACATCGAAAGTAGTCTAGCCAAGATGAGTCGGCATGCATGCAATAAGATAGTTTTGTCTGATTGTCTAATCTGCAACTTATAAGAATAATACTCTCGATATGAAACTTCACTTTTCTTCTGACTTTTTCTGACCTCATGCTCTAATAAATCTACATAGGAAATTATATCTTCTAAAGGAACCGTAATATTAAAATTTTGATGTGAATTTCTTAAAACTCTACTAACTCGTTTAATTCCCCGACATCATCCACTTTCTCCATGTAGGAATAATAAAGATATTGCAAAGGATCATAACAACCAAAGTAATATTGTACATTATGTTACACCAGATTCAGTAGTAACAATAACATCACGACCTTTACGTTCTCCTAAAGACTCATCATTGACACATATAGCAGCTTCCGTAGACATTGAAGGACTATTATATACTCTCTAATTTAATTTTGTATATGATCTTATGACAATGTTATAGTTTTGTAAATCAGATATATCTTTTAAGCTTTGAAAAAATGACTATATGGATTAATTTTTAATAGATAAACTATTTGAGTTACAATAGACAGGTTCATTTTTTATTAACACTGCATTCGATGTTCTAACTTCGTGGAGGACGGCGATATGTAACACCCCATGGCACTAGTTAGGTACTTAGAGGGACGGTGATACGTAACGCCCCTAAACATCAGATTTTACAAAAGATTTCAGACAGGTACTTAGGGGACGGCGATACGTAACGCTCTTAAACATCAGATTTTACAGATGATTTTAGACAGGTGCTTAGGGGACGGTGATACGTAACGCCCATAATCACCAAGTTATTACAATGCCTTTTAAAAGGTTTTCAGATAAAAGAATTTTTAGAAGGTTTTATGTGATTTCTAACTATAGAGATTCAAAAGTTTACACAAGATTTTTAAAATTTTATATAGTACGTAGGTTTTGATTTCACTAGTTATGGAATCTGTTGATTTGGAATTGATTTTATCTGTTGTATGGAGATTTTCATGATAATCCTTTTGCATAACTGTTTACTTTTATAAAAGAATTGATTTCCAACCGATTACCAAATTGGAATTTCATGTTTAGGATTTTGATATTTCTTGATCTTGTATTATGAATCCATACAGTTTTCAGAGTTTGTTTTTAGACATAGAAATTATAACTTTTACATATAGCTTGCCCCACAGGGCCAGGTGTAATTGTTACTCTATCCTTATGTGATTCCAGAATCTGGGCCCTGCACAGTTGGTTCATCTATATGATGGAGATATTTTCTTTGATATGGAAGTTCAGTTATATCTAGTTATGATTCGATGAGTAAGATGGTAGTATTCTACAAGTATGTACTATGTATAATTTGTATGTTGAAATGCTTGGTTGATTTGTGATATTAATGCAAAGGTCGAGTGTTGGGAGTTTATCACATTTATAACACAGTTTGTGAGGATTCCAATGGATGGAATTAAGTGCCGGTATCTTATGTTGTATAGAGGTCTGAGGTTTCAGCTCAGTGTTTCAGTAAAAGTTTTACAGCTCATAGTTAGCAAATGTTTACGTTTTAGCTCACGTAATCCATATGAAGTAACTAGCTATAGTTTAAGCTGACTAAACCACCACGAGTTTGGGATGGCCTTAGCCACGAGTTTGGGTGGTTTGATAGGTAATAACTTAATGAGATGACAGAATTCCGTAGATACGTAGTATAGTGTGGAACCGAGAAGATAAGCTTACTACAATGTTGCTTTCAGTATAATAAGTAAATTATCATGATATAATATATGTAAACGGCCATGAGGTAGAGATGAGATTTATAAGTTTGTGTATATTTACATATATCTGAATTCTAATTATGTTCTTACAGTTACGTGATATTTTTACATAAGAAATGAGCTACTTACTGAGCTTTATAGCTCACACCCCAACAGTTTGCTAGTTTTGCAGGTTCACATCGGACTTAACGAGCTAGAAGATTACTAGAGGCGTCTTGAAGACAGCGGATCACCCCGATGCAGTCAAGTTGGTCTTGAGTCGTTTTATTATTCTGGGATGCGTTATGGGCTCACACAGTTTTAGTTTTAATTATTTGTATCATATGTATAATTTTAATTTTGCTGAGCACGTAGCTGTTTGTAGTTATCTGTTTAATGTCAGGCCAGAGACCAATTTACCTATGAGTTGAGATTTGTCAGGCCAGATGCCTATTTTCATATGAGTTGAGTTTGGTTGCTCTGAATTTAATTTCAGGACACTTCGAGGTGCTGGACTTTGATCTAGGTTTCATGATTTTTAGCAAATGTCATGCCGAAATTTTAGTAGCATCAGAGGCTTATGGAGATGGATTTTCCTGTCTCCTGTCGGTAGCATCCTGACATTAGGTGGGATGTTACAGCAGCCACTCTTGGTTTAACCTTGTCGCAAAATTGGGTATTATTTTAACTGCATTTTCCATGTTTTGTTTTTCCTTTTTTTAAATGCATTTTCCTCTCTTTTTTTCTTATTTAATTGTTTTTTCTTTTATCAACAAATTAGAATACGATCTTTTTTTCTTCGGGGTACTACCTGTCGTGTTCATGATAACTACGGTCAGTGTTCTATAATGCCTTGCCTAGGCGGCACATATATGTTCGGTGGTCTATGGCCGCCACGCCTAGTCCCAAATCATTGGGGTCAGGCGCTCGTCGTAAATTCATCGGTCAACCGTCATTGACCGATGCAGAATTTGAAATTAATTGCTTTTTCCGGCCGAATTTCACACCACAATCCTAACCGTAACCTTAATTTTATAAAATTAACTCTCTAACCCATCAATTTGAAAAAAATCCCAATTCAGAGGATAAATCCTAATTTCAAAAATCTGATCTTTTTTCTATTTTTGTTAGTTTCTCATCAAATTGACCATTTATAAATATTATTCATTACTCAAATAACATTTATCTATGATTAATTTCTCCAAATCATACTAAATCTTAAACCTAATTATAGAAATTCTCCATTTCCGATTAATCGCCTAGGCTCCGCCTAGGCGCTCTAGGCGCTGGGTCGCCGCCCGACTAGTGCCTAATACATTTTAGAACACTGACTATGGCACTACTGTTGATAGTATTTTCAGGTCCTATGATATTTAAGCAGTACGGCAGGGGTAAAAATGGTAACTCCCTTGTTGATCGAGATCATTAATGCCGACCCGACCATATGAGTGTTACAAAGCCAACAGTAAGGGGCCGATCACTTTATGATAGGTAAACCGACCACTTAAGATCGGATGACCGGGTATTATCAGATCGACAGCAGCATTCTCAGTTCAAAAGACCATTGTGACCGATCTCATGAAGACCGAGAATATGGCGGGATATGCTCCAGAAGATAAGACATCCTATTTTTACGGATAAGATAAGTTATCCTACTTTCATAGGGAAAATTGATAAGTCAGTGTCCTAATAGGATAAAGGAAGTTTAGGTAGTTTCAATTAAGAATTCTTATGGGAAAAGGAAAACTGTTTCTTTGTTATTATAAATATGAGGGGAAAACGTGCTTGTAAGGAGAGAAAAAAGTGGAGAGTTGAGAAGAGAACAAGAGAGAATTAGACTTGTAAACACAAAGCAGATCAGAGAAACATATTTCGGTAATAAAACATCGTCCGTTCTGTGCCCGTGGATGTAGGTTGGATCTGATCCACCGAACCACGTTAAATCTCTTTGTTGATTGGTGTATTTATCTATCTTTTGCCAAATTTGCTTTTGGTTTCCCATAAACAAAATAAATTCACAGTTGCAGGAGGATTGTCTCGGGAGTAAAAAACCCATATTGTCCCTAAGACCAAAATCCGCCGTCAACAGTTGGCGCCGTCTGTGGGGAGTCAAACAAAAAGCAGCTCGCGTAGTAAGACAATGGCAGAAGGTGGAAATCACCGGTCGTCAGGGAGTTCAATAGCGGATTGGATGGAGAAGATGGAGAAAATATGAGGGATATTTCGAGATGGTAATCGCGGGGATGGAGTGCCCTCGTAAGATGGCCGGCCTGGCCAGTTTGGGAAATACGGCTGCAGGGAATGTGTTCCCGTATATTTTTTCTGACCAACGGATCTGCGAGAAGCATAGCACGAGGATGGATTATGCCCTCGTTGCGTTTGCTTGCTCCAGTGTTACCGAACATAAGGGGGAGCGTACCCTTAACGTTTCAGACACTCTTTGATCCTTACCTATTTGGTCATTCGGATCCATGAGAAGCATAGAATGAGGAGGGATTATGCCCTCGTGGCGTTTGCTTGCTCCAGTGTTACCGAACATAAGGAGTAGCATGCTCTTAATGTTTCGGACACTCTTTGATCCCTACCTATTTGGTCATTCGGATCCGTGAGAAGCATAGCACGAGGAGGGATTATGCCCTCGTGGCGTTTGCTTGCTCCAGTGTTACCGAACATAAGGAGGATCATGCCCTTAATGTTTCAGACACTCTTTGATCCCTACCTATTTGGTCATTCGCATCCGTGAGAAGCATAGCACGAGGAGGGATTATGCCCTCGTGGCGTTTGCTTGCTCCAGTGTTACCAAACATAAGGAGGAGCATGCCTTTAATGTTTCGGACACTCTTTGATCCCTACTTATTTGGTCATTCGGGTCTGTGAGAAGTATAATACAGGGAGGGATTGTACCCTCCTGGCGTATGTCTTCTCCAGCGTTGTAAGGAGGAGCCCTCGAACAAAGCGCAGACTTCATAATGACCTGACGTATAGAGGAATGTGCCTTTACCATTCTAAACGCTCTTTGATCCAAATCCTGGTTCGCCGGAACTCTGAATTGAAAGATTCAGAATTGTGTTTTGGAGACCTCGGACGGGACGCTATTTTGAGGCATCTGTGCTGTTGCTTTGGGATAAGTGTTAAGTCACCCCCATTTTTTGATTTTATTTTCTAAAAGTTTTGTTTTTGTTTTTCGCTGGTCTGGCAAGGGGACGCCCATGCCAAATCCGATAGGGCTTCAAAGGTTGATTCACTTCCCTTCTAAATAAGTCCCAAGGATTAGTTGGCTCGGGGCTGGATCCGTTCCGCCGAGGCCTCTTAGTTAATCGGCTCGGGGCTAGATTCATTCCGCCGAGGCCACTTGCTTAATCGGCTCAGGTCTGGATTCGTTCCGCCAAGGCCACTTGGTTATTCGGCTCGGGGCTGGATTCGTTCCGCCGAAACCATTTTTTGGACTGTGGACGTAACATTTCCCATAGTACCAAGTATTTCTCTCAGCTCGGGGTCGGGTTACGTCCCACTGAGTCTGTCTTTTGGACTGGGGACATAACATCTCCCCCAGTAAAAGCCAACAGTAAGGGGCTGGATTCGTTCCGCCGAGGTTTCGTGGTGTAGGCTCGGGGCTGGGTTTTTCCCGCCGAGGCCTCTGTGTGCCACCGGCTCGGGGCTGGATTCGTTCCGCTGAGGTTTTGTGGTATAGGCTCGGGGCTGGATTTGTTCCGCCGAGGCCTCTGTGTGCCACCAGCTCGGGGCCAAATTCGTTCCGCCGAGGTTTCGTGGTGTAGGCTCGGGGCTGGATTTGTTCCGCCGAGGCCTCTATGTGCCACCAGCTCGGGGTCGGGTTACGTCCCATCGAGTCAGCTCCTTTAGACTAGGGATGCATCATTCCCCCAGGTCCAAGTGCCTTTCCTAGCTTGGGGTCGGGTTACGTCCCACCGAGTCAGCCCCTTTGGACTGGGGATGCATCATTCCCCCAGGTCCAAGTGCCTTTCCCAGCTCGGAGTCGGGTTACGTCCCACCGAGTCAGCTCATTTGGACTGGGGATGCATCATTCCGCCAGGTCCAAGTGCCTCTCTCAACTCGAGGTCGGGTTACATCCCACCGAGTCTGTCTCTTTGGACTGGGGACGTAACATTCCCCCAGAGCCAAGTGTTTCTCCCAGCTCGGGGTCGGGTTACGTCCCACCGAGTCAGCTCCTTTGGACTGGGGATGCATCATTCCCCCAGGTCCAAGTGCCTCTCTCAGCTCGAGGTCGGGTTACGTCCCACCGAGTCTGTCTCTTTGGATTGGGGACGTAACATTCCCCCAGAGCCAAGTGTTTCTCCCATCTCGGGGTCGGGTTACGTCCCACCGAGTCTGTCTCTTTGGACTGGGGACGTAACATTCCCTCAGAGCCAAGGGTTTCTCTCAGCTCGGGATCAAGTTACGTCCCACCGAGTCTGTCTCTTTGGACTGGGGACGTAACATTCCCCCAGAGCCAAGGGTTTCTCTCAGCTTGGGGTCGGGTTACGTCCCACCGAGTTTGTCTCTTTGGACTGGGGACGTAACATTCCCCCAAAGCCAAGGGTTTCTCTCAGCTCGGGGTTGGGTTACGTCCCACCGAGTCTGTCTCTTTGGACTGGGGACGTAACATTCCCCCAGAGCCAAGTGTTTCTCCCAGCTCGGAGTCGGGTTAAGTCCCACCGCATGATCTAATTTCCGGCTCGGGTTGTCCCCTCATGGCCGGGCCTCGAGTGATCGTTCGCAGGAAATTATTCGGAGCAGATTATGAAAGATAAAAAGTGGAATAGAAACATGTAAAAAAAAAGGTCAGCCATCAGTCCATCAGGAGTATTGTTCTTTTTATATAGTTTCGGGCACCAACTTGTATAACTCGTTGGAGCCAAGAACTATGGGACAGATGTTGATGGTATTTTCAGGTCCTATGATATTTAAGCAGTACGACAGGGGTAAAAAGGGTAACTCCCTTGTTGATCGAGATCATTAATGCCGACCCGACCACATGAGTGTTACAAAGCCAACAGTAAGGGGCCGAGCACTTTACGATCGGTAAACCGACCACTTAAGATCGGATGACCTGGCATTATCAGATCGATAGCAGCATTCTCAATTCAAAAGACAATTGTGACCGACCTCATGAAGACCGAGAATATGGCAGGATATGCTCCAGAAGATAAGACATCCTATTTTTACGGATAAGAAGATAAGTTATCCTACTTTCATGGGGAAAAATTGATAAGTCAGTGTCCTAATAGGATATGAAAGGTGAATGAATCAGTGTCCTAATAGGATATGGGAAGTGAATGTAGTTTCGACTAGGAATTCTTATGGGAAAATGAATCTGATTTCTTCACTATTATAAATAGAAGGGGAAAGTGTAAGTAAGGGGGATCAATATCATTATCATCAGACTTATAAACAAAAAACAGAGCAGAGAAGTATATTTCAGTAATAAAACATCTTTCGTTCTGTGCCCGTGGATGTAAGTTGGATCTGATCCGCCAAACCACGTTAAATATATTTGTTGATTGGTTCATTTATCTGTCTTTTGCCAAATTTGCTTTTAGTTTCCCATAAATAAAACAAATTCACAGTTGGAGGAGGATTGTTTCGGGAGTAAAAAACCCTTATTGTCCCTGAGACCAAAATCCACCGTCAACAGTTGGCGCCGTCTGTGGGGAACTCCAATAAAAAACAGCTCACGTATTAAGACGATGGCAGAAGGTGGAAATCACCAGTCATCGGGGAGTTTAACAGCAGAATGGATGGAGAAAATAGAGGAAAATATGAGGAAAGAAAGGGAGGAAAATCAAAACATGTTGAAGTCCATGATGAACATACTGGAGAGGATGGATGAAACGAATAATGAGAAACTTGAAGCCAGACCCAGTCGGAGGAGAGGCGAAATAGCGGAAGGAAAAAGGGTCGCAGATGTGAGTGATAACGATGAACCGGGGAGGAAGGGTCCCTACGGGATGAGGTCCGTAGTGGTAAAACATATTTACAAAAGAAGGATACGTGGGAAGAAGAAGAGGTGAGACAGCCGCCAGATTCTTCCTATGATGGCCCCGCGACACCAGAAGGGGAGATAGGAAGGATGGTGAAACTGAACGGGAAATCTCAAGCCATGAGGAACGCCGCACCTGGGGTGACAGACGCAAAGAAGGCCGCATGAGGCGGCACGGTAACACATATAGTAGTATAAAATCTTGGTTAAGAAAAGAAATGGCCAAGTGGGGAGCGAACCTCAAAACGGACACGGGATATGCTCGGGACGGCGAGGTTGAATCTCCCCTCACAGAAGAAATAAGTTCGGCAAAATTCCCAAGGCGATTCAACATGCTGTCCATGACGCCCTACCAAGGCCACACTAATCCAAAATCCCATATTGAGAGTTTTGTCCTGTTGATGGAGGTCCAAAGAGTAGTAGGGGATGCCGTTTGCAAAGTATTCCCCCTAACCTTGGGGGGTCTGCCATTCTATGATTCAGAAGTCTAGCCCCAGGGAGCATCGGAAGCTTCGCGCAACTCAGGAAGTCATTTGTTCGGCACTTCAAAGGGGCATGCGTCCCAAAGAAGACCATTGGGGAATTGAGGCTCATAAAATAGGGGGACGATGAACCCTTAAAGGCTTTCATTGAGCGGTACCATAGCATGGTGCTCTAGGTCGGAGGATATGAGTCGCTCGAGGCCTTGGAGATTTTAAAGGGAGCCTTAAAGATCGGAAAGCTGTGGACTCACCTGAGGATCCAGGGTACACCGGATTATGCCACCGCTCTGGAAAAAGCCCGGAAATTTGTTTTGTTGGAAGATGAGGAGAGAATCACCCGGAGGGGGACAGCTATCAGGGAGAGGACGACGAGGGCAGAAGCTCCTCGCAGGCCAGACAGGGAATTCAAAAAACCGCCTCCGAGACGAAGGGAATTCAAGCCGGTATCTCGGGATGACCAGGAAAATAGAATCTCGACCCAGGTGAACCATGTGGCTGGGGAAGAGGCATACATTCCTCTGAATAAGCCACTGGGGCAAATCATCATGGAAATACAGGAAAATGTCTCTTGATAGAACCCGATCTCAGGAGATTCCCGCCAGACATGAGGAATAATAAATCATATTGCGTGCATCATAATCTTCGGGGGCATACAACGGACGGATGCCAAGACCTACGGGAGCAAATGAAAGACCTGGCACGGAATGGGTATTTGAAAAATTACATTAACCATGAAGTTATGGCGGCCAGGCAGAGAGCACATGGCTGACAGGTGAATGTTATCACAGGGGGAAAAACACTGGCCAGGGACTCTAACCGGTAAAGGAAAAATTATAGCCGGACTCAGGGGTTGTAAGTGATAAGAACAGAACGGGCCTCGGAATATAAGGTGGTCGGTCAGTGCCAATAATGTTCACGGATGAGGATGCTCGAGGGGTGAGTTTCCCCCACGATGATGCATTAATAATCAAGGCGACAATCGGCGGTTCTGAGGTAGACAGAATCCTATTGGATCCCGGGAGTGCGGTGGATATAATCTCCAATGAGGCTTTGGACGGCCTTGGTGTGGAGTATGCGACTCTAACCGATGATGGGACTCCCCTATACGGCTTCGGGAGCTCAACGGTCGTCCTATTGGGAAGGATACAATTGGCAATGATGATCGGAACCCGTCCCCGAACTCGGACGATTATGAAAAATTTCACAGTGATGGATTGCATGAGCAGTTACCAAGTCATTATTGGTCGGCCTTTCATGATGAAGACAAAAGCTGCAATGTCTTGCTATTACTTAAAGTTGAAATTCCCAACCCGCGAAGGGATTGGAATTGTGTGGGGAAGCCAGAAGGTGGCTCGGAGCTGTTTCGCCACCCTCTCAAGGGAGACCCTTTGCATTGAAGCAGGTACCCGGAAAAGACAAGGGAACGAAGACGAGGAAGAAGCAAGTAAAGACCCAGGTCCTCGGCCAAAGAAGGCTGCCCGGCTAGGGGCAGTCGAAGAATTAGAGGTGATGGAACTTTTCGGACCTGGAAAGAATGTAAAAATAGGGAGAGACTTAGACGAGGTCCTGAAGCAGGATCTGCTGAAGTGTCTGAAGGAGTACCCGGACGTCTTTGCATGGGGGCACGACGACATGCCCGGGATTGATCCGAAGTTCATCAATCATCATTTGGCAGTAAGCCCATCACACAAGCCGGTCAAGCAAAAAAGAAGAACCTTTAACCAGGAACGGTGCAGGGCAATGGCTGCCGAGGTAGAAAAACTGTTGAAAGCTGGTTTCATCAGAGAAGTGAAATACCCGGAGTGGGTATCAAATGTGGTATTAGTAAAGAAATCCAATGGAAAGTGGAGGATGTGTGTGGATTTCACCGACCTCAACAAAGCGTGCCCGAAAGACAGCTTCCCACTACCAAACGTAGATCAGTTGGTAGATTCAACGGCCTGCCAGGGACTGCTAAGCTTCATGGATGCCTTCTCGGGATATAATCAGGTCAAGATGCATCCTGAGGACGAGGAGAAGACGACATTTGTTACCGATCAGGGGCTTTACTGTTATAAAGTAATGCCCTTCGGATTGAAAAATGCGGGGGCAACCTTTCAGAGGCTGGTGAACAAGATTTTCAAGCCACTCATCGGCACATCGATGCTGGTTTATGTTGATGATATGATAACAATGTCTAAGAAGCCAGGGTGTCACGTGGCCGATCTGAAGAAAACCTTTGAATTACTGAGGAAGCATAATTTAAAGCTCAACCCGGAGAAGTGTGCTTGCTTTCGGAGTGGCCTCAAGAAGGTTTTTGGGCTATATGGTAAGCTCTCGAGGCATAGAAGCAAACCCGCAGAAAATCCAAGCCGTTCTGGACTTAAAATCTCCCAGGACGGTAAAAGAAGTGCAAAGCCTGACCGGTAGGGTGGCCGCTCTCAATCAATTTATTTCCCGAGCAACCGAAAAGTGCCACCCCTTCTTCAAAATCGTCAAGAAGTCAAAAAATGAAGTCAACTGGACGCCAGAATGCGAGGAGGCCTTCCTACAGTTGAAACAATACCTGACGCAGCCCCCACTTCTAGCAAAGCCATCCCCGGGTGAGACCTTATACTTATATTTAGCTGTTTCGGAGCATGCAGTAAGTTCGGTATTAGTGCAAGAGGCCGATAAGGTTCAAAGGCCAGTATATTATGTTAGCAAAGCTTTACTAGATGCTGAGACCAGATATCCAGCACATGAGCTGGTCGCCTTGTCGTTAATCACTGCGGCCCGGAAGTTACGACCTTACTTCCAGGCCCATCCTATTGGGGTTTACACCGATTATCCTTTGAGGCAGATTTTGCAAAAACCAGAGGCCTCGGGCAGGTTAATGAAGTGGTCAGTAGAGTTAAGTGAACACGACATTTCTTACCTACCGAGGGCAGCGGTAAAAGGGCAGGCTCTAGCAGACTTTGTTGCTGAATTCACAGAACCCCAAATTATGACCGTAATGGAAGACAAATGGGAGATGTCAGTAGACGGATCAACCAGCTCACAAGGTAATGGGGCCGGAATCGTGTTGAAAAATGGTAAAGGTAAGAAGTGATGTTCGCCTTGAGATTCGCCTTCGAGGCCACAAATAATGAGGCAGAGTATGAGGCAATTTTAGCCGGTTTAAGGTTGTGCACGGTGATGGGCGTCCACGACGTAGTTGTAAGAAGCGACTCCAGCTGCTGTTCAACAGCTGAAGGGAGAATTCCAAGCCAGGGAGCCGAGTATGATAGCCTATTTAGCTAGGTAAAAAGGTTGGTGGGGAAAATGGGGAATGTGCGCTTTGAGCAAATCGGCCGGGAAAACAACTGTGAGGCAGACTCTTTGGCACGACTCGCATCTTCAATCAGGTCGGAAAATCCTAGAATAGTCCCTCTAATCTGCCTCTGAGAAAAAAGCGTATGAGAGCTCGAGGTAGAGGTATTGGATATGGAGAGCAAATCTTCATGGATGCAACCAATCAGGAGATATCTGGAGACCGGGGAGACACCTGAAAATAAAAATGAAGCCAGAAAACTAAAATTCAAAAGCACTAAGTTCTCCCTGATCGAAGGGGTACTATACCGAAGGGGCTATACGGTACCCCTTCTGAGATGCTTAGCAGAAGAGGAGGCTGACTATATGCTCAGGGAAATTCATGAGGGAATCTGTGGGAGTCACGCTGGAGGACAATCAATTGCCTTTAAAGCTTTAAGGTAAGGTTTCTACTGGCCGACCAAGCATCAGGACGGTGTGAGGGTAGCCCAGAAATGTGAGGGATGCCAGAAGAATGCCAATATTCACCACCAGCCCGCAGAACAGTTGACCACCCTGTCCAGCCCTTGGTCGTTCGCCCAGTGGGGGCTGGATATCATCGGACCGATGCCGAAGGGGCGAGGGCAAGCAAATACGCCATTATTGCCATAGATTACTTCACCAAATGGGTGGAAGCCAAACCAATATCCACAATCACAAAGAAGAAAACTACGGAGTTCTTGAGAAAGAATATTATCTGCAGGTTCGGAATTCCTCGGGATGTCGTCACCGATAACGGAAAATAGTTCGATAGCAAAGGTTTTAGGAAGCTCTGTGAAGACCTCTAGATCACCTTAAGATTCGCTTCACCTACCCATCCCAAGTCTAACGGGCAGGTAGAGGCGACAAACAAAACCATCAAATCCAATCTTAAAGCTATGCTCGGAGCCTGCAAGAGCTTATGGGTCGATGAGTTACCGGAGGTGTTGTGGGCACACCGGATAACCTGTAAGGACTCCACAGGGGAAACTCCATTTTCATTATCATACGAATGCGAGGCGGTAATTCCAGCAGAGATCGGAATGACTACCCACCGGGTCCGGCATTATAAGGACGGACAGAACGAAGAACTCATCAAAAGTCATCTCGACCTGATCGAAGAAAAGAGGGAGAAGTCGGCTATGAAGACAGCAGTCTATCAACAAAGAATGGCCCGTTTCTACAACAAAATAGTTCGGACCCGTGTTTTTCTTCCAGGTGACTTAGTATTACGAAGGGTCACCTTGAACACTCGAAGGCCGGAAGATGGTTTGCTAGGTGCCAAGTGGGAAGGGCCCTATAGAATTATTGAAGTAGTGAGGTCGGGTGCCTATACTTTGGAACAGCTGGATGGCACACGGCTAAAAAAGCCTTGGAATGCCGAGATGTTGAGGAAGTACTTCCAATAGGTTTTTCCTTATTTCTTTTTCTTAACAACCCGACCAAGGTTAGGAGATCAAATAAACCCTCTCCCAAAATATCCCGCAGAGAGTTGTAGGAAGGGCAGTAGGTCCCCAAATATGAATAAAATTTCTTTTTTCAGTTAAGAAAATCTTCACTCGCTTTTTTTCCAAATTAGACTTGAAAGTCATATTTAGTATTCCGGGGACACACTCGACGGGGAGGGATGATTTGGGGTCAGAAAAAACACCAAACCCTTGACATACCAATCACAGGTGCTACCATAAAAATCCCGGGCAGAAGTACTCTGACCTAACTCATGTCATCTTTGAGGATCATGACTACATCAAGGGATGAAGCGCAGAAGGGAGCACGCAAAGCCTTTCAAAGTAAAGTCAAACCCCCGAAACTAGAGCGGAACTACCCTATGACTTGCATTCATAAGGGATATTTTGAGATGGTAATCACGGGGAGGGAGTGCCCAGAAAGATGGCCGGTCTGGCCAGCTGGGGAAATGAGGCTGCAGGGAGTGTGTTCCCACACGTTTTGTCTGACCAGTGGATCTGTGAGAAGCATAGCATGAGGAGGATGATACCCTCGTGGAGTTTGCTTGCTCCAGTGTTACCGAGCATAGGGAGGAGCATTCCCTAAATGCTTCGGACACTCTTTGATCCTTACCTATTTGGTCATTCAGATCCGTAAGAAGCATAGCACGAGGAGGGATGATACCATCGTGGCGTTTTCTTGTTCCAGTGTTACCGAACATAAGGAGGAGCATGCCCTTAATGTTTCGGACACTCTTTGATCCATATTTGGTCATTTGGATCCGTGAGATGCATAGCACGAGAAGGGATGATACCCTCATGGCGTTTGCTTGCTCCAGTGTTACCGAGCATAAGGAGGAGCATTCCCTTAATGCTTCAGACACTCTTTGATCCCTATTTGGTCATTTGGATCCGTGAGATACATAGCACGAGGAGGGATGATACCCTCGTGGCGCTTGCTTGGTCCAGTGTTACCGAGCATAAGGAGGAGCATTACCTTAATGCTTCGGACACTCTTTGATCCCTACCTATTTATTCGATCATTCAGATCCGTGAGAAGCATAGCACGAGGAGGGATCATGCCCTCATGGTGTTTGCTTACTCCAGTGTTACCGAACATAAGGAAGAATATGCCCTTATTGTTTCAGACACGCTTTGATCTCTATATTGATCGTTCGGATCCGTGAGAAGTATATTATGGGGAGGGATTGTGCCCTCGTAGCGTATGCTTGTTCCAGCGTTGTAAGAAGGAGCCCTCAAACAATACACAGGGTCCATGGCGACCTGAAGTATAGAGGATGTGCCCTTACCATTCTAAACGCTCTTTGATCCAAATCCTGGTTCGCCGGGACTTTGAATTGAAAGATTCAGGATTGTGTTTTGGAAACCTCGGACAAGACGCTGTTTTAAGGAATCCGTGCTATTGTTTACACTTTAATGTTTTGCTTTGGGATAAGCATTGAGTCACCCCCCTTTTTAAAATTTTATTGTCCAGAGTTTTGTTTTTGTTTTTCGCTGGTCTGGCAAGGGACGCCCGTGCCAGATTCGGTAGGGCTTCAAAGGTTGATTCACCTCCCTTCTAAATAAGTCCCAAGGATTAATCGGCTCGGGGCCGGATTCGTTTCGCCGAGGCCACTTGGTTAATCGGCTCGGGGCCGGATTCATTCCGCCGAGGCCAGTCGGTTATTCGGCTCGGGGCTAGATTCGTTCCGTCGAGGCCATTATGGTTTCTTTCAGATCGGGGTCGAGTTATGTCCCACCAAGTCAGCTTTTTGGTCTGGGGACATAACATTCCCCCAGAACCAAGTGTTTCTCTCAGCTCGGGGTCGGGTTATGTCCCACCGTGTCTATCTTCTCAAACTGGGGACGTAACATTCCCCTAGTACCAAGTGTTTCTCTCAGCTCGGGGTCGGGTTACGTCCCACTGAGTTTATCTTCTCTGACTGGGAACGTAACATTCCCCCAGAACCAAACATTTCTCTCACCTCGGGGTTGGGTTACGTCCCACCGAGTCTGTCTTTTCGGACTGGGGACGCAACATCCCCCAGTAAACCAAGTGTTTCTCCTAGCTCGGAGTCGGGCCTCGAGTGGTCGTTCTTGGGAGAGCAATCGGATCAAGTTATGAAGGACCAAAAAAGAAAAGTGGAATAGAAATATATTAAAAATATTCACTTAAATATGATCGTGAAAAGAGTTATTATAAGGGGAATAAAGTTTGTTCAGATTATACACGAGGCCCCGTTCGGGTTAACCCTTACAAATCAGCACGCTCTGAGGCAATTGGTTCTTCCTCGATAGGCTCGGGTAGCAGATGGATTGGCTCGACCTCGGGAGGTGGCTTCCACTTTGACGGCCTGAGAGGTCCCGACAATTATGGCTTCAGGGGCCGGAGCAGGAGCCTCAGGTCGATTCTCTTCAAGGGCAGGAGCCTCAGGTCGGTCCTCTTCAGAAGTCGGGGTGATCGAAATGGGATCGGGATCCATCACCTCTTCGGTAGAAGAGGGTAGCCATTTTTTAAACTCCTCTTCTGAGATGTCCCCTCTGAAAAAGCGAATGGCCGCATGGATATGCCCCATATCCAGGTCGGGCAACACCATCGGAATAATCTCAGCGTAATCCCCGACCCCCTCAAGACGGATTGCGTCTCTCTCGGCCTCCAACTCAGCTTCCTTTCTCATAAGCTCGTCTCGGGCCCGTACCAGTTCTTCATCTTTGGCCCTCAGCTTGGACTCAACGCTGCGCACTTCCACCTATAGGATCTTGTTGTCAGCCTGGGCAGCCTACAAGTCCTTCTTGGTAGCATCATCATTTTTCCTCTCTAGAGAGGCGGCGGCCCTGAGAGCTTTATTTGTGGTATGGCCTCAACGGCAGCCAGCTCCAGATTTTTTATGTTTCCTTCTTTACGGGCCAGCTCGGTCTCCATTTCAATAAGTCGGTTCTGGAGCCTCTGGGCTTGGCCACCCTCGGATAAAAGGCTCAGGAGGAGATCTTTGTTCTTGGCCGCCAGGTAGGTCGTCTGCCGAGAAGAAACAGAAAATCAGAAATCAAACTAAGTTATGAACTCACAGCGGGAATAAGGGAAATGTTGGCTACCTTGGCCATCTGGGAGCACAGCCCCGTAACCACATCTTCAGGGGAAAGATCTTCGTATCTTGGAATCTTCGCCGGAGGGACCGCTTCGGCCAGTTCATTGAATGCCGGCACCAGGTGAGAAGTGGCCTCCCTAATGTCCCGATCGAGGTCCTCTGAACCGAGAATAACGGCACCTTTCCCCTTTTTGGGAGGAACCCTCCGGCACTTTCTTTTCCTTCTGAACGGGCTGCCTCTTGCTCAGGACCCGAACGGACGCCTCCTTTTTCTGGTAACTTTTGATGGGCTCGCAGGACGGGTGGAGATTTTTGGCAATGCCCTGGATTGGGGAGACAAACTTTGGGTAGCTGACGGGGCTGCCTCTTCAATCGTCTTTTTGGCCTCAGCAGTTGCTGACCGCTTCCGGGAGGATCCGGCCCCAGTATAGCCAGTTTTCTTTGTCACACTAGCCAATTGATCAAGAAATTTTGGCCTCTTCGACATTCCTGCAAAAACAAAGGCAAAAAGAGTGGTCAGTCCATAATCTGAGTAAATTCGAATCATCATCATGCTAAGCGAACAAGGGGATTGGCCAGAGGGTTAGTTAGAATCTACCTATCCGCCCCGGGACCTTCGGAGGAGCAGTCCGAATCAGGCCCGACTCGACAAAGGTCGCATTGTTAACCAATTGCTTCCAATGATCGGCATATCGCCGAGCCCAGCGCACCCACGCCCGGACCTGGTGGGAGACCTTGGGAGCATCCCTCCAACAAGCTGGGAAGAGTCAAAGAAGTTAGAAACCTATCGTAAAGTCAAGAGCAGGAATACTAAGGGTTAGATTCCTAACCTCCCACTCTAAAGATATCCAGGACGGAAACCTCCTCTTCGTATGATCTCGAGACCCGTCCCCAATCTCCTGTGGCCCAGAACCATAAATCTTTGAAGTTTTTATTGGAGTCGGGGAGTTTGCCGACGATGTTTGACGAGTCAGCATAGGCAGAAAGGTAGTACCAACCATGGTGCGTTCTTGGGTTGGCCTTCAGTCAATACGACCTCTTCACTTCTTCGAGGAAAGGTTCTCCGAGCCCCGCCCAACTCCAAATCACATATAGCCCGGCCAAAATCCTCCATCTATTCAGGCTTAATTGGCAAGGGGCGATCTCCACCTCGGCCAGCATCCAGGCGAAATAACGTTGAATTGGCAGCCGGAGTACAACACTCAAAGAAAGCCGGGAGAAGAGCCACCGAACCCGTCGGGTTGACTAGCACGATCCATTGGCCCGAGGACTTCAAGAGCGATATCTATCGGAATGTCATATCGCTACCGGAGCAGTGCTAGGTCATCTTCAGTTATCTTGGAAGGACGGTCCATATCCAAAGCCGAGCAGTCAAAATCACCGGGCTCTGGATCCTTCCGAGGAATTCTCTGATGGTAAGTATCTTGTTCAGCCTCGGAAGGGGTGGGGGTAGTGTCGAGGTCCTCTATTCCTTGTGCCCCCGAGCTCGAGGAGAGCTCTTCAACGGGAGGGGTCGGAGGTTTAGCAGGGTTTGCAGAGGAAGACCTGGTGTCAGACATCCCTGACATCCGAGAAATAAAAGAAAAATGGGGGAGGTCAGTCTATAGCTAGTTTCTGAAGTTAAGCTTGTGGGTTCTAATTTCCCTAAACGACATCAATCCAGCCATAAATCTCTCCCTAGCAAACACAAAGCCAAAACACACAAAAAAGGAGAGAACAGGATTCGCAACTCATAAAAAGCAAAGTAGGGAGGTCGTTCAGAAGACTTACTTGTTTCTTTCGGAGGGATTGGAGATTGCTCGGTACGATTTAGTTTGTTCTTTGAGTTCACTAGTCACAACTGAAAGAGAAGAGTTCTCGCGGTTGGGGAAAATCGAAGAGTTCGTGAAAAAGACAACAGTGCTTACTCCGTTTTGTTATAATCTGTTCGATGCATTTGTGGCCGTTGGATTGAACGAAAATGTCAGATATACACCACGTGTCATTTTTTTAAATGATCTTTCAGAATTGGATGGACGGCTGAGATTGGGCGTCTTTTCAATTGGCGATAGCGGTCAGATTGTTTTGCTTTTTGGTGGGAGAGCGACGGATAATTGACAAGTGGTAGGCTCCCGTTGAACCCTAGAAGTGATCTGATAGACATTTAAGAGGATGTGACAGTTGCGCATCTCGAGGGACGGTTTACAGAAGGGCAATAAAGGAATTTCGCGTCGGTAGAAAGAAAGACAGGCCGAACACCTGAGTCAGACCGAGGATGAGATAAGTGTAGGCCGACGAATTTTCTCCTTCGAAGATCGGCCACCAGTTCATCAGCCATACCACTCTTTTATATAGTTCCCGGCACCAACTCGTATACTTGTTGGAATAAAGAACTAGGGGACAGATATTGGTGGTGTTTTCACGTCCTATGATATTTAAGTAATACGGCAGGGGTAAAAAGGGAAACTCTCTTCTTGGTCAGGATCATTAATATCGACCCGACCACATGAGTGAGGGGCCGAGCACTTTACGATCGGTAAACCGACCACTTAAGATCGGATGACTGGGCATTATCAGATCGATAGCAATATTCTCAGTTCAAAATACCATCATGACCGACCTCATGAAGACCGGGAATATGGCAGGATATGCTCCAGAAGATAAGACATCATATTCTTACGGATAAGAAGATAAATTATCCTACTTTCATAGGGAAATGTGAATAAGTCAGTGTCCTAACAGGATATGAAAGGTGAATGAGTCAGTGTCCTAATAGGATATAGGAAGTGAATGTAGTTTCGACTAGGAATTCTTATGGGAAAATGAATCTGATTTCTTCACTATTATAAATAGAAGGGGAAAGTGTAAGTAAGGGGGATCAATATCATTACCATCAGACTTGTAAACAAAAAACAGAGCAGAGAAGCATATTTCAGTAATAAAACATCGTTCGTTCTGTGCCCGTGGATGTAGGTTGGATCCGATCTACCGAACCACGTTAAATCTCTTTGTTGATTGGTGCATTTATCTGTCTTTTGCCAAATTTGCTTTTAGTTTCCCATAAACAAAACAAATTCACAGTTGGAGGAGGATTGTCTCGGGAGTAAAAAACATTTATTGCCCCTGAGACCAAAATCCACCGTTAACAGGTAATAACTTAATAAGATGACAGAATTCCGCAGATACGTAGTATAGTGTGGAACCGAGAAGATAAGCTTACTACAATGTTGCTTTCAGTATAATAAGTAAATTATCATGATATAATATACGTAAACGGCCATCAGGTAGAGATGAGATTTATAAGTTTGTGTTATTTACATATATCTGAATTCTAATTATGTTCTTACAGTTACGTGATATTTTTACATAAGAAATTAGCTACTTACTGAGCTTTATAGCTCACACCCCCAACAGTTTGCTAGTTTTGCAGGTTCACATCGGACTTAACGAGCTAGAAGATTACTAGAGGCGTCTTGAAGACAGCGATCACCCCGATGCAGTCAAGTTGGTCTTGAGTCGTTTTATTGTTCTGGGATGCGTTATGGGCTCACACATTTTAGTTTTAAATTATTGTATCATATGTATAATTTTAATTTTGCTGAGCACGTAGCTGTTTGTAGTTATCTGTTTAATGTCAGGCCAGAGACCAATTTACCTATGAGTTGAGATTTGTCAGGTCGGATGCCTATTTGCATATGAGTTGAGTTTGGTTGCTCTGAATTTAATTTCAGGACACTTCGAGGTGCTGGACTTTGATCTAGGTTTCATTATTTTTAGCAAATGTCATGCCGAAATTTTAGTAGCATCAAAGGCTTATGGAGATGGATTGTCCTGTCTCCTGCTGGTAACATCCTGACATTAGGTGGGATGTTACAGCAGCCACTCTTGGTTTAATCTTGTCGCAAATTTATGCGTGGCATGTGATGGAGAAGGTTGAATAAGCACATGGCATCGTAAATAAAATTAGAATCATGCATTACAAACTTGAGTTTGATTAAATGAAGCAATAATTGGGCCAAACCGAACCCACATATATAACATCAATAATTGGGCCAAACCAGCCCAGATCAAATAAAATGGCAATTGACAAATATGTGAAACAAAAAAGATTTGGCTTTAGAACAAAAAAATCATCTGAGCAGCAATCATTGGCAGGTGTGCAGTGATTTGGCTCAGAACGAAAAAGCAAAGCGCACACCTCATGGTATGCTGCTTATTAGCAAATGCAATGCATGTTGCCTGCTATATTTCAGTAAAAAAAAAGTTAAATTTGATAATACTTTAAATAAATCTTATTTTTTCTTTTTTTATGAAATTCGGAAGATGATTTATTATTTTAATTAATTATAAACAAACCGAAAGAGGTGTATCATATTTTATTATGAAATCCATTTTACTATGACATCCCAAAAATTTCAAGAGTAATTATCACTCTGGTGTACATTCATTCCGGAGTAATGTCAGTCACTTCGGTATACTTTCATTTCGGACTGATGTCAGCCACACTGGTGTACTTTCATTTCAGAGTGATGTCAGTCTCTCTGGTGTAATTCCATTCCGGAGTGTTGTCAATCATTTCATTGTACTTTCTTTCCGGAGAGCTCATTACTATGGTGTACTTCTATTCTGAAGTGATGTCAGTCACTCCGGGGTATTTTAACCGAAGTAATGTCAGTCACTCTGATGTACTTCCATTCTGGAGTGACCATTACTCTAGTGTACTTGCATTCCGGAGTGATGACAGTCACTCGAGTGTACTTGCATTCTGGAGTGACGACAATCACTCTGGTGTGCTTCCATTCTGGCGTAGTGTCAGCCACTCTAGTATACTTTCATTCCACAGTGATGCCATTCACTCTGATGTATTCTCATTCCGGAGTGATCATCACTCTGGTGTGCTTCTATTACAATGACATCACTCCCAAATGAAATCAATTCAGAATGATGATCACTCTCGAAAATTTACACACCCCTACTCCGGTGTACATTCATTGCACCGAAGTGATTTCATTCCCTCTGGTGTATTCTTTTTTTGGTGAAATTCGAAAGATGATTTATTATTTTAATTCATTATAAACAAACTGAAAGGGGCGGATCACATTTTACTATGACATCCCAAAAATTCTAAGAGAAATTATCACTCTGGTGTATATCCATCTCGGAGTAATGTTAGTCACTTCAGTGTATTTTCATTCCGGCCTGATGTTAGCCACACTGGTGTACTTCCATTCCGGAGTGACGTCAGTCTCTCCGGTGTACTTCCATTCTGGAGTGATCATCACTCTGGTGTACTTTCATTCAGGAGTGATGTCAATCATTTCGCTGTACTTTCTTTTCGGAGTGATCATTACTATGGTGTACTTCCATTCCGAAATGATGTCAGTCACTATAGGATACTTTAAGCGGAGTCATGTCAGTCACTCCAATGTACTTACATTACATAGTGATCATCACTCCGGTGTACTTGCAATCCAGAGTGATGACAGTCACTCTGGTGTTCCTAAGTGACGATAGTCACTCTAGTATGCTTCTATTCAGGTGTGAAGCCAGCAACTCCGGTATACTATCATTCTGGAGTGATGTCATTCACTCTGATGTACTTTCATTCCAGAGTGATCATCACTCCGTTGTGCGTCCATTCCGGAGTGATGTCAATCCCGGCGAGCACTTCCGAAATGATTCCATTCCGAAATGATTATCTGTGTAGTGTTTCGCCGGAGTGATGTTATTCCTCCGGTGGAAATCCATTTTGAGAAGTGATCATCACTGTCATGTCTTTCATTCCGTGATGTCATCTGCTCCAATGACTTTACTTTCCGGTAATATCAGTTAGACGGCCACGGACTGGTTTGGTTCCGAACCGGAACCTGACTGATTAATTCCGGTTCGGTTCCGGTTCTACCACTTAAGTGGAACTGGAATCGAAACCTTTCGTGTTCCGGCCAATTACATCCGATTTTTTTAAAAAAAAAATTGAGATTTAAAATTAATTTAAATGATAGAAATTGAATTTAATATAAAATTTACATTAAATTACAAAAAATTCTTGTCTAAAAATTAAAAATAAAATTATTAAATTAAAGAGCTTGAACTTAAATTTTTAAAAACTTAAGTTGCTTACGTATCCTCCAGGGGTGAGATGAATCAAAGCTTACGTAGTTCCATTATAATTTTAAGATATTTCCTCATTGTAATTTTACAATTCGTTAATTATCAATCACATTATCAATGTCTGTTGATCCTTCAACTCCAGTTCTGCTTGCACTAGCAGATGCATTGTCGAACAAGTCTTCAAATCATCGAGGACATCTTGTTGTCAGGATCAGATCAGCTCGGGTCCAATCATCTACACATGTTGTTGCTTCTAGAGTGTTTGGATGTAATGAAGATCATCTAACTTCCAATATATTACCTCTCATGCTAAAGGCTTACTCAATTGCAACTGTGGAAACAGGTGCTGCCAATATCTCTTTAGTAATAATGGAATACAAGATATACATTTTGATGTCGGTTCCACAATTCAAGGATTTGAAAATTTTTACTAACTAACTTTCCCAATGTTTTTTATTTCGTTGTAGTAACCAACGATTATATGCGCTAAGTCTTGTTTGCGTTACGGGTTCGCTACTACTAGATTGTCCTACTGATTGCAAGTTTTATCTTCTAATATAATCATTAAATAACTCTATTAAATCAATTTTTATTTTAGCTAGTATTCTTGTAATATCAATTTCATCTAATATTCTTAAATATCTATAGTAAGCTTGTAAAACAATATTCAAACCTTCTAATTTAAATCTAGGATCAAAAATAGTAGTAATAAGATAAAGTAAATGAATGTCTCTAAAATAATGCAACCATTTTCGTTTCATAACATTATAGCTTCAAACAAAACAATATCATTATGATCAGGACTTTCAACATGCTTATCGAGAGTACCAACAATATTCAAACTTTCAAGAATAAATAAATATGTTGTAGGATAATACTCCGCTACAAATATTTGTAACATCATTAAAAAATTTTAAAAATATCTAAAATTTTATCACAAATTCTACATTGACTAGGAAAAAGTATGATATGTTGAACTTGTTGAGAAAAAATTACATAATGTATTTTTTATTGCAAAGCTTGACAGAAAAGAAAATAAGTTGAATTCCAACGTGTTGGAACATCTCGTGAAAATTTTATCAGTTTAATATCATTTAATTTACAAAACTTGGCTCATTCTCTCCTAACTTAAGAGTATGATCAAATACAATTAAGTGTTTTCTTAATACGATTAATGAAATGTGATAATTTTTTCAGACCATCTTGAACACATAAATTAAGGACATGACATGTGCAATGAACATGAAAAAATTAAACCTCTAAATTTGGTTCGCATATTTCTATTAAATCAGTGATTGATGCGGTATTTGCATATGCATTATCAAATCCAATTGTTAAAATTTTACCTAATAAACCATATTCATCAAAATTACTTTCATCATTCTATAAATATTTTGTACAGTATGTTATTCATCAAAAACTCTAAATGCAATAAGTTATTTTTGCATGTTTCATGATGCATCAATCCAATGACAAGTCACACCCATGTATGAGTCTGTCCGCCAATGGCCACTCTAAATATCAGAACAAATAGAAAGACGAATTTTAATATCTCTAAATGTTTCATTTTAAGTAATTTTATCATCTTTGTATAATTTAAAATTTTGAAGTTTTGTTGTAATTCGAGTCATTCTACAAGCAGCATGATTTAAAGCATTTTGAACGAATTAGTAAAAGCAAGTTTTTCACCAAAACTTAAAGAAAGATGTGTCATACAAGTTAATTTAGCAAATTCTTCTCTATTTTTAACATCATAATATTTAAATAAATCTAAAGAACTTGTACCTCTACTAGATGTTGCGTACATATCCATTTGAGTTTGCGTCGTATCAAGTCCAAGCTCAACGGCATGATGTCTTTCCAGGTGCTTGTGCATATTGCCATATCCACCAGTAAATTTGTAAGAAACCCCACAATGGTTGCATACTGCTCTTGGACCTTCATTTAAAGTATCGATTAAATGAAAATGAATTTTGAAAACATCCGAGGAAATAGACTTAATTTCTCTTCTCTGTGAACCGATACTATGGCCGCTCTCTTGGGTTGGCACAATTGACATTATGTTCTCAGATGAGCTTGTCATTTATTGTTTAAGAAATTTTAAAGATTTAGAGACTTGAGAATGATAAATTGTAATTGTAGATGAGAGAAATTGAAAATGAGAGAACTATAGGAATTGAGAGAGAATTGAGAATTGAGAAAAATGAAACATATTTATACATATTTAGAATATTTTTGTGATACCTAAAATGCCCCTAAAATTAACCGTTTTATTAATAATATAAGGGGTAAATTGGGAAATCAATTTTTTTTAACGTTGGGTTCCATGCCCCAGCCCAACGGCTACTAGCCATTGGGGATGGTTGTGTATGGGTTTTAAGGGAGAAAATCGGTAACGCAACGGAATCGCGGAAAATCAAAATTTTCCGATTTCAAAATTTTTCTCGGATCAATTAAATAAAATTATTTATTTAATTATCCAATTATCAAATTCTGAAAAATTAGACAAGAGATCAAATTTCTTGGTAATTACCGAATTGCCCCAAAACTTTGTAAATTGATTATTTTAGCCCAAAAATTATCAAATATAATTTTGGATGATTCTAAATCATTTATAAAATATTTTTCAACACATCTAATGCATCAAAATCAGATTTAACACAAATCCCCAATTTTTGAGTAATTGCCGTAAGCACCCCAAATTTTCAAGTAATTGTATTTTGGTCCCTTTGTTCAAAGCATGCCAAGATAAAATCCAATCAACCCAAAAATTTACATGCATCATATTCATACCATAATACATCACATATAAGAAAATCCCCAAATTTGGAGTGGGTTATGAACCCTAATTTTTCAATTTCATCAAATTGTCCAATTTCACCAAATTTACAAAATCCAACACTTTAATCCATTCAATAATTCACCAATCTAGCCTCACCACTTTGAAAAAACTCTAGAACAATTCTAGGTCACCAATGAGTGGCTAACCAACTCTAGAATGGCAACTTGATTTTCCAAAAATCAAAAGTAAAGCTTTGAAACCATTTCAAGCTTACTTACATGCATCAATCTTTCATCAAAGTTCACAACCAAAATAAACACAAACTGTAAGAAGAGAGACAACACCAAAGCAACACGAATGATGCTAAGCATATTAGAAATATTTTTCATGTTGAAAGCTTTAAAGAAAAACTTACAAAACTCAAAGATTTCCAAGCTTTTTCCTTTAGCCTTCAAGCTTTTCTCTCAACTACTTTTGTGTTTCATTTTGTGTATTTGAACTTCTTAAACCCTAAAAGTGAAACAAAACAATATATACCTTCACGAAAATGAGTCTTGGCCGAAATTGATGTAGTATAAAATATCTAGATATTATTTTTTGTTTCATTTAAAGTTTCTTTAATCAACTTGCAACTTGAATCATTACAACTTTAATGAAATTCAACAAGTCAATAAAAGCAACTCAAAAATATAACAATTATATTTGTTTAAGGTGTTGGCCGAAATTTACAATAAATGAAAGGAAATTGATATTTCATTTTTAACAATTTAAAAAAAATATCCAAGGAAGTCAAATCCAATTTGACAACATTTTCCTTTAATGTAAAGTCAAACATTTACACTAATAATCATTTCCTAACTTTATCATTTGGTGAGATATTTATATTTTAATTATATTAATAATTTAACAATTAAATAATTAAATAATTAATTAAATACAAATATCTCAAATATATGTATTATATTTACTTTAAATATCTCAAATACATATAGTAATGATATATGTCAAATACCTTTATTTGACAATTTATTAATATGTATTTAATAATATCATATATTAAATACAAATACACATTAATTAGGAAATGAAGGTTCGGCCCGTTCGTATGTATTTTTCGTTTAACGTTTAAACGATTTATAAATAATAACAATTATTCATAAAAGTTGTCCTAGTGCTCTACGAGTATATTTCATTAGTGAGACTCTTTAGATTCAGGTATATCCGTCATAAAATCCAATTTCGTGTCCATAATTTACCCACCCATAAATTATGACGACCACGAATAAACTAGCTGAATCATACAAGTCGAGGTCATTGCATACGTATAATCCATCCGTTACAGGTATCCGGATAATCCCAGAGATATATATGTAAATGTCAAATCTCTATAGGTATTATCCCGTCGACGTTTCTATTAGCAATCTCTAAATAACACTCGGAACATACATCTGAAGTTTACTGTGGCCACAGATTTAACAGATTGCTAATCACATATGGACTACTTATGCTTTGTACATGACCGGCGTAAACACAAGCGTATAACGCAAGCGCATGTATCGTTCAAGTAGTATAAAAAGTATCGATCCCACGAGGACTTAATACCTAAGCTATTAATTTTATGAGGTCAAATGATTACTAGTATCTAACAGGTTGTTTGATAGATTTAAAAAGGTGACGATTCTAAATTTAAAAATAAGTAAATAAAATTGTTCGAAAGTAGGTTTAAGAAAGTTCACTATTAAAAACTATCTAGGGTTGTGATTTCTTCCAATATCATTTTAAAGATGAAGTGGTTATCTTATAGTTGGATAAAATATTGATTTATTAACCTGGAACACTAAATTATGTAAAAGCCTCTTCCGATGGTCAACTACAAATATCCAGTATAACCTAATTGAATCATATGTCTATGTCAACCAAATTACCTGGATTCATTAAGATTAAGTTCCAATTATGGCTACCCCCGCCCGATAGGTATATTCCTATCCTGTAATGAAATCTATTAAAGGGTTATCTATCCTCAAGGAAGATCGTGGGCTATTGAGTCTAAGGTCTTAAACTTAAAATCTCTATGTCTAGTTCATTTTAAGTTTACCAGTTCAATTTTATTAATGGCCAGTTAATAAAAAGCATTAAGATTAAGACTCAATAAATAAATCTTTATATTACCCAAACTATAATTTAACCCCTTATAAACCGGTGATATTGGATTTCATCACAACCCCAGATAACTGGCTTAGTTACGACACATATTTACCGGTAGTAAAAATTTAAATAAAATAAAAGACATAAAGTAAATTCTGAAAATTAAATACTGAAAAGTAAATTGCTGAAAAGTAAAAAAAAAGTAAAAAGTAAAAAGTAAAAAAAATAAAAGTAAATTACTGAAAGTAAATTGCTGAAAAGTAAATTACTGAAATTAAATAAAGTAAAAGTACAATAAAAGAAAATACTGGGGTTAGAGGATCAACTTTTATTACTACTATTTTAGATATCTCCATTAATATAATATATTAACTTTGCGTGATAATTACCAACCAGCCATATAGGCGGTATCCTGATTAAGTCAAATTAATAATTAATTATCAACCGACCAACCAGGCGGTATCCATACTTAGTCAGGTAAAAACCAATTTATAATTAATTTCCAACCGGCCAATATAGCGGTATCCTCATTAAGTCAGATTTTAAATAGTTTATATTTTATATTTAAGGGAGATTAATCTAGATAGTAATAATAAAAGTTTTACCTTTTACCCTAGCAAATGGGAGTTCCCTCCTCATTGCTTGAAAAATAAAAACTGCAAAAGTAAAGAAAGAAAAGGTTTGTGCGTAAAAGTAAATTGCGGAAAGTAAAAACTGAAAAGTAAAGAAAAGAAAGTTCGAAAGCTGAAATTAATTACTGGAAGCTGTAAATAAACAAACAAGATACAATCTTCTTATTTATTCATTAGGAATTTCAAAGAAGAAAGTATGAATTTTATAAATGAAATGGCTTGGTATTTATAGGCAAAATTTTGCCTCCATCAAATCATCCACCAAATAAATTATTAATTGCTCCACTAATTGCTCCACCAAATCCATTATTAATTGCTCCACTAATCTCTTATCATGTTTGGTGATGATTTGATAATTTTTATTATTTATTTATTAATTTATTTTTTTGCTTTGAAAATGATTGAAAGTGATTTTAATAATTACACACAACACACTTCTGGATGGTTCATCAATTTCGGGCATGAAATCTTCAGAATTAGAAATTATTTTGTCTTTCAAAGCTGTAGATCTTTGAGTCTTCTTTAATCTGGAACTTGAATCAGCTCAATCCGATATCGGAGTAAAAGGTTATGCCCAAAATACGACAGATGCACAAAACTGGAATTTCCAAAACTGCACTTCGTTAAAACGCCCTTTCAAGTTTCCAATCTCCAAAATTAATATGTCAAGTCCAATTTTTGCCCTTATTTGACCCATATTTCGTCCTAAATGATTTCATTAAGTCCCAATATTATTTTATCTGCAAAATAAACTAAAACATATCAAAACGTTCATCAAATCCGAGAAACTAAACAAAATATTAAGTAAAAGGGGCGGTAAATATTGATATATTTTCCGCTCATCAGTACAAAGAACTGACGGATCCTATCTTGATACACACAGGATATCCTGAGGATCGGTCCACACCCAATGAACAAGTGGAGGTCTGATCTAAATAGATCGGTGACGTGACTGTCATCTAAGTGTGGAGGATGTCTCATACATCCACATTGGTATCTCAAGTCGAAGGACCACTATGCTACTCAACCCGAGAATATTCTTATTGATGTTTGTGTACCATCCATTAAGAATCTTCGGTGAGTCGTTCAGTATTTATCCATTATAAATACCTACACGTCTATACGAGTCTCCCTAGACTCATGGTTCATTGGGATAAACCATCGGACTAAGTCTCGATATACGACATGTACTGGTCTCTACAGATTTAACTAACCGGTACGTGTTAGTAAATCTTGACCAGGAACTATATTTGATAATATACATTTAGCAGTGTCACTTCCTAATGTCAATTACAAACTAGTTTTGTAACTGTGTATTGCATTATATATTATCGGGCCTTTGTCTAATATATACATATCACTAAACCACATTTAGTTTCAATCTAATCGTAATCAGATCGAATATGTATATAAAAAAAAGAGGTGCAACCACTAAGTAAGTAATATTATGGAAAAAAGAGATGTTCGTATTCATGAATCAGACATAAATACGGTCCGGATTGGCGCTCTGAGCACCAACCCCAATAATTTCTCCCACTTGCTCTTGTGCCAATCCACGGTATCATATACACATTTCAATGTGTATCGTATACTCACATCTCTCAAAAGATCACCTAGCACTTAAGAGGTAGGCAACAAGAAGTAAGTCTGCTATAACATATTGAGTTTGTCAAACAAACTCCATCGTTTCCCATAGCCAGCATCATTCATATTTTGTAGAATCTAAATTATACATTAATATGACTCTGATGCTACATCAGTATTGTGCTACAGCTACTGAGTTGTCCAAGTATTTATGGATCAAATCCAAAATACTATGATGACAACACAAGCACAATAGCAATACAAAACTTCTAATTTATCAGGTCACTATGCAATTTCATAAGTCAATACTTCATAAGTTGCATCTAATTCCACTCACAAAGTAGAATCCTCTGTGACACTCCCACTGCATCTATTGAGACTCTTTATGACGAAGACTGTCTAATGTCATAATTAGACTCAAAACTAATATGACCCAAACGGTTGCAGACTAAATGCTCCATGAATAAGAAACTCGTTCTTAATATCTCAAAGATCACAAAGAACATGTTTCAAGATTCATCCAATGGTCTATAGGGTATCAAAAATAACTCGTAACAATTACGATTAAATCGATATCTTTAATCGCACATAATAAAGTATTAATTATGTCATCATCAAATTATACATAAAATTGATTAGATATTCTAATCAATATTTCTTTCGAAAAAGGAATCATCATTTACGAAAGATTAATACTATATACAAGACACACATTAACTGTCAAACAGTTATACTAACTATCATACAGATAGCCTGTTTATGTCTTTTATTAGATCATATCTAATGCACGACTAATATGAGTATCTCACAAGTCTCTTAGTCTTATGTCTTATATATAAAACTTTATATTGTATATAACAGAGACTACTCCCACTGCTTTCACAGAGTAAAGAAGACTTAGGTAAACCTTTTACCTCATAAACATCTCATTATTACCATAATAATGATAATGTCGTTATGATATATAACACTAGAAAGTAATCTGTACGCTCCCACTAACCCTTCAATCACATATGTATTCTCTATACTTTGACAAGATCATACAATCTGACTGATATCAAAAATAGAGAACACTGATTTTCGGAAGACTTATCCGAGTCTACAATAGGCTCTATAAGCTAGCACACTAAACTGCGATCTCAGCAGAACACAAACTCTAGGGCCATTTCAGAATGAACTCTTCAAACAAAGAAATCACAACTGATCTCTTATCTGAATAAGTCATTCAAAAACGCCACTTTGTATTCTTTAGCTAAAATGTACAGTTTAATATCAACATTAACCAATATATCTTTAATTATTCAATTAGCGTGACCAGAGATAAGTTTTCCCAGAATCTACAATAAATTGCTGAGTATAACTTTTCTCACTGTCATACTGTAAAGGTCAAACCTTTAATAAGCTCACACTGCTTTCGATGCGCAAACAATTAGCACATATCATGAACTAATTCATAATGAAAGCTTAATCAAGTTCGAAACTTGATCGTAGTAAGCTATGAACAATCTTAGATCTATGGTTCAATGGTGAACTTCCAGAATCGATATCAAATATCGCTTCCATTATAAGTTATAGGATAATTTTCTTCGGTAAGAAAACAACAGAACCATTAAGTATCAAATACTCGTAAATGATTCTGATATCCTATTAGACATATATAGAAGATGTATAAGGGTTGTTTCATCTTATTAATTACGTAGTTCCATTTATAATTTATCATTCTCACATTTGACTTCAACAAGTCAAGTCTTTTCTACAATAGTTAACATCTGATGTTACACACCAAGTAATAAAACGATTTTATTACTTAGGATTGTAGGAAAGATATTCTATCGAATAGAATACAATATTCTATTCGATAGAATAAACGATAAACTTTTACTTATACCTCCGAGGTGTAAGTAATTTCCATTATATAACTATTATATAAAAGAAATATTCAAATCTCAAACTTTTCAAGATTCGGATTTTCTACCTATACATATCATATATGTAATTATAGAAATTAATAGAACCTAAATTAAAAGGATGAAGTAGTCTTACTGGAGCATATCCCCAAGAGTATAGAAACTAATTCGGTAACATTCAATATCAAACGAATCAATAATTTAAGATTCGACTGCCCCCACTATCCAATTCCATCAAGATGGAATCGTGGAAGAATAATATTGAATATGAATCATATTCACTGAATAACCTTAGAACTAATTTCTTTAAATTCATATGTTTGATCGTATCAAAGATCTTTGAACAGTTCAAAGACATGTAACGAATTTTAAGGATAGAGTTCTCAAAAAACTTCAGATTGAATATCTTTGAGCCAGTAAAAAATGATCAATCTGCGTTTCATCAGAACAGATTGAAAGTTCTTGATACTTTCAAGACGTTCAATATGTGTTCATTCAGAAAAATATAACTAAGTTATGACAATTCATAAACTAAGTTACGAAGTAAAGAAAACTACCTTAAGCAATTACAATTCATTAAACTACATATATCTTATGTATCAGTTAAATAAATCTGGTGGTCCAATGACAATCATTGGTTAAACGAGATCTTAATCACCTTCCTGAATAATACATTCATTAAATGGATAAGGATGTGTGGTGTGATCTCGTATCAAACCATCTTTTACCATATGGAATAAGCATCTAATGCTTAAGTGATTAAACTCATAAAGCACCGTTCTAAATTATTTACTTTACCGAATAATTTTTCTTAATGTTTATCTCTACGTCAATGACACTACTAGTTATATTTAAAATATATAATAATTATTTATAAAGAACAAGTAATTATCCAATAGTCGGAAGTTCCGATATCAAATATCAAAATAATCATTAACTAATATTTTAAATAACTAGACGGGAGATCTGGTATCCAATACCTATAGTTGTAGTATTGTGAAAATCGATATTTTCTATACACAATTATACACTTCTCCTTTCTTTAGCCTTACTATTTGCATTCAACTATTCATAACAATTGCAAATAATTGATTAGCAAATTGTGTTAGACACATTGCCTCTAAAGGTCATTAAAGCTAAGAAACGTCATTAGTAGATAAACAAATATCGAATGGGGCTTTCTTAATGCCAGTCAAGAATCTCGAGATATGAACTAATTCAAGTCAATTCTTACTGCATAAGAAACTATTCTCTCTAAAGTATTATATCCTAAAAGGGATATCTATCTAGATTATCTATCATGACTTAGAAACTAAATCATTAACCATCTTGATTTTTCAAGAAAATCGGAACAACAGTTCCCGATGGTTTAGGCCAATCTAATAATATCCTAGTCTAATAGTATCTAGAACCTATTCTAGAATAACTGCAACCAAGAGTCAAGTCAGATAACATATCAAAATATGTGTGCAGTAAATAAAATTCAATTCTATATAAACAATAGAATAAGGAAACAAACAAGCGGCAATTTCCATAATAATACTCATTGCCTAAGTTATGGAATATTTTAAACTTAGCAGTGCCTCCCACTATTTTACGTAATACCGTAATCCCCAACGAAAAAACGAGAATTCAATAATTAAATCGAATTCCATAATGGGAAGTGGACCCCATAAATATATTTCGACTCACAGCAGAGGCACGGTCTCGCCTACGTATATTCATCAGGTAGACAACTCATTTGTCAATCACTCACTAGTGACTCCTGGGTTTCCGATCCTGGTCATTTCTCGTTGTCACTGCTAGGGCAGGTCTATAAGGAGACGTACCAATGTTAAACTCGTCAATGATAAACTCAAGCTACTTGCGTAACCCTGACAGCTAGGGCACGTTCAGGATTGCGCTTTCGCTTGAATTTATCCAGTATCTAATATACATCTGGCATAAATAAATCTCTATCGGCTACACCCTCACAGCTAGACCCGGCCGGCGGTTCGGATCCGGTTCTGAACCGAACCAAACCGGAAGGTTTTCGGTTCCACACTTAAGTGGAACCGGAACCTTGAACCGAACCGGAACCGACCGGTTTGGTTCGGTTCCGAACCTTTTTTTTTTTTAATTTTGAAAATAAATTAAAATAAATGAGATTAATTTTATAAACGTTTTAGAATTTTTTTGATACCAAAAATGCCCGTAAATATAACCGTTTTATTACCATTATTAGGGATATATTAGTAATTTAGATTTTATTTTATAATTTTTTTAAAAAAAATAACATTTTTTTTATTTGGGCAGGGAGCCAAACGGCTCCCTGCCCCCTGCCCCCAACGGCTAGTACCCCAAGTTGGGGGCAGGGTTTTTTTTTTTTTTTTTTAAAAAAACGGTTCCAACCGGAACCGAAACAGTTCCGGTTGGAACCGTAGAACCGATGGAACCGTAAGGTTCCACCGGTTCCGACCGATTCGAGTTGGGGTCGAACCCCAACCGAACCGGTCGGCCACGGTTCCGGTTCCGGAACCGGAATCGGAACCGATTGGAACCGGAACCTTCCGGTTCCGGTCGGTTCGGTTCCGGTTCCGAACCAGAACTGTGGCCGGGTATACTCACAGTAGAGACACGGTCTCGGATGTAGTCACGGAAAAATATTCATAAACTGTATTGACAAGGCAAACCAAGAAACAAGTATTCTCAATACCAGTTACTTTAAAACCTTATTAAGCGAGGATATTCCATAAAGTGTCATGCACTTTAAATTTAATCAAATTAAATGAAAGCATGCATGTATCAAGTAAAGAAAAGAACAGACATTAGATTTAAAGGGCTAATCATATCAGGGGTGGCCAGAATCAGACTCGCTCTGATACCATTTTGTAGGGGTTTTAAGGGGGAATATCGGTAACGCAGCGGAATCGTGGAAAATCAAAATTTTCCGATTTCAAAATTTTTCTCAGATCAATTAAATAAACTTATTTATTTAATTATCCAATTATCAAATTCTGAAAAATTACACAAGAGATCAAATTTCTTTTATTTAATTATCCAATTATCAAATTCTGAAAAATTACACAAGAGATCAAATTTCTTGGTAATTACTGAATTGCCCCAAAACTTTGTAAATTGATTATTTTAGCCCAAAAATTATCAAATATAATTTTGGATGATTCTAATTTCAACACATCTAATGCATCAAAATCAGATTTAACACAAATCCCCAATTTTTGAGTAATTGCCGTGAGCACCCCAAATTTTCAAGTAATTGTATTTTGGTCCTTTTTGTTCAAAACATGCCAAGATCAAATCCAATCAACCCAAAAATTTACATGCATCATATTCATACCATAATACATCACATATATGAAAAGCCTCAAATTTGGAGTGGGTTATGAACCCTAATTTTTTAATTTCATCAAATTGTCCAATTTCACCAAATTTACAAAATCCAACACGTTAATCCATTCAATACTTCACCAATCTAGAATCACCACTTTGAAACAACTCTAGAACAATTTTAGGTCACCAAGGAGTGGCTTACCAACTCTAGAATGGCAACTTGATTTTCCAAAAATCAAAAGTAAAGCTTTGAAATCATTTCAAGCTTACTTACATGCATCAATCTTTCATCAAAGTTCACAACCAAAATAAACACAAACTGTAAGAAGAGAGACAACACCAAAGCAACACAAATGATGCTAAGCATATTAGAAATATTTTTCATGTTGAAAGTTTTAAAGAAAAACTTACAAAACTCAAAGATTTCCAAGCTTTTTCCTTTAGCCTTCAAGCTTTTCTCTCAACTACTTTTGTGTTTCATTTTGTGTATTTGAACTTCTTAAACTCTAAAAGTGAAACAAAAAAATATATACCTTCACCAAAATGAGCCTTGGCCGAATTTGATGTAGTATAAAATATCTAGATATTATTTTTTGTTTCATTTAAAGTTTCTTTAATCAACTTGCAACTTGAATCATTACAACTTTAATGAAATTCAACAAGTCAATAAAAGCAACTCAAAAATATAACAATTATATTAATCATTTAACAATTAAATAATTAAATAATTAATTAAATACAAATATCTCAAATATATGTATTATATTTACTTTAAATATCTCAAATACATATATTAATGATATATGTCAAATACTTTTATTTGACAATTTATTAATGTGTATTTAATAATATCATATATTAAATACAAATACACATTAATTAGGAAATGACGGTTCGACCCGTTCGCATGTATTTTTCGTTTAACGTTTAAACGATTTATAAATAATCACAATTATTCATAAAAGTTTCCCTAGTGCTCTACGAGTATATTTCATTAATGAGACTCTTTAGATTCAGGTATATCCGTCACAAAATCCAATTTCGTGTCAATAATTTACCCACCCGTAAATTATGACGACCACAGATAAACTAGCTGAATCATACAAGTCGAGGTCATTGCATACGTATAATCCCTCCGTCACAGGTATCCGGATAATCCAAGAGATATAGATGTAAACGTCAAATCTCTATAGGTATTATCCCGTCGACGTTTCTATTAGCAATCTCTAAATAACACTCGGAACTTACATACGAAGTTTATTGTGGCCACAAATTTAACAGATTGCTAATCACATATGGACTACTTATGTTATGTACACATAACTGACGGATCCTATCTTGATACACACAGGATATCCCGAGGATCGGTGATGAGCGGAAAATATATTAATATTTACCGCCCCTTTTACTTAATATTTTATTTAGTTTCTCGTGTTTGATGAATATTTTGATGTGTTTTAGTTTATTTTGCAGATAAAATAATATTGGGACATAATGAAATCTTTTAGGACGAAATGTGGGTCAAATAGGGGCAAAAATTGGACTTGACATCTTAATTTTGGAGATTGGAAACTTGAAAGGGCGTTTTAACGAAGTGCAGTTTTTGAAATTCCAATTTTACGCATCTGTCGTATTTTGGGTATAAACTTTTACTCCGATATCGAATTGAGCTGATTCAAGTTCCAGATTAAAGAAGACTCAAATATCTACAACTTTAAAAGAAAAAATAATTTCGAATTCTGAATATTTCATGCCCGAAATTGATTAACCATCCAGAAGTGTGTTGGTGTAATTATTAAAGTCATTTTCAATCATTTTCAAAGCAAAAAATAAATTAATAAATAAATAATAAAAATTATCAAATCACCACCAAACATTATAAGCAATTAGTGGAGCAATTAATATTGGATTTGGTGGAGATTTGAGGGAGGCAAAATTTTGCCTATAAATACCAAGTCATTTCATTTGTAAATTCATACTTTCTTCTAAGGAATTCCTTAAGAATACTAAGAAGATTGTATCTTGTTTGTTTATTTACAGCTTTCAGTAATTAATTTCCGCTTTCGCACTTTCTTTTCTTAACTTTTCAGTTTTTACTTTCCGCAATTTACTTTTACGCACAGTACTTTTCTTTCTTAAATTTTCAGTTTTTACTTTTTAGTAATGATGAGGTAACTCCCATTTGCTGGGGTAAAAGGTAAAACTTTTATTACTAATATTTAGATTAATCTCCCTTAATTATATTATATAAACTAGTTAAAACCTGACTTAACGAGGATACCGCCATATTGGTCGGTTGGTAATTATTTAAATTGGTTTTAACCTGACTAAACTAGATACCGCCTGATTGGTCGGTTGGTAATTAACTATTAATTTGACTTAATCTGGATACCGCCTATATGGCTGGTTGGTAATTATCATGCAAAGTTAATATATTATATTAAGGGAGATATCTAAAGTAGAAGTAATAAAAGTGGATCATTTTACCTCAGCATTTTCTTTTATTGTACTTTTACTTTATTTACTTTTCAGCAATTTACTTTCAGCATTTACTTTTCAGCAATTTACTTTCAGAAATTTACTTTCAGCATTTACTTTTCAGTAATTTACTTTTCAGCATTTAATTTTCAGTATTTAATTTCAGCATTTACTTTCCGTCATTTACTTTTCAGCAATTTACTTTTCAGCATTTTACTTTATGTCTTTTATTTTATTTAAGTTTTTACTTGCCCTAGTTATGTGTCGTAACTAAGTTAGTTATCTGGGGTTGTGATGAATTCTAATATCACCGGTTTATAAGGGGTTTTTTATAGTTTGGGTAATTTAAAGGTTTACTTATTAAGTCTTAAGCTTAATGCGTCTTGTTAATTGGCCACTAATAAGATTGATCTGGTAAATCTAAAATAAACTTGACAAAGGAATTTTAGGTTTCAGCTTTAGATTTAATAGCCCACGATCTTCCTTGAGAATAGATAACCCTTTAATATATTTCCTTACAAGATAGACATATACATGTCGGGCGGGGGTAGCCATAATTGGAACTTAAACTTAATGAATCCAGGTAATTTGGTTGACATAGACATATGGTTCAATTAGGTTATACTGGGTATTTGCGTCTGACCATCGACAGAGGCTTTCGCATAATTTAGTGTTCCAGGTTAGTAAACCGATTTATTATACAAACATGAAATAACCACTTCATCTTTTAAAAGATATTAGAAAGATTCACAATCCTAGATAGTTTCCTAATATTGAATTTTCTTAAACCTACTTTCGCGCAATTTTATTTACTTGTTTTTAAATTCAAAATCATCACCATTTCAAATCAATCAATCAACCTGTTAGATACTAGTAATCATTTGACCTTATAAAATTAATAGATTAGGTATTAAGTCATCGTGGGATCGATACTTTTTATACTACTTGAACGATACGTGCGCTTGCGTTATACGCGTGTGTGTAAGCACCGGTCAAGTTTTTGACGTCGTTGTCGTGGACTTATTTATCTTTCACTATTAGTTTTGGGGTTAGATACGTTACTTGTATCTAATTTCTTTTTACTTATTGTTTTTGTTTTCTTGTGTTTCAGGTTCTCAGAAACTACATGAGACGAACCAGAAGCTTTGAACTCCGACCGCTTGACCCAGAAATTGAAAGAACCATCAGACAGTTGAGATGGGAAAGACGAGAAGGCCAAGAAGCAATCATTAACATGGAACCTGAACCTTTGAACGTTGCACCACCGATACCGATTCGAGACAGAACCATTCTGGTGGTTGACGGACTCATTTCTTGTATTGTACTTCCTCCCTTACCAGCAAATGCGGGTGACATCAAAACATGCATCCAGATGATTCAGCAGTCAGTACAGTTTGGGGGAAATGCAACTGAAGATCATAATGCCCACATCAGCAACTTCCTGGAAGTTTGCGGTACTTTCAATTACAACCGAGCAGCTGAAGAAGCAATGAGACTGCGTGTTTTTCCATACTTCTTGAAGGACAGAGCTAAAGCTTGGCTACATTCACTACCAGCAGGTTCCATCACAACTTAGAACACTCTAGCCACCAAATTCATTGCAAAGTACTTTCCACCAGCCAGAACTGCAAAGTTGAGGAATGACATCACATCCTTCGTGCAACAAGATTCAGAATCCCTTTGCGAAGCTTGGGAAAGATTCAAAGATTTACTCCGGAAATGTCCTCATCATGAGATCGCAAAGTGGCTACAAGTCCAAACCTTCTACAATGGACTTTGTGGAATAATGAGAACCACAATTGATGCTGCTGTTGGAGGAGCTTTGATGGCAAAATGAGAAGATCAGGCCTGGGACTTAATTGAAGAAATGGCCAACAACAATTCTTTATGGCCAACAGAAAGGAGCATGATCCAAAGAATTACAGGAATTTATGAAGTTTGAGCCAACACAGCACTGAATTCCAAGCTGGGTGTGATTTGTAAAAATCTGGAAACTCTTAACATGAAAGTTAATGGTGGATCCACAAGTTCACCATATGGAGGAGCACCAGAATCAAACCAACTTGAAGAGATGGTGAATTATGTCAATAATTTCAATAGACAGAGGAACAATCCATATTCCAACACCTATAACCCAGGATGGAGGAATCATCCGAATTTTTCATGGAGCAACAATTCAGGGCAAAAGAAAAATCCACCACCTGGATTCCAACAGCAGAACTATCCACCACCTAGATTCCAACAACCAAATAAAAGCCATGAGCATGAAAAAGAACCAGGAATAATAGAAGTGTTGGCCCAGTTGAAGAAGCAATAAGCAAAATACGATGCTTTAGCAGCTATGGTTCAAAATCAAGTAGCATTGAATCAAAGTCATTCAGCTTATATCAAAGCACTAGAGAATCAAATGGGACAACTGGCCAATGCTCAGAGTTACCGACCACCAGGTACTATTCCCAGCAATATAGAGCCAAATCCAAGGAACATGGGAAAGGAACAATGTCATGCCATCATGTTAAAAAGCGGTACTGAAATCAATAAGGATGTTGGAGCCAAAACAACTGCTGAGGAAGTTCTAAAAGAAACAAAGCAACAGATGGAGGAAAAAAAAGCAAAGGAAAAAGAACAGATCACTCCACCTCCACCTTTTCCTCAACGTCTTCAGAAAAACAAACTGGACAAGAAATTTGCTCGATTCTTGGAGGTGTTCAAAAAGCTGCATATCAACATTCCATTTGCAGAAGCGTTGGAACAAATGCCCAGCTATACCAAATTCATGAAAGACATTCTTTCACGAAAGCGGAGATTGAGAGATTACGAGATAGTAGCATTATCAAAAGAATGCAGCGCTATCATTCAGAGGAAACTTCCTCCAAAATTGAAAGATCCTGGCAGTTTCACTGTTCCTTGCACCATAGGATAACATGACTTTTGTAAGGCTTTGTGTGATTTAGGTACGAGTGTTAATTTGATGCATTTTTCTATTTTCAGGAAATTGCAGATTGGAGAAACAATGCCCACCTCAGTCTCTCTACAACTTGCTGATAGAACGCTCGTATTTCCAAAAGGCGTAGTTGAAGATGTGCTGGTCAAGGTTGAAAAATTCATTTTCCCAGCAGATTTTATTTTCCTTGATATGGAGGAAGACGCAGACGTGCCAATCATCATCGGGAGACCATTCTTAGCTACAGGTCGAACCATTATTGATGTATAAAAAGGAGAATTAACCATGAGGGTACAGGACCAAGAAGTAACATTCAATGTTTTCAAGGCCATGAATTTTCCAGATGATGAAAAGAATAAGGAATGTTTCAGACTTGATAGGATACACAGTACCATTCAGAACTCCAATGCAATGCAAAGTTCTACTGACAAACTTAAAACATGTCAATTGCCTGTGGAGCCTGAAGATAAAGCGTTTTTTGCACCGAAAAAGCAAATTCTTGCACTACAAGCAACATAAGAGAAAAAGTTCCACCAGCTCAATGAATTGGAGGAATTTCACAATCAGCCTTTTGAGGATGCCAAATTGTACAAAGAAAAGGCAAGGAAAAGACATGATGAGAAGTTAGTGCGCATACAATTGGAACCAGGGCAGAAGGTACTGTTAAAAAAATCAAGGGTGAAATTATTCCCATGGAAGCCAAAATCACGATGGTCAGGTCCATTTGTGATCACCAAGGTTTTACCAGACAGAGCCGTTGAGATACATGATCCTGACTCCAACAAAACTTTCAAGGTTAAAAACAAGCGTGTTAAGCACTACTGGGGAGAATTATTTGAGCGACAAAAAGAAAGTGTTACACTTTCAGATCCAGCCTAACATTCGAGAAGTCACATCTAGCTGACGACGTTAAACTTAGCACTCGCAGGGAGGCAACCCATGCAATTTGTGTATATATTTTGATCTGGTGTGTTTTATTTTTGTGTGTTCAATTTTTGCAGGTAAAGTCATTACACGATGGAAGAAGCTTTCGTAAATCTTCACAAGCAATTTCCTTCTCTCCCTCAAAAATCTCTGATGAAAGTTTACAAAGCTCGCTTGGAACTGATGAGACTACTGATGATCAAAGGTATTCCAACTGAAATTTGTTGGATAATCGAAACACGAGTCTGATTGGCAGGTGAGTCTTCTGACTCTTTTATTTCACATCTGTCTGGTTTTGGAAAAATCACCTATGCAAAGAAACGTAGAGCTAAGCAAATGGGTGTTTGTTACAAATGTGCACGCTGGAATTGCAATACTTGTTGTCATTCTTTAGGAATGGTGTCTGATAATCACGAAGATAAGATTAATTTCATTAGGGATGGCTTGAGTAAGGAGTCTGTAGATGATATATCTTCAACTCTTGAGACGCATCCCAGTGGATATGTTCATATAGCCATTCGCAAATTACATACACAATTCCAAAAAGAAAGACAACAGTTAAGTCTTGGGAATCTGACTCAAAAAGACCCTGTTTGCCAATTTATAAGAAAATTGGAGGGGAAGCTTGTCCCTGATGCATAGACGTCAATCAAGCCGCTACGTTTCTTGTACATATTATATCTCTTTTTCTTTTCCTAATAATTGTAATTTATTTTGTTGTTTTCTTTTATTTTCTCTGACAGGATCCAGACCTTTTTTACTATCACGATTTATTTTACTGTTTAACTAATAATTGTCATTTGGCAGGTACTAGTGCTATTATTTTACTCACCTTTTTCAGGTATTATAAATTCAACTCATCATTGCACTTTTGAAGACATCCAGAGTAAAACATGGAAGCCACTTCAAGAAGACAAGTTGAAAACATATGTGTGTTTTGCGGTACTAGTGTTGGTGTTAAGCCACAATACGTAGAGGCAGCACATGAATTGGGTCGAGTCTTAGCTGCAAGGAATATGCACTTAGTATATGGCTGATGCAATCTTGGACTTATGGGGATCATTTCAAAAGCTGTACATGAGGGAGGCAGTCACGTTTTGGGAATCATCCCAAAACCTTTGGCAGAGGCGAATCTTATTGGACCATCAAATGGAGAAGAACTAATCGTGCCAGGTATGTCTGAATGACTGGTAGAAATTGATTAACCGTGCCGATGCTTTTATTGCTTTGCCAGGTGGCTTGGGTACATTGGAGGAAATTTTTACAGTGTTATCTTGGGCGAACCTGAACATACACCAGAAACCGCTTGGACTGTACAACGTTGAAGGATTTTATGACTTTCTTTGTGTGTTTCTTGATGATGCTCGGAGAAATGGGTTCGTGTCAAAACCTATTAAAGAACTCATTTTTACTGTCATAACTGCTCCAGATCTAATTGACCAAATCATAGCCTATGAACCACAAATTGACCCTATCTTTTCAAAGATAAATTGGTCTGAGGACGATCGTGGTAAGAGGCGTCGGATTAATCTGGATCTTAACCTTTAACTTTTCATTTAGATATAGAATTTCAGCTAACCAAATACGGTTTTCTAAGCTCTTCTTCTACTGTTTAAGACATTGGGGACAATATCTCATTTAGGTTTGGGAGAGGATAATAGTTAAATTGTATCTTATTTTTATTATTTTATTTTTAGTCCAAAATTTTTCGAAAAATACAAAAAAAAAATTGAAATTTTTCAAAAATTACAAAAATATTTTGCGTTTTTATGTTTTTATTTTGACTAAAAATGTGAAATTGGTAAGAGATAGCTGAGTAAGGAGTTTCCACTCCTGAGACGTATCTCAAACCTAATTCGGAACAAGTTAATTTTTGTTTATTTCCTTTTGAATTATTTAATTAGTGAATTCTCCATAATACTGACTAAAATGATCTTCATATGCTCAGTTAGCAGGTATTATCAACATCCATAGTAACATACAGACATGAGCTATAATTGAAAAGTTTGTAATATTCAGTTATCTAGTTTAATTGGATGAAGCATCTCAAAAAGTGATGGAGTAAAAAAAAACAACAACGTCTGAGGTCCGAGTTATTAAGTCTGTAAGGGTGTTTTAACACATAGTGCCCTAAAGCCAACTGGTTTGGGAGTCACTGGCCCAAAGCTCGCTACATGGATCAAGGATGTTGCAAAAATATATATATCTGAAGTCTGAGTAATTAAGTCGTAGGGGTGTCTTAACACCCGGTGCCCTAAAGCCAACTAGTTTGGGAGCCACCGACCCAACACTCGCTACATAGATGAAAGATATTGTATATAAATAAAAAAAATCAAAAATCAAAGAAAAAAAATCAGAAAAATCAGAAAAATTATTTCATTGCTGCAAAAATGTGTGAATTTTGATAAAACTTTAGGACAAAAATATTATTCTCTTATCAACTGCACTTGTGACTGTTGTGGGCAAAAATGAGTTGATTAATATTTTGTCGGCTGTGCATATGGAGAAAGGTAAAAATATAATCGGAGAATTTATTTATTCAGTAATTTAGAAAGAAATAAAACAACTAGTAACTTGGAGTAGAAGTTTCACCTGATTAGTCACTAACTTCTTTATTCTCTTTTCTATTATCTTTTTGCTTTTGTGTGCATTAGTTTTATTATCTTTTTACTTTTGTAAAAGTTTTGTGGGTATCGTTGCTGTAAGCCCTCACGAGACTATAACTCGTCAACTAGGGACACCTAGGGGTTTAAATGCTTGTTGCATATGCTAAATGCAACTGTGATCCCTACGAAAGTGGCTTAGTTTAATTTTAATTGTTTCTTGTATTTTATTTGGTTTTTTTGCTCGAGGACTAGTAAAATGTTAGGTTTGGGGGTGTGATGAGCGGAAAATATATCAATATTTACCGCCCATTTTACTTAATTTTTTGTTTAGTTTCTCGGGTTTGATAAACATTTTGATGTGTTTTAGTTTATTTTGCAGATAAAATAATATTGGGACACAATGAAATCATTTAGGACGAAATGTGGGTCAAATAAGGGTAAAAATTGGACTTAACATATTAATTTTGGAGATTGGAAACTTGAAAGGGCGTTTTAACGAAGTGCAGTTTTGGAAATTCCAATTTTGCGTAGCTGTCGTATTTTGGGTATAACTGTTTACTCCGATATCGGATTGAGCTAATTCAAGTTCCGGATTAAAGAAGACTCAAATATCTACAACTTTTAAAGACAAAATAATTTCGAATTCTGAATGTTTCATGCCCGAAATTGATGAACCATCCAGAAGTGTGTTGTGTGTAATTATTAAAGTCATTTTCAATCATTTTCAAAGCAAAAAATAAATTAATAAATAAATAATAAAAATTATCAAATCACCACCAAACATGATAAGTAATTAGTATAGCAATTAATAATGGATTTGGTGGATGATTTGATGGAGGCAAAATTTTGCCTATAAATACCAAGCCATTTCATTTGTAAATTCATACTTTCTTCTAAGGAATTCCTTAACAATACTAAGAAGATTGTATATTGTTTGTTTATTTACAGCTTTCAGTAATTAATTTCCGCTTTCGCACTTTCTTTTCTTTACTTTTCAGTTTTTACTTTCCGCAATTTACTTTTACGTACAATATTTTTCTTTCTTTAATTTTCAGTTTTTACTTTTCAGTAATGAGGAGGTAACTCCCATTTGCTGGGGTAAAAGGTAAAACTTTTATTACTAATATTTAGATTAATCTCCCTTAATTATAATATATAAACTAGTTAAAACCTGACTTAACGAGGATACCGCCATATTGGTCGGTTGGTAATTATTTAAATTGGTTTTAACCTGACTAAACTGGATTCCGCCTGATTGGTCGGTTGGTAATTAATTATTAATTTGACTTAATCTGGATACCGCCTATATGGCTGGTTGGTAATTATCATGCAAAGTTAATATTTTATATTAAATGAGATATCTAAAATAGAAGTAATAAAAGTGGATCATTTTACCTCAGCATTTTCTTTTATTGTACTTTTACTTTATTTATTTTTCAGCAATTTACTTTTCAGCATTTACTTTCTGTCATTTACTTTTCAACAATTTACTTTCAACATTTACTGTTCAGTAATTTACTTTTCAGCATTTACTTTTCAGCATTTAATTTTCAGTATTTAATTTCAGCATTTACTTTCTGTCATTTACTTTTCAGCAATTTACTTTTAAGCATTTTACTTTATGTCTTTTATTTTATTTAAGTTTTTACTAGCCCTAGTTATGTGTCATAACTAATTTAATTATCTGGGGTTGTGATGAATTCTAATATCACCGATTTATAAGGGGTTATTTTATAGTTTGGGTAATTTAAAGGTTTACTTATTAAGTCTTAAGCTTAATGCGTCTTGTTAATTGGCCACTAATAAGATTGATCTGGTAAATCTAAAATAAACTTGACAAAAGAATTTTAGGTTTCAGCCTTAGACTTAATAGCTCACGATCTTCCTTGGGGATAGAAAACCCTTTAATAGATTTCCTTACAGGATAGACATATACCTGTCAGGCGGAGGTAGCCATAATTGGAACTTAAACTTAATGAATCCAGGTAATTTGGTTGACATAGACATATGGTTCAATTGGGTTATACTGGGTATTTTCGTCTGACCATCGACAGAGGCTTTCGCATAATTTAGTGTTCCAGGTTAGTAAATCGATTTATTACACAAACATGAAATAACCACTTAATCTTTTAAAATATATTAGAAAGATTCACAACCCTAGATAGTTTCCTAATATTGAATTTTCTTAAACCTACTTTCGCGCAATTTTATTTGCTTGTTTTTAAATTCATAATCATCACCATTTCAAATCAATCAATCAACCTGTTAGATACTAGTAATCATTTGACCTCATAAAATTAATAGATTAGGTATTAAGTCCTCGTGGGATCGATACTTTTTATACTACTTGAACGATATGTGCGCTTGCGTTATACGCGTGTGATTACGCACCGGTCAATCGGTCCACACCCAACGAACAGGCGGAGGTCTGATCTAAATAGATCGGTGACGTGACTACCATCTAAGTGTGGAGGATGTCTCATACATCCACAGTGGTATCTCAAGTCGAAGGACCACTATGCTACTCAACCCGAGAAGATTCTTATTGACGTTGGTGTACCATCCATTAAGAATCTTCGGTGAGTCATTCAGTGTTTATCCATTATAAATACCTACACGTCTATACGAGTCTCCCTAGACTCATGGTTCATTGGGATAAACCATCGGACCAAGTCTCGATATACGACATGTACTGGTCTCTACAGATTTAACTAACCGACCCGTGTTAGTAAATCTTGATCGGGAACTATATTTGATAATATACATTTAGCAGTGTCACTTCCCAATGTCAATTACAAACTAGTTTTGTAACTGTGTACTACATTATGTATTATCGGGCATTTGTCTAATATATACATATCACTAAACCATATTTAGTTTCAATCTAATCGTAATCAGATCGAATACGTATATAAAAACAAGAGGTGCAACCACTAAGTAAGTAATATTATGAAAAAGGGTGATGTTCATATTCATGAATCAGATATAAATACGGTCCGGATTGGCGCTCTGAGCACCAACCCCAACAGGTTGGAACCCTAGGGTTTCAACCCGATTCCGGTTGGAATAGGTAGGAACCGCTGGAACCGTTCAGTTGGGGTAAGAACCCTAACCGAACCGGTTAAATTCAATTCCAGTTCCGGAACTGGTTGGAATCGGAACCGTCTGGTTCGATTCCGGTTTTCGGAACCGGAACCTTGGCCGGGTCTAATGTCAGTAACTTCGGTGGACTTTCATTTCAGAGCGATGTCATTCACTCTGATGTATTTTCATTGCGGAAAGATGACTCTCACTCCGGTGTACTTCCATTTTGGAGTGATCATCACTTCAATGTGCTTTTTATTCTGGAGTGATGTCAGCTACTCCAGTGTCTTTACTTTTCAGAATAATGCCAGAAACTTCAGTGGACTTTCATTCGGGAATGATGTCATTCACTCTGATGTACTTTCATTGCGAAAAGATGGCTCTCACTCTGGTGTACTTCCATTCCGGAGTAGTAATCACTTCAGTGTGCTTCCCTTCAAGAGTAATGTTTATCATTTCGATGTACTTCTATCCCAGAGTGATGACGCTCACTCTGGTGTACTTTCATTACACAATAGTGATGTTACACACTCCGGTGTACATTTATTACACTAAAGTGATGTCATTCCCTCCGGTGTAATAGGCGAGAACACTCTTCGGAACTTTGAATGTTAGGTCGGCCACACTGAGAGAGAAAGAAGCAACAAACGAAACATAACAAATGAATAAGTAATTGGGAAAGAAGATAAGTGGCTTGAAGCAGCTGAATCAGCTAGCTAACGAAGCACCTGAACAATAAAGCGGCAAGCATGTGAAGCTACAGTGGAATTTAGGTGAAACAATTCAAGTAAACAACTTTTGGTCAAATGAAGCACTTGAACGATAAAACGGCAAGCATGTGAAGTTACGTTGGAATGCAAGTGAAGCGGCTCAAACAAACAACTTTTGATGTGCTGTTTATCCTCACTTAATATATATATATATATATATATATTGTTGATGGTGTTTTCAAGCACTACAATATTTACAACAGCATGACAAAGACAAAAGAGTAATTTCCTTTCTCTGGTTGACTTCATGGTCAGACCGACCAGATCATGTGAAGACCGACCAGATCATGTGTGAAAACCGAGGCAGCTCATGTGAAGACCGACCAGATCATGTGAAGACCGACCAGATCATGTGAAGACCGACCAGATCATTTTAAGACCGACCACATCCTGTGGGGCCAATCATTTTAGTTCAGATGACCGAGCATTATAGAGTTTGGCAATGAAACTCTTAGCATAGAAGATTGCCATGACCGACCTCATGGATACCGACCATATAGCGAGGCGTGTTCAAGAAGACAGAGCGCCGTATTTTCTCGGATAAAGTGATAAATTATCCTGCTTTCACGGGAGAATTGATGAATTAGTATCTTGATAGGACAAAGGAAATAAAGGTAGTTTGAAATTGGGAAACCTTGTGGCGGAAGGAGGTTGACTCAATTAGGAACCCTTGTAGGAGAAGGAGTCTAATTTCTGTTATTATAAATAAGAGGGCAGGGCATGTGTAAAGGGATATCTGAAAATCATCACAAGAGTGAGAGATTCGAATTGTAAAGTTCCAATTTGTAAGAGCGAAAGAGAGGTCTGAAAAGGTGTATTTAAGTAATAAAAGAGCACCACCCTGTTCTTGCCCGTGGACGTAGGTCGGATCCTAAAATCCACCGAACCACGTTAAATTGCCTTGTCTGATTGGTATATTTTCTTATTTTCCGCTAAATTTGCTTTTAGTTTCCCATAACTAAACAAATTCACAGTTGGAGGAGGATTCCCTCGGAGGTGATATTCCTATATTACCCTGAGACCAAAATCCACCGTCAACAGTTGGCGCCGTCTGTGGGGAACTTCAACAAAAAGCAACTCGCGTGATAAGACAAATGGCGGAAGATGGAGATCACCAACCAGGAGGTCCGGCAATAGACTGGATGAGAAGAATGGAAGATAGCATGAGAACTGTGATGGAACGACTAGAAAGAATGGGAGGAGCGGACAACGAGAAACCGGAAACCAGGGCCGGCCAGAAGAGAAAAGAAAGGGAAAAAGGGAAAAGAGTAACAGATGTAAGCGAGGATGAGGAACCCAGAAAAAGAGGCCCTTATGGGGTAAGATCTGAAGTGGTAGGAAGAGAACCACGATCAGAAGACACATGGGAAGAAGAGGAAGAACAAACACCCGATCCCTCCTCCGACAGTTTTTACAACTCCAAAAGGGAAGATAGAAAGTACAACGAAGACATGCAGGAGACCTCCGAGCTCATGGAACGCCACACCCGGAACGACAGACGAACAGAAGGACACAGAAGGCGACACGGGGGGACAACCCATGGAATAAAATCTTGGTTAAGAAAAGAGATGACCAGATGGGGAGAAGGCCTCAAAATCAGCGCGGAAGACACCCGAGGCGAGGAAGAGGGGTCTCCCCTTACGGAAGAAGTAAGGATAGCGCAGTTCCCGAAGCGATTTAACATGCCGACCATGGCACCATACAAAGGCCACTCTGACCCAAAATCCCACATCGAAAATTTTGTCCTACTAATGGAAGTACAGGGGGTAACGGGAGACGCCATATGCAAAAGTTCCCTTAACGTTGGGCGGACCCGCCATCCTGTGGTGTAGAAGTCTGGCCCCGGGGAGCATCCAAAGCTTCTCCCAGCTAAAAAAAATCGTTCATCCGACACTTCAAAGGAGCCTGCACCCCTAAAGACAATAGGAGAATTAAGGCTCATAAAACAGGAGACGACGAAACACTAAAAAGCTTCATTGAAAGGTACCACAACACCGTACTCGAGGTCGGAGGATACGAATCCCAAGAGGCCCTGGAAAGTCTGAAAGGAGCCCTAAGGGTCGGGCGATGTCCCACCGAGTCTACTCTTTGGACTGGGGACGTAACATTCCCCCGGACCAAATGATTGAAACAGCTCGGGGTCGGGCGATGTCCCACCGAGTCTACTCTTTGGACTGGGGACGTAACATTCCCCCAGACCAAATGATTGAAACAGCTCGGGGTCGGGCGATGTCCCACCGAGTCTACTCTTTGGATGGGGACGTAACATTCCCCCAGGACCAAATGATTGAAACAGCTCGGGGTCGGGCGATGTCCCACCGAGTCTACTCTTTGGACTGGGGACGTAACATTCCCCCAGGACCAAATGATTGAAACAGCTCGGGGTCGGGCGATGTCCCACGAGTCTACTCTTTGGACTGGGGACGTAACATTCCCCCAGGACCAATGATTGAAACAGCTCGGGGTCGGGCGATGTCCCACCGAGTCTACTCTTTGGACTGGGGACGTAACATTCCCCCAGGACCAAATGATTGAAACAGCTCGGGGTCGGGCGATGTCCCACCGAGTCTACTCTTTGGACTGGGGACGTAACATTCCCCCAGGACCAAATGATTGAAACAGCTCGGGGTCGGGCGATGTCCCACCGAGTCTACTCTTTGGACTGGGGACGTAACATTCCCCCAGGACCAAGTGATTGAAACAGCTCGGGGTCGGGCGATGTCCCACCGAGTCTATCCTTTGGAATGGGGACGTAACATTCCCCCAGAACAAAGTAATTGAAAAGCTCGGATCGGGCGATGTCCCACCGAGTCTACTCTTTGGACTGGGGACGTAACATTCCCCCAGAACTCAAATCGTTCGTTCAGCTCAGAGACAAGTTACGCCCCACCGAGGCAGCTCTACGAACCGGGGACATAACATTCCCCGGTTCAAATGCCTTACTCTTCCCGGGGTCAATCCAGACCCCTCTAACTCGTGCTAACCCCTGATGGGCCTTAAAAATTGCAAGGATGGCAAGGAGCATAAAAGGAAAAGAAAAAAAAGAAAGAAACAAATAGATATAAATGCATAAATGTATACGAATACAAGATTGTAATATTATTACAAAAAGTTTTAAGTGTACATAGGGCCCCGGTAGGGTTACCCTTTCTCATTCATCCCGCGCAGGGGCAGGATCTTCTTCCTCAGTTGGTCAAATAGCGGAAGGGGCGGCTCGGCATCAGGAGGAGAAGCTGCAACTTCGGCATCAGGAGGAGGAGCTGCAACTTCGGCATCAGGAGGAGGAGCTGCAACTTCGGCATCAGGAGGAGGGATCTCAAGGCAGTCCTCGTCCACGGCAGGAACCTCCGATCCTTCTTCAGGAGGAACCTCGGGAGCCGGAACGACCGAGATGGGGGCGGGATCCCTCACCTCCTCAGGTGGAGGAGGGATCCACTTTCGAAACTCTTCCTCGGAAATGTCCCCCTTGCAGTAACTGATGGCCGCGTAGATAGGGTCCATATTCAGGCTCGGCAGCACCATCGGTATCATCTCGGCACAGTCGCCAACTCCCTCGAGACGGATGGCCTCCTTCTCGGCCTCAAGATCAGTTTCTCTCTTTTCCAGCTCGATCTCTCTCTCCTCGAGATCAATCTCCCTCTCCTCGAGCTCGGTTTTTTTCCTCTCAAGACTATCCCGGCCCGAGCAACCTCCTCATCTTTGTTCTTCAACTTAGCCTCAGCACTGGCTACCTTCCCCTTCAGAACCCCAATTTCAGATTGGGCAGCCTTCAGATCCTCCCGGGCACTATCAGCAAGTTTCATTTCCAGCACAGCAGCTGCCTTGAGGGCTTTATTTGCTTTGAAACTCTCGACAGCGCCCGCCTCATGATTCTTGATCACCTCCTCCCGGTCAGCCAACTTTGCCTCCACCTCAGAAAGACGACTTTGGAGCCTCTGGGCCTGACCGCCCTCGGACAGCAGGGTCAGAAGAAGACCCTTGTTCTTGGCCATAAGATAGTTGGCCTGCACACAAAAAAGGGAGGAAGAAGTCAAACACAAGAAGAGAAAGAACCAGGATCCAAAAAACCGAGAAGGAGAATGAAAATACCTTGGCCATCTGAGAACTCATCTCAGCCACAACGCCTTCAGGAGATACGTCCTCGTACCTCGAGATTTCCTCCGGGGGAACCACCTCGGCCAGTTCATTAAAAGCCGGCAATAGGTGAGAGGTAGCCTCCCGGATGCCCTCTCCCAAGTCATACATCCCGAGGACCACAGGGCCCTTCCGTTTCTTGGAGGAACTTTCAGAGGACTTCTTCCCCCTGCGAATGTCTTTCTTCTTGACCAAAGCAGCTCCTTCGTCCTCTCCCTCCTGGGCCAACCCGGCCTCCTCGGTCCCGAACTGACGCCTTCTCTTCCTAGGAGGCTTCGGCGGACTGGCCAGGTGAGCGGATCCTGATGATTGTCCACCAGAAGGCGAGGGTAGTCCCCGAGCACCCGTTTGTACTTGTCCAGGAGATATGTTCTCAGCAAGAACAGTCCGAGCCCGAGAAGCTTCAGCATCAGAACGACCGGCCTTCTTCACAGTACCGGCCAACTTCTCGAGAAATTTCGGCCTCTTCGACATACCTACAAAAAAAGGGGGCAGAGAAGATAAGTCAAAACCAGAGCATATGAACAGAAGAAGAACAAGGAAGAAAGACATCAAAATAAACAAACAAGGAAGACAAAACAAAAAGTAGACCTCCACCAATCCGACCCGAGGCCTCCAGAGGGGCGGCCCGAATAAGGCCGGACCCAATAAAAGCCGCGTCATTTACCAGCTCCCTCCAATGGGCGGCATACCGACGAGCCCAATATACTCGCCGCCGGACCCGGCGGGAAACTTTGGGGGCATCCCTCCAACAGGCTAAAAAGGAACACGAGAAGGAAGGTAAGAACTCAAACAGAAAAAAGGGGGGGAAAGAAAGAAGCTAAAGGACAATCTCCTAACCTCCCGCCCTGAAGATATCCGGTACTAAGGTCTCCCCTTCATCCGACCTCAAAGTCCGTCCCCAATCCCCAGTGGCCCAGAACCAAAGATCTTTGAAGTTCTTATTCGAATCAGGGAGTTTCTTAACGGCATTGGACGAGCTGTCATAAGCTGAAAGGTAATACCATCCATGGTACGACCTGGGATTGGCTTTCAACCGATATAGCCTCTTCACCTCTTCAAAGGAAGGGTCGCCAAGTCCTGCCCGATGCCAAACCACGTACAACCCGGCCAGAATCCTCCAACTGTTTAGACTCAGCTGACAGGGGGCGATCTCCATCTCGGCCAATATCCATGCGAAATAAGGTTGAATCGGCAAACGTAGCCCACACTCGAATAAAATAGGAAGAAGTGCCACCGAGCCCTCGTCAGGCTGACTGGCACGATCCATTGGGCCAGGAACTTCAAGAGCAATGTCTATTGGAATGCTGTATCGTTGTCGCACTAGCGCCTGGTCATCCTCAGTTATCTTAGAAGGACGGTTCATATCCAAAGCCGACGACCCAAGTTCCCCAGGCTCTGGGTCCTTCCGAGGAACCCTCTAATGATAGGAGTCATTCTCGACCTCGGAAGGAGTGGGGGTAGTATCGAGATCTTCTACACTAGGCGCCCCTGAGTCCGAGGAAAGCTCTTCAGCAGGGGGAGTTGAGATTTTGACAGGCCTCTCAGATGAAGAATTACTATCAGACATCCCTGACACCCAGAAAAACAGAGAGGAGGGAGAATCAGTCTACGAGAAGCTACCCACGGTACCCGTGCTAAACTAAACATGAAGTCTCTAAAGAAGTGCCCTAAAAGCAAAACCCAACAAAACCACAAGTCTCTACCTAAGCAAAACAAGCAAACGAAATCACAAACACAACAAAAGAAGAAAGATCACTCAGAAGACTTACTTGTTCTTCTCGGAAGCAAGAAGCTATTCGCTGTGGAGATGCTCGTTCCTTAGGTGCTCGGTGATGAAAGAGAAAATAAAGACAGCAATTGGGTTCCGGGAAAACGGAGTTAAAAGGATTGTAAGGAAAATTACAGAAGAGAAGGAGAAATTGCCGAAAAAATGGAACAGTGAAACCCTCGTTCTCTTATAGCCGTGACTGGGGTGCGCATCGCCGTCGGTTTTAGCGGGAACCCAGCGGATGTTTGACAAGTGTCGAAAGTTAGAAGAAACCCTAAAGTTGATTTGATGGGCATTTAAGAAGACATGACGGTTGTGCGTCTCGAGGAAAGACGAATGAAACGGCAAAGAAGATTCTTTTTTTGTATTCTGGGACGACTACTTGCAGGGACAATCAGCACACCCTCTTCATGTAGTTCCCGGTACCAACTCACATACTCGTTGGAACCGAGAACTAGGGGACAGATGTTGATGGTGTTTTCAAGCACTACAATATTTACAACAGCATGACAAAGACAAAAGAGTAATTTCCTTTCTCTGGTTGACTTCATGGTCAGACCGACCAGATCATGTGAAGACCGACCAGATCATGTGAAAACCGAGGCAGCTCATGTGAAGACCGACCAGATCATGTGAAGACCGACCAGATCATTTTAAGACCGACCACATCCTGTGGGGCCAATCATTTTAGTTCAGATGACCGAGCATTATAGAGTTTGGCAATGAAACTCTTAGCATAGAAGATTGCCATGACCGACCTCATGGATACCGACCATATAGCGAGGCGTGTTCAAGAAGACAGAGCGCCGTATTTTCTCGGATAAAGTGATAAATTATCCTGCTTTCACGGGAGAATTGATGAATTAGTATCTTGATAGGACAAAAGAAATAAATGTAGTTTGAAATTGGGAAACCTTGTGGCGGAAGGAGGTTGACTCAATTAGGAACCCTTGTAGGAGAAGGAGTCTAATTTCTGTTATTATAAATAAGAGGGCAGGGCATGTGTAAAGGGATATCTGAAAATCATCACAAGAGTGAGAGATTCGAATTGTAAAGTTCCAATTTGTAAGAGCGAAAGAGAGGTCTGAAAAGGTGTATTTAAGTAATAAAAGAGCACCACCCTGTTCTTGCCCGTGGACGTAGGTCGGATCCTAAAATCCACCGAACCACGTTAAATTGCCTTGTCTGATTGGTATATTCTTTATTTTCCGCTAAATTTGCTTTTAGTTTCCCATAACTAAACAAATTCACAGTTGGAGGAGGATTCCCTCGGAGGTGATATTCCTATATTACCTTGAGACCAAAATCCGCCGTCAACATATATATATATATATATATATATATATATTATATAATATATATATATATATATATATATATATTTATTTATTTAAAATCAAACCAGCGTTAATCATGTGAATAAGTTAGGTAATATTGGTGACTGACTTTGTAAAATCGAAAATAATTTCCTTACAAATACAGTATTAACTTGACTTTTTGGTAGGGATTCCTTTACAACATGACTTTCTGGTTAAGCACGATTTTTTTTAATTCTTATTTTTTGTTTATATATATATATATATAATCATTTTTTTTCATTTCAAAGATGTTGGTTGGCATGTCATGTGCAGTCATATTTCTCCACAAAGATATTCGTGCTTTTCTGCCCGACGTGTATGACGTAATATGATTAGCATATAATAATAGTCCATACAAGTGTATAGTTTAAGATTTGATTTTTAATTTTTTTGTTTAAATTTAGTGAGTGTATTTTTAGTAAAAATCTGAGATAATTGAGAATTTTACATATTTCGTTTAAGTCCAAAAATAATGATTTAACGACGGGATTCAAAAAAAAAAAATATATATATATATATATATATATATATACACACAATGTAATAAAATTTAAAAAATATATCCCATACTTATCGATTAATAAATCGTTCTCCACAATTATTGCAAATGCATAGAACCAAAATATCATATTAATTATTCCTAAACTAATAAATTATAGATATTTATTTCATCATTACTTCTCACAAAGTATCCTAATATGAAGACTAATTTCATAAATAAAGAAAACTTTTGGGACCCACAAGCCGCAATTCGTCCCACGGTGGGGCAGGTCTAGGGTGGCTGAAATAATTCGGTTGTTTTACTTTAGGGCGGTTATGCAATTTGGGGTTTGGTCCATCGTCCATCTGTGATGCCGGCATTACAGCAATTACACGGACGATAATATATTATCAACATTCTTTCATCTCAACTGGACCAGCTATGATATATTATCGAATCAATGTATCAAATCAATACTCTATGTCTATGATATATGTATATTTATAGAATTTATTTCTAGTTGCTGATGTGATATATTTGATTTGAAATTTTCTTCATCTATGTTTTTAGTTACTGGACCAATTTGAGATATGGGTCTTCCATTTTGGCTGGTTTCAAGTTATTATTAACAGCATGACCCTTGTGATTTAGTTGTTCAAAGATTTATGTTTGAATCTTAAGAATGTATTTTTGCATGTTTATTGCCAAAGTTTCAAGTCCAACGGTTACATTTTGCATGTTTATTGTTAAAGTTTTCATCTTCGAAATATTGCATATTTATTGGTGAAAGTTGCAAGTTTAATGGTCGAGGTTGCATATTCAATGGTCATAGTTACATGTGCGATTTTCGAGGCAGATTTAGTTGCATGTTATTGCTAAAGTTTCAAGTCCAACGGTTTCATTTTGCATGTTTATTGCTAAAGGTTTCATCTTCGAAATATTGCATATTTATTGGTGAAAGTTTCAAGTTTAATGGTCGAGGTTGCATATTCAATGGTCATAGTTACAGGTGTGATTTTCGAGGCAGATTTAGTTGCATGTTATTGCTAAAGTTTCAAGTCCAACGGTTTCATTTTGCATGTTTATTGCTAAAGGTTTCATCTTCGAAATATTGCATATTTATTGGTGAAATTTGCATGTTTGATGGTAGAGGTTGCATATTCAATGGTCATAGTTGCAGGTGCGATTTTCGAGGCAGATGCAATTGCATGTTATTGCTAAAATTTCAAGTCCAATGGTTTTATTTTGCATGTTTATTGCTAAAGGTTTCATTTTCAAAATATTGCATATTTATTGGTGAAAGTTGCATGTTTGATGGTAGAGATTGCATATTTAACGGTCATAGTTGCATGTGCGATTTTCGAGGCAGATGCAATTGCATGTTATTGCTAAAATTTCAAGTCCAATGGTTTTATTTTGCATGTTTATTGTTAAAGGTTTCATCTTCGAAATATTGCATATTTATTGGTGAAAGTTGCATGTTTGATGGTAGAGATTGCATATTTAACGGTCATAGCTGCATGTGCGATTTTCGAGGCAGATGCAATTGCATGTTATTGCTAAAATTTCAAGTCCAATGGTTTTATTTTGCATGTTTATTGCTAAAGGTTTCATCTTCGAAATATTGCATATTTATTGGTGAAAAATTGCATGTTTGATGGTAGAGATTGCATATTCAACGGTCATAATTGCAGGTGCGATTTTCGAGGCAGATGTAATTGCATGTTATTGCTAAAATTTCAAGTCCAATGGTTTTATTTTGCATGTTTATTGCTAAAGGTTTCATCTTCGAAATATTGCATATTTATTGGTGAAAGTTGCATGTTTGATGGTAGAGATTGCATATTTAACGGTCATAGTTGCAGGTGCGATTTTCGAGGCAGATGCAATTGCATGTTATTGCTAAAATTTCAAGTTCAATGGTTTTATTTTGCATGTTTATTGCTAAAGGTTTCATCTTCGAAATATTGCATATTTATTGGTGAAAGTTGCATGTTTGATGGTAGAGATTGCATATTCAACGGTTATAGTTGCAGGTGCGATTTTCGAGGCAGATGCAATTGCATGTTATTGCTAAAAATTTCAAGTCCAATGGTTTCATTTTGCATGTTTATTGCTAAAAATTTCATCTTCGAAATATTGCATATTTATTGGTGAAAGTTGCATGTTTGATGGTAGAGATTGCATATTCAACGGTCATAGTTGCTGGTGCGATTTTCGAGGCAGATGCAATTGCATGTTAATGCTAAAATTTCAAGACCAATGGTTTCATTTTGCATGTTTATTGCTAAAAATTTCATCTTCGAAATATTGCATATTTATTGATGAAAGTTGCAAGTTTAATGGTAGTGGTTGCATATTCAATGGTCATATTTATGCGCCCTAGCACAAATATTGAGTGATTTTTTCTTAAAAATTATTTAATTATTTATTTTTCAAGTTTAAAATATTTGTTGCATCTTTTAAGGTTGAAAGTTGCATCTTAATGGTGAAATTGCATATTGATGCTATGAAGTTGCATGTATTAGTTATATCTAACAATTATAAATTATTTAATATCATGTTTATTACTTCGATTCGATCTCGATTTCGTGTTTAATGATTATAAACATTAGGGGTGGCAATTTTTGGTAAGGATTTCGTTTATTTATTCGATTCAATTCGCTTTAACCCGAATGTGAGTTTCAAACAATATATTCGTTTAATCAATTGGTCGATTCGATTTAAAGTGTTTATTACAGTTATGGAATACAAATTTAACATCATGAATACGTTTATTCGTTACTGAATCGTTTTATTATTTTCTTTGACCAATTAAGTTTTAGTTACGATTCGAGGTATTTTTAATAAATATATAAATCACATGTGTTATGGTTTATTTTTCATTAATTATATATGTTAATGAGCATGCATATGAGTTGGAAAAAATCGATTCCATATTAAATTAAGAAAAAGAAATAATTAATTAATTATTTACTTAGGATAATTACTAAAGTTAATGAGCATTAAGTAAAATTCTCTTAATGTTATAGTTTTTTTTATAACTACTTAATATTTTTGTTAATCACACATTTATTTACTATGAACTTAAGTTTCAAATTTATTGGTTTTGTTACATGTTTAAAAATTTTGGATAACATGTATCCATATCATAAACCAATCGAAAACTCGGATATCCGTAACCGACCGAAATAACTAGAAAAATTATTTCATTCAAAAAAGAAATTATTTGTACAAAGATTAATTAGCAGGTAAATATTTGTAGGTTTTGCAAGTGATGGTCTAACGTCGTCTACGTATCCAACACCATCGACCTCGAAAGCATTTGCAGGTATTAATATTTGAATGATTTTGAGAATTTCTGATTATCACACCGAATGAACATGGAAACATTTACATGTTTTAATAGCGAAAGCAATATTTTTGGAACATTTTCACAATCCTCTTACGAAAACTGCAATTCACTCTGCTTAATATAATTATCATCGACGCAAAGGTGTGAGAGTTTAAATTCATACTTGTCTCGTTTCCTTATATAATTTGGACGAGGTAAAGATTTTTTTTTTTTTACTAATATTCATTTCTTCAATCTCAATATAACAAAGAATACATTTCTCAAGAAATCGATTCCACTATCATTAGAATAATTAGTATTACATTTAATATCTCGCACAGAGCCCTTGGAACTCTCTTTCTGTGAAGGGGAATGTGATTCCCTTGGATTCAAGAGAATGGCTAGTACTCTAACAAGATCAGGGAAGCATGATCGATCATACAGTACATCGGCACCCAGACTGCAGAAAGACACGAAAAATCACACTGAATGTAATAACGAATGGGCGAAACACATAAATTACTCCCAAAAAAACTAACATGGTCTCCCACCATTAATTCAACATTTGATACAACGGTAACGAGAATAATCAACGTATGGATATGAGTGTACAACCTCAATAGCCTTGTGCCACATCCTGCAGTATACCATCCAGCGAGTGAAATGCCAAACCTAAAATAAATACTTTTCAGTCACCAGTTCAATAAGCTAACATAGATAGAATCTCATAGAATCAGAGTGAATAAAGATGCACAAAGCCATCAGGGACAGAGAATTCAGTTACTAGCCAATCATTAAGAAAATAGATGATGCAATCTCTAGTTTAGCAAGCTTAGGTGAATTCATGATCATGAGTATAAAGAAAATCAAATCAACCGTTCAGCCGAGGCAGCCCAAAGTAAAAATTAGGAATTGACCTAGAAGATTGATCAGAATCAGATTTCAAAACTGCCGGTACGAAATAAATTTCAGCCATAACCATCTTTCTTCTGTTACTAAATTTTGCATTATTCTCATCTCAGACCATATAGCAATCAGCAATGCACAGATATTTGTTTACTGCATTTGAGATTTTTTTTTACTGATCTGTATGCTGGCACATCTCAGCCAAAGCAGCATATATAAATTCTATTTCAAACTTGATGATAATGTCAGACCCAAAATCAAATTTATTGAAACCAAACAGCAGGAAAAGGTTGGTGTGAACTCTGTTTTAGTCAAAATGATCTAATCAGAACATAAGGATTAAAAATAAAAGTTATGCTTCATAGCTAGTATATAAGACAAAGGAAATAGAAAATTTTACTTCCCATAAACAAATAGATGTTATAAATCTATACAACCTTCCATGAAACATGTCCATCTATCAATCAATAGTTTCATTCATAATTTTGGATCAAATTAAGCATAGGTGCATGACCAATTTCATAGACACGGAACTATGAAAAGATATGTAGAACAGTAAGATGACGGCAATGAAAATTGATGTTGTTAAGTGAAGGCCATGGAGATTCCAATGGTTAAGTCCATTTTTACCTTAACACTGCCCTAACATGATTTATTGAGTTAATAAATGAATGCACATAACAAATAGAAAACAAAGGCAACACATGACCATATTTCCTAGTTAGCAATCAGCCTCTTAATCAAAAGGCTTAAAGAACTTCAATCTTTCCAGCCATATAAATTACAGAAATCAAATAGAGTAGACTAAAAATATACCAGCAAATGGAGAAAGGGTATTCTGCTTGTTGTAGATGTGATGGATTGCATGAAGATGCTTATAAAGAAACTTTATGTCATGCAATTCTCTGTGCATCCAGTAAATCCCGAACTCCACAAGCACAAGATATATAACCAAATAGACCAGGTAGGCAATCCAACCAATGTCACTTACTCTAGCATAACACTTCGTCCAGCCATTTTCAACCATGTACTCAGAAATTGTTGGAAGGGAACAGTTCCATGGCATCGCCTTCATAGCAACATATATTTGCAACACCATGGCTTTTCTAGTTGGGATGGCATCTGCAATGACAATTTCCAAGGAAAATGATACAAACATGCAATATTAGACCCCTGTAGGTTCTAAATGAGGACAAACTTTGTCTACACGAGCTAAAACCAAACTCTAATATTGAAAAACTTTATGAAAATTTTAAATTGATTTACGACCTTTTGCCTCAATATCTTAAGAACGGAAATTTTTAGCATGCCAAAAGGTTTAGACCCGGAAAACTATAACAATAGCACCATAAATCATCCAATTTGGAAAATAAAAATCACCAGATAAAACAATATTACTTATAGATTGAAAATGAAGAGGTCAACAAATCAAAACAATCTGCATGGTATCCGTTGACTTATAAAGAAACCAAATTCATGCTCATCCAATAAGCAGAATGAACAAAGATCCCAAGAATTAATTTATTATAACATGCTTCATCAATCGACCCAATTGTCCAAAAAATAAAGATTTTTAAATAAACTCATCTGAAATCAAACATGCAATTTCAAAACAACCCAAATTGAAAAAACAGCCAAATAAATCCAAACCCATCTCAAAAATCGATCCGAAATCATCAACGCACGTGGAATAAAACATCATTGATGCGAGTTACCTTTAGGGACATAAACGTTGCGTTTCAAATAGTAGATATAGAGGCACCACAAGAGCCCAGAAACCAAGTAGAGAATAGTTCCGGTGGTATAGTTACGGAGCCACGTCTGCAAAACGTGGGGAAGTGAGTCCCACCATTTGGAGGGCAGCAAATTGGATAAAACAATGCGGTTGTAGAAAGTGGTCTCGTCGATGAAGAATTGCAAGTGATCGTCGCCCATCGTCGGCGATTTGGAAATGGAAAATGACTGCGAGCGAGAGAGAGAGAGAGAACGAGTGGACTGACCTGGAGATTTTTATGTGAAGTAAACGACTGACGAGATAGTTACCGGTTAAACGGGTTATTTATTTATTTATTAATTAATTATATTTTTTTTTAATTTTTTAAAAATCTACCGTTGGATTCACTCAAAGTGAATCCAACGGTAGACAACCCTTGGGTATGTGATACCCAAGGGTACCACAGACGCGCCCATTTTTTATAAGTGTTTGATATATTTGGAGATTTTACTTATTTCACTTCAGCTCGGATCAGATGATTTGTCGGTTCCAATATTTTCAAAAAAAATTATTATTAATAATCGATCGAGACAGCCCATGATTTGTTCGTCCTAGTTCCATTCTCATTATGAATTTGGGATGTGAAATTATCCCGAATCTCTTACCAATTTGAAATCGGAATAAAAAAGCGTCTCAAATATAAGATTCAATTCTTTGAAATCTCAAATCTCGATTAAAATTTAAGAATTTTTAAACAAATAACAATGTTAAGGTTTGGAACAAAAAATAGTTGCAAATACCGGCCCAACTTTTTATTGAGACGAAAATTGTTTCAAATCTCAATATCCAACAATACGAAATCGAATTGAGATTCGAAATATTCTAATATTTCTAGAACCACGACAGCGGATAACAAGGGGATACCAGAATTTTATTAAACGTTAATCGGCAGAACCCATAATTAGCCCACTGAACTTTTATCTGACATCTCAATAGCCCACCAAACTTTTATTTTCACCCTTTAGCCCATTGAACTCTTAAAAACGGTGTAACAAACCCATTTAGTGTAACGCCGTTCTATTTACCGTCCACGTCAGATTTTTCCGTTAGTAGTTGATGACGTGGCAGCCAACAGTGCAAATGCCAAATATAACATAACACATAATTGACCCCCTGAACTTTTATAATACATCCCATTAGCCCCTGAACTTCAATATTTTACCTATAAGCCTACATAACTCTCATAAATGATGTTAAAAAACCTTTATAACTACATAAACCATCATCAACACAATCATGTATTGAAAAAATTGCAAATGGTCTATTTAATTTCATTTAAATCAACACTACTAAAAAAATAAATTTTCAATATTAAAAAAATAATAGTAAAACACAATCATATATAATTTTTAATAAATAATTTTAGAATAAAGGTGACGCAACATATTAAATGGTCCACAATAACAACACAGAAAGACGAAAAGACGAAAAAGAAACAGAATATTGAAACGAAAAATACAAAATAATAGACTTAGATTAACCAATAGTATATAGAATAATGATATTTGTTTAATTTAAGGTGTATAACAAACATGTTTAGATCAACAAATAATGATATTTGTTGATAATTTAAGTATCATGAATTTGTGTTTAATATGTTGCGTCACCTTTATTCTAAAATTATTTATTAAAAATTAGATATGATTGTGTTTTACTATTATTTTTTTAATATTGATTTTTTTTTAACAGTGTTGATTAATGTTCAAATGAAATTAAACAGATCATTTGTAATTTTTTTCAAGACATGATTGTGTTGATGATGGTTTATGTAGTTATAAAGAGTTTTTAACATCATTTTTTAGAGTTATGTAAGCTTATAGGTAAAATATTGAAGTTCAGGGGACTAATGTGATGTATTATAAAAATTCAGGGGGTCAAATATGTGTTCTGTTATATTTGACATTTGCATTGTTGGCTGCCACGTCATCAACTCCTAACGGAAAAATCTGACGTGGACGGTAAACGAAACGACATTACACTAAATGGGTTTGTTACACCGTTTTTAAAAATTCAATGGGCTAAATAGTGAAAATAAAAGTTTGGTGGGCTATTGAGATGTTGGATAAAAGTTCAGTGGGCTAATTATGGGTTATGCCAACGTTAATCACATATTTTATTGAATTAGATAAATGACATCCAGAATTTGTCATTTATATTTTCGTTATTTTGGGTAATTCGATTATTAAATTTATTCCACAGCTCCAGAGCTAGTATGATTCGTTCTATGCATTTGTCCAACTGTACGTGCCTCAAGTTCAAAAACTAGGGACAAAATGACTGCAAACAAGAACTGAAGAACAGTTAACGACCATTACCATCAACAATGATGAAGAGTAAGAAAATGATTAGACTTCTTTACAATCCATTGCAGAAAGAGAAAATAAAAAAGAAAAAAGCATCCATTTCCATATTAGATCATTAAAAAAAATAACAAAATTAGTATGTGGTTCTGATAAAATGCTATGGATATAAATTATTAACATGGATCTAACTATAAAGGTTTATATGACTAGATTTGTATCATTGAGAAAGAGAAAGAGCCAGATTTAATGACACAAATCCAACCACATAAATATTTGTGATTAAATTTATATAATATGTATCTATATCATTATTAATAAAAATATAATCATAAGTAGAAAGGTACCTATTCCAAAGAATAAGAATCTGAATAAAGAAAAAATAGAAGAGAATCACATTCTAATTGCACTATCAACGAAAAAAAGATTAATGAAAAAAACAGTAGCCTATAAACATTAATTAACTTTTTATCTTGCAGTTGTGGGGCAATCCCCATTTGCCAAAGCATACTCGGATTTAATTGCATCCAAGATCCAACAATTATGAACTTAACTAGACTTGTGTGGTGAGGCCCAATCAAACGACTGAGATTTTCTACTATTTTTGAGGGTTAATAAACCATACAACTTTCTAAACTCTTTGACAGTATTTTCCCTGCTAAATATTCCACTCGGTTCACCCGAATCATCCTCCGTTGACTTCTTTGACCCACTCTTTCCCAACCGCCGTACGATATTGGCCGACGACCCCCTCCCGTCACCGTCCGTTTGCAAAGCCGTGATCACCGATTTCAACGCCCGGCTAGGCGAGTTCCTGTTCGCTATCATCAGCTCACCCATCTCCGCTGGACTCAAACTCCCACCGTTTTGAAAAATTTCTTCCACTTGAGGAAACAACTTGTGATCTTTAACCCCCAAATAACTGCTGGCTAATGTTTTAAACGAAGAGAAATCACACAAAGGGAAATGGATATGAACGTCAATGCGTCCGGGTCTCAACACGGCTTGGTCAACGTGGTCTTTGCTGTTCATCGTGAGGACCATCACTCGCTCTTCGAAACAGCAAGAATTTAAAATCCCGTCCATGAAGTTCAATACACCGGATAAGCTCACAGCCGTTGATTTCTCAATCAAAAACCGATCAAGATCCTCGATCAAAATCACCGACTTGCTTTTCGTTTGCAACAACAACGATTTGAGATCCGAATCATCCGCGACTCTCGAAAGATCAATTTCGTACACGTCATAGCTTATAAAATTAGCCATAGCAGCCACGAAGCTTGATTTCCCAGTTCCCGACGGACCGTACAACAAATAACTCCGTTTCCAAACACGGCCTAATCGATGGTAATATTGCTTGCCTTTAAGGAAAGATTCAAGATCGGATTTCACCCGATTTTTTAGATCGGCTTCCATCGCAATCGTATCAAAAGTCGACGGATGCGTGAACGGAACAGATCTCCACCGTTCATTTTTGACATTGACGTAGAGTCTTAAATCTCTCTTCTTCTTCTTCTGTTCCAGCTCATCAGACACCGCGTGTATGTGTTGAAGATAAGGACGTAGGATTCTCTTCTTATCCGCTTTCCTCACCTTCAAAACGACCGTTTTGACGGTGTCGTTTTGGTTGATCCAAGAGACTCGAGCTCCGAGGAAATTGTCTTCGATGAGTTGGTTAGGATCTAAGCCGAGGACGATGTCGTTTGGTTTCTTGCCGGCGAAGAGGTTGGTGAAATCTGAATCTTCAATTGAAGTTAAAGAATTTAAATAAATAAAAACCTTGCGATAGAGTTGATTCTCTTGCATGCCCTCGTTGAATTCTGGTATTTTGAAGAACTGGTACACGTGAAAACAATCTTCGATATTTCTCCACCATTTCATCGTTATAAAGATCAAACCAGTCTTGAACAACAACACACGAATCAAAAACAATAAACAACTTACTGAGAACAAAATAATTATCGGATTCATGATAATCCCACAACACAATCACAATTTCCTTTTTAAGCAAAAGGCATGGTGAGAAGCGTGGAGGTGAAGAAGATATAATTAAAGAGGAGAGACGGCCGGTTGCCGGCAAGTCAAAAAGGAGGCAGGATCGAGGAAGAATTGTAACCAAATGAGGATTTATTTATCAAGATTTTAATTTATAGTATTTTAATGAAACAGGGAGAGACATGTTGGAGATACAATCATACAATATTATTATTATTATTATTAATATTTGATTTGTATCTCCGTCAATTGTTGTAGGCTATGTTTAAAATTGTCCATGTTATTTATATTTTAATATGTTTTGTGTGTGTACGTTTATTTAGTTTTGTTTTGAATTCGTCTACTTTATAGTATACACGTAACACACGGTTTGGCCACGAAGGAATTTGGAATTTTAATAACTCGTTGTTTTTTTTACTATTGTCAAATGCCGAAATATTTGATTTACTACTAAATCGGTATTTGACAAATTAAAT
>SKCR01036833.1:0-215989 GCA_019454045.1 Zanthoxylum bungeanum | reverse complement strand
CAACACATTCCTATCAAGGGCCATTTAGTGATAGTTATGTTTCTGAACAGCATGTCTCTTTAAAATCCTTGAATTACTTTGCCTTCATCATTCCTCTAAAGTGATAACAAACTAAATCGTTAACCAACAGTGAGTATTCCTAAACACCCCGTGAGCAGGATTCACTAAAAACATGCACATCATTGATGAGACAAGGAAGAGGCTTCGCAACTCCAGGAGACTGGAGGTAAAAATTGGAAATTTCTCCTGCTTCCTGAAGCTACTATTATCTTTGTTGAACTAAAAGCATGAACGAAAATGGAAAACATGAAATACGGCAAAGGAAAGCTCTCCAAGGCTTAGAAAGAGAGGTTCATAAGTGTTATTTTTAAAAATAAATGATGAAACGAGATGTAATATTAGTTGCCATAAACTCATAAGAGGCCCATACTAGAAATTAAAGGTCTCAAATATATTGACCCTATGTAAGTGATGCCTGATGGCTCCTCTACTGCAATTAGAAACAGCGTTTTGATTATAGATCACCTCAATCAAGCCTCATAAATACAAATTTCTAGATATATCAAATCTTACAAAAATACCAAGCATCGGTCTAGAATTTTACCTTTCCAATGGGATAAGATATCGGATAGCTGATAATCATTAAAATTCGCACAAGCCATACAAAATTAGCACCTACGGCGAGTCCATATCGTGTGCATATTGCTTGCGGAATAACCTTACAAATAAAAGGAACCAAGAAAATCAAATTCCAATGAAGTCAAAATCTGAGTTGAAACTGAAGTTCGAAAACATGAAATTGTTTGAGATAACATACCTCCCCAAAAAACAGAACAAACGTTACAGAGAGTATTATGGCAACATACTGATTGAAAAGTTTATCCAGATATAAAGGAAGGGCCTGCATGTCACAAGCATCAAAGCCAATAGCTGTAGTTAGAAGTTCAACCATACCTCAAACACTCATAGCGCATTAAGAACCAAGAGTTCCTAAAACTGCAATGACAACACCTTTTGTTTAACAGAGATCAACATCTCATGCAAACGGGAAAACAAATCTCTTAACATTTTACAAACATTAAGTGCCCAGCTTGATCATAGCAACTTATCAATGCGTAATTTCATATTTGTTTTTCTCCTGCAGCTTCCCAGTCGCTAACTAATATAAGTTGCTAACATGAGAAACAAATTTCAATTATTTACCTCCATAGCAGCTGCATTAAATAGTAGCAAAGTCACAAGAAGCTGGTGTTGCTTTTGAACCAAAGGGAAAATCGCCGCTAAATACACAACCAAAACACAAAAGTTAAACTCATACTACATCACGGGGCCGGTTTTAACTTTTAAGTCTAGGCAAACTAGGCGATCGCCTAGATCCCCGAATTTTAGGAAGGTTATGTTTTTTAGGTATCTCCCTGATAATACTTAAATAAATAATTATCCAAAAATTTCAATTTTTTAAGTTATGTATTGTGTTGTAAGAAGGCCCCAATTTTATTTAGAATTGAAAAAACATTAACTAGAATTATGCATCTGAATGTAACGAGGCCTAATAAAAAAAATTCGACCAAGGCCCCAAATGTCCTTAAGTTGCCCTAATACACAATACATAATTTGTATCCATCTGACGTATCAATCATTGATAAGTAATATATATCATATATGCATAATAATTAATAAACCAAATCATTTCTATATGACAATCAACAAGACAAAACTAATTAATTAATCAAAAAAATCATAAAAAACTAATCTCTCTAATCGTATGATTAATAAGAATTTTAATGAAAAATACTTTATTCTCTCCTTAGTTTTCTTCTCTCACGCTATCTGTCCCCGGTGATGGGTGTTTAATAGCAGAGAGGAAGTAGCTCTAGGGTTAAGTAACTCTTTGTCATCTCTCCTTAGTGAGGGTAGTTGTTTGTTTTAAATTTCTCGAGCTTTTATCTCAGTGTAAAGAAGGGCTTAGTATTGCCACGGTGACCTACAGTGACAGATGGATACAGAAGAATTAATTCGGTTGTGTAGTTCATTAGCTATTGAAGAAGGAGAGAATGGTACTATCAAGTTGCCCAACCAATTGAAGGCAGAAGGAAAGGAAATGCTCGCCTTGTGTTTAGCAGGTAAGGTCTTATCGTTGAAATTGGTAAATCGGGAGGCCTTTAAAATCACAATCCAACAGGCTTGGAGAGCAGTACATAGAATGTTTAGGCCAAAATAAATTCCTTTTCCAGTTCTCTGATGAAGCTGACAGAAGTAGGATATTAGCAACAGGGCACTGGCATTTCGAAAATTCGTTAATTGTGCTCTCACCACTGGTTGGAATGGGGGAGGTTGCGCAACAAAGGTTTGACTCTACACCTATATGGGTTCAATTAAATAACATCCTCGTGATTTGCATGAAGGAGAACGCGGCAAGGTTCCTAGAAAATCAAATTCGGGAGGTTATAGAGGTGGATACTGGATACAATAGCTCTTATGTGAGGAAATTTATAAGAATCCATGTCACATTGATGTTACGAAACCACTGAAGAAATGTCAGCGTTTGGAACAGGAAGGTAACGAAAATGTCATAATCATCCCAATATTGTACGAAAACTCCCAAGTTTTGTTTCAAGTGTGGTGTGTTGGGCCGCTGTCTTCATGAGTGTGGGAACACGAAGCCAGAAAGATTAGACAAGGATGAGAACCAAATGTTTTGCTATGGGCCATGGATGAAGGCTCAACCTATTGGTCACTGGAATAGAACTTACAGAAACAGAAGGGATGGAAAGAGAGATCATAAGGGTCCCTGTCACATCACCCTCGACAAATACAAGCCAACCCAGTGAGCGAACCACTTCTTGTGTGCCAAACATTGCAACATTTCCACTCCTTCAGATACTTTTGATCAGGGCTTAAAGCACGTTCATGGAACTCTTTTACTGGAAGGAGCCATAGGAGATCAAGATCCTACAGATGCTCTTCGCAGAGAGCCATCAATACAAAATCAAACTCCACCAGCGTGTTCACACATCCAAACCCTTGAAAGACCCACCACCAATGATCTTACTCAATTCAAAACCTCCTTACCCTGCCCAAAAAATCAAACTCATACCTTCAACACCCATACCCTTACACCCGTTAACCAAACCTGAGATATACCATATCCCCAAGCTGACCTAGACTCGATCCACCAATCTTACCTAGTCAATCAAAGCCTGAAGCAAGACCATCCAATTACAATAGGGGTTGGTAGAAACGTGGGAGCCGAGCCTATTATAGTAGAGGACAGGGATTCGTAATTAATATGGAGTCAGAGAGCTAGGAAATCCCAAATACCCAAGAATTTTCAGATGGAGTAGGTATCGTGGATGTGGATAAAGGCCAAAACGTAAGGGAGGGAAATGTTAAAATGGAAGGAAATGAAACCCTAGGTGGGGATCAGGCTTCGAGTCAAAGGCAGGAAATGCAAATTGAAAAAGGAAAGTTATAGGAAAGGAAAATTGTGGGCCTAAGTCACTCAGCAGCCGAGGCCCATCTCAAAAGGTCAAAAGAAAATGGAAAATTCTTGCTAGAAGCCCAATGGAGAGGAGCGAAAGCAGAACCATTTTCTCAGGTGGCAAGAGAGGTGTTGTAGAACTAACCGAAGAAGATAAGCAAGTTTCTAAAGGGAGCTGAAGAGAACTAAGATAATTCACTCTTCACTAACGCCGGAGCTGGCGAAACGAAACATCCACCATGATGCTAATCGAATTTCTATGGAAGACTCTGCCCATGGATACGAGATTGAGGAGCATGACAAGGGAAACAAACTACTATTGGTGGCCGCCGGTCACAATGAAGACAATATGTTAGAACTCCGGGGCATGGGGAATCCTCGGACATTTCGTGCACTCAAGGAAGTTCTCTAAAAGAATAAGCCGAATTTAGTGTTTCTGTACGAGACAAAAAAGATGGCGGGCCAAATGAAAAAAGGTTAGTTTTTCAATTGGTTTTCAAAATTGTTTAGCAGTTAGTAGAATTGGAATGAGCGATGGATTAGCCATACTTTGGAATGAAGAGTTAGATGTTAGAGTGACCCTCATACAATAGATGTTGAAAATGGCCAAAGATGGAGATTTACTGGTTTATATGGCTTCCAGATAATAGACAAAAGAAACATACCTAAGATTTGTTGAAACGTTTGGCCCCTATGTTTGACATGCCATGGTTTTGTGGGGGAGATTTTAATGAAATTTTAGCGCGGAGGAGAAGAAAGGGATCCTGACATGATGGTCGATTTTCAGGATGCTATTTGGGATTGTGATCTTAGTGAAATGACTTTCCATGGATACCCATAAACCTGGTCAAACAGAAGATTTAGAGATGGGTTGATTAAAAGGTTGGATAGGTACTTATGCAACTCAAAGTGGGGTAACATAAGCTTCACCCTTACAGCAAGAAATTTAGAATTTTGGAGCTCTGATCACTGCCCAATTCAGTTGGAAATTATAGAAAATCAGTGGTGTTCTTGGACTAGACAGCGGAAAGGAAAGCGATTCTTTTACGAGGACATGTGGAGTTCATTCGAAGAATGCAAAACAATTATACAAGACTGTTGGAGCATTGCGGACCCACATCAGCAGCGTGACCATGTCCGAAACTTCAACAAAATGGTGGACCGATCCCCGGTGGAACTAAAGCAATGGAGTGACATGAAGTTCGGCAATAAGACAAAATAGATGAGGTTTTAAGGGGTTTTTCCTTAAAAGGCTTGGTGAACTCAAAATGAGGGGGGTTCAGTTTGATTCGGGAAAGGAGATGGTTGACACAGAGAGGCAGATTGATAGGCTTTTGCATGAAGAGGAATTTTACTGGAAGCAAAAGGCTAGGGCATCTTGGATCAAATAAGGTGATCCCAACACAAGCTATTTCCATTCTAGAGCTACAAAGAGGAAAAGGAAGATGAAATCAGGGGTATATCAGATGAACATGGTAATTGGGTAAGGAAGAAGAAATTGGATCAGTAATTAAGAAGTACTTCACAAACCTATTTTCATTTACCCATCCACCCACCGAAGCAACCAACAGAGCAATAGCATCCTTAGAGGGCATAATTACCCAAACCATGGAAAACAAACTCCACATTCACTTCATAGAAGAAGAAATCCAGCAAGCCTTGAAAGATATGCACCCCACAAAAGCCCCAGGCCCTGACGGTCTCCCAACTGTCTTTTTCCAAAGGCACTGGAAGCATGTGGGGAGCCAAGTCACAAGCACCTGCCTAGTAGACCTAAATGACCTAACCAACATCTCCAGTTTGAACCATACTTATATCATCCTCATCTCAAAACAAAACCAACCGAAAGCCATGACATCTTACAGACCCATCAGCCTTTGTAATGTGATTTACCGAATCATCGCCAAAACTATTGCAAATCGCCTCAAAACCATATTAGATGTCGTTATCTCTCCCAACCAAAGTGTCTTTATCCCAAACAGCTTATCACAGATAATATCATTGCTGGGTACGAGAGCATCCATAAGCTTAGGAGCAGAGAGAAGGATAAGAATGGCCCGGTGGCACTAAAGCTTGACATTAGCAAAGCCTATGATCAAATCGAGTGGAGTTTTGTGGAGAAAGTGATGGAGAAAATGGGCTTTCCTGATAGATGGATAAGACTTATCTTGAATTATATCACAACACCAAGGTTTTTCATACTGATTAATGGTGATGTGAAGGGAATGATTCAACCTCAGAGGGGCCTGCGACAGGGCTGCCCACTCTCCCCTTTCTTATTTATCCTTTGCACCGAATCCCTCAATTCCTCTCTCTATAAAGCAAAAGCTGAGAAACTCATAACCGGACTTCATTTTGCCAAGAACCTGACAGTATAGCACCTTTTTCTTTGCAGACGACAGCCTAGTGTTCTCCCAAGCTACAACTCAAGAAACTAGACATCTCAAGAAGATCTTTGACTGTTATGCGCTTGCCTCGGGACAGATCTTCAACTTCCAGAAATCCTCACTGACCTTCAGTCCAAATACGGGCAGCGCAAGTATGGAGGCAATTCAATAGATTTTCAACCTCAACGCAGCACCACACCATGGCAAATATCTAGGGCTTCCCTCAGTTATTGGTAGAGATAAAAGAAGTGTGTTCAAAGATATTAAATCCAAGGTTGTTAATAAACTTCGGAACTGACAGAATAAGTTATTGTCAAGCGGAGGGAAAGAGGTCTTGATCAAAGCCGTGGTCCAAGCGATCCCCTATTTTTATATGAGTGTCTTCAAGATTCCTTGGAGTCTCTGTGATGAAATTCAGGAAAAACAATCATGGCTTATTGGTGGGGCACAACTGATGTAAAAAGGAAAATTCACTGGGCAAGTTGGGACCGCTTAAGTCAGTCCAAGAGAGATGGGGCCGTTGGCTTCTAAAACTTTGAAGGTTTCAACCAATCATTACTGGCAAAGCAGGGATGGAGAATTCTCCATCCTCCATGCCTTGCTCTAATGCAAACACTCGAGAGGCTGCTGGCAAAAATCCCAGTTTGCAGAGGTTGTTAGAAGTTTCAGGGGGAATACTCTTTGGGAATTTGTGCGGATGTGTGTAACAAGTTCAACGAGGCTCGAGTTTCAGCAGGCAGTTTCTATTCTGTGGGCAATTTGGAATGCAAGGAATGAGTTTCTTTTCAGGGGGAAGCAGTTTGACGCGCAGCAAATCCTTGCAAAGGCAGAAACCTTGGATAACTATCAAGAGTTGCTGGACAAAAATTCCAAATCCCCATTGCTGGTTCAAGACTCGGGAAATGAAACCACTTGGACCCCATCTCCACAAAATTGGCTGAAGGTTAATATTGATGCAGCCATTGACCAGGAGCAACACAGAGCTGGTCTTGGTGTGGTCATCAGAGACCATAACAGTTTGCTTATTGCGGCTGCTGGGAAAGAGGCAGTTTAAAGAGGGGATGTCGAATTTGTAGAGGCAAGGCGATTAATTTCGGCATCCAATGTGTGATGAAGACTAAGTTTCCCCGTGGTATTATCATGCAAAAAATGTGATTGACTTAATTGTGGGAAAATCTCAGAATTCTAAGGAAGTTATCTGGATCATTTCAGAGATCCAAGATGTCGTACAACATCTGAAAGATTGCAAAGTTCAGTTCAGGCCTAGAGCCTGTAATATGCTTGCCCATATAATAGCCAAGTGTATTTGCAAGGAAATGATTTCTGGTTTTTGGATGGAGGATGGCCCCTCCATCATTTTGTGTAACCTATAAATCTTTCTGTTTTAATATATTTTTACTTCTCAAAAAAAGAATTTTAACGAGAATAAAATGAAAACCTGCTTGTTTCTTCTCGGCGGGAGTGCCGCTACGCTGGAGAATTTCAAGATCGACGAGACCGAGAGACATGAGACCTAAGGTGAGACCAGACATGATACCGGCGAAGAGGACCAAAAAGCAGGAAACTCCGGCGTAGACGTACCACTGAACGGAGCCAAACGGTATGCCTTCAGAGGCGCCGCCGTTTGATCCGCCTATCATCATCGTCGACGTCAGCATCCGCGTCGCCATCACCGCATTTATCAACTGCATCTTCGGCTTGGATCTCTCTGTCTCTGGACTCTGATGATTCGATTCGTTTCTGTTTAATCAAAAATCTGTTACGACAACGAAATGAGTACGTGGCACTACAGGGTGTGTGTATATATTATATATTAGTAAAAGTACTACAAGACACGTGTATGCTATATTTCAATTAAAAAAAAAGTTAAATTTGAAAATATTTTAAATAAATATTTTTATTTATGAAATCATGAAGAAAATTGAGTCATTGTAAACAAAATGATGGAGTGGATCATATTTTACAATAACATCCCAAAAATTCCAAGAATAATTATCACCGCCTATATGGCTGGTGTAGTTGGACTAAATGGATTACCGCCTATATGGCTAGTTTTAAAAGTTTAACATTATTAATTCCTGAGAAAGCATAACATAAAATAATTTATATATTATAATAAGTGAGATTCCTAGATAAGAAATATTAAATGCGGATCCTCTAACCCCCAGCATTTTATTTTATTCTAGGGAAGTGATGAAACACAATATTCACACTTAATAATTGATTTTCTTTTTATGGGTAATTCTTTAGTTTGTTTATTGAGTCTTAAGCTTAATGTTTTTTGTTGTCTGATCACCAATAAGATTGATGTGGTAAACTTAAAATGAACTAGACATATGGATTTTAGGTTTCAGCCTTAGATTCAATAGCTCACGATCTTCCTTGAGGATAGATAACCCTTTAATAGATTTCCTTACAGGATAGACATATACCTGTCGGGCGGGGGTAGCTGACCGGCGTAAACACACACGTATAACGCAAGCGCACGTATCGTTCAAGTAGTATAAAAATATCGATCTCACGAGGACTTAATTCATACTATTGTTATTAATTATTGATACTATTTATTTACAAATATCTAATTAAATGGAGAAGAGAATGATTGTTTGATTGGTTGAATGTGGTTTTGCAAAATAAATAAATAAATAAAAAGATAAAAGAAAATACTAAGGAAAATAACAAAAGACACAAAGATCTAGGGTTGTGAATCATTCTAATATCTTTTTAAAAGATGAAAAGATTATTTTATGTTTGTGTAATAAATCAGTTTACTAACCTGGAACACTAAATTATGCAAAAGCCTCTGTCGATGGTCAGACACAAATACCTAGTTTAACCTAATTGAACCATATGTCTATGTCAACCAAATTATCTGGATTCATTAAGACCAAGTTCCAATTATGGCTACCCACGCCCGACAGGTATATTCCTATCCTGTAAGGAAATCTATTAAATGGTTATTTATCCTCAAGGAAGATCGTGAGCTATTAAGTCTAAGGCTGAAACCTAAAATCTCTATGTCTAGTTCATTTTAGATTTACCACATCAATCTTATTGGTGATCAGACAACAAGAAGCATTAAGCTTAAGACTTAATAAATAAACCTTTAAATTACCCAAACTATAACATAACCCTTTATAAACCGGTGATATAAGAATTCATCACAACCCTAGATAACTAACACATAACTAGGGCTAGTAAAAACTTAAAAGTAAAAGACATAAGGTAAAAGCTGAAAAGTAAATTACAATAAAATAAAATGCTAAGGTAAAAGGAATTACTTTTACTACTACTAATTTAGATATCTCCCATAAAATAATATATAAACTTGTGATAATATTACCAACCGACCAATCTGGCGGTATCCTGATTGAGTCAAATTAAGTCCAACCAGCCATTAAGGCAGTAGTATTTGTCCATAAACCAGCCATAAAGGCGGAACCAAAATTAAATTACCAACCGACCAATCTGGCAGTGTCCTTGATTAGTCAGGTTTAAACCAGATTAAAATTAAATTACCAACCGACCAATATAGCGGTATCCTTTTTAAGTCAATATTTTAAATAGTGAATATATTATTTTTAAGGGAGATTAATCTAAATAGTAACAGTAAAAGAATTACCTTTCACCATAGCTGGAGAAGTTACCTTCTCATGGTGAATAGTAAAAACTGTAAAAAGTAAAAAGTAAAAATTAAATTACTATTATTACAAAACGTAATTAAAATTATTTACAAAACTAAAAATTAAAAACTAAAAAAACAAAAAGAATCTAGAGAGAGAAACTCTCTCTTTACATAGAATAGAAGAGAGAGAGTGGTGCTATAAATTCTGAAATTTGAAACTGAATTTATAGGCGCGGGTAGGCTTCGGGCGTCGCTACGCCAGGGCCTTTGGCGTCGCGACGCTGGAACAGTGATTCGTGGCTCAATGAGGTGATGACACGTGGCGATTCGGATAAGAGGCGGCTGAGAGCTCAATTATGACGCTGACGTGGCGACACGTGGCGAAATCGATTGTCGGCACCGTAGGATTGCGACACGTGGCACGCTGTGATTGGCTGATGATGATGTGGCACTTTGACTTGGCTGACCAGTGACGTGGATGATGACGTGGCATGACACGTGGCAAATTTGACCTTTGACTTGCTGACGTGGCTGATGACGTGGCGACACGTAGGATGACACGTGGCGATGATGATTGTCGGCACCGTAGGATGATGACACGTGGCACGGCACACGTTAGCATATCGGCTCTGATGGTGACACGTGGCACGGCGCACGTTAGCAAAGTCCAACTTTTCAAATTCTGACTCGTTGACTAGGCGTAAGTTAGCAGACCACGGCGCACGTTAGGCGTCGCGACGCTAAGGGCTTGGGCGTCGCGACGCCCAAAATTACCAAATTGCCTTTTTTGTCCGTTTTCACTATTTTGGCCCAAAATTGTCTCCAATGCTTTCCAAACTTTATTTATCTGCAAAATAACACAAAATACATCAAAACGTTCACAAAACTCGAGAAACTATACGAAATATTAGATCAAATGAGTGGGAAAAAGTGATATATTTACCACTCATCGCACCCCCAAACCTAACATTTTGCTAGTCCTCGAGCAAAATAGAAATAAAATAACATAAAGAAATAAAATTATCTAAGCCACTTTCGTAGGGATCACGATTGTATTTAGCGTATGCAACAAGCCTTTAAATCCATAGGTGTCCCTAGTGGACGAGTTATAGTCTCGTGAGGGCTTACAGCAACGATACCCACAAACGTTTTTACAAAAGTAAAAAGTTAGTTAAAACTAATGCACACAAAAGCAAAAAGACAAGAGAAAAGAGAATAAAAGTTGTCCTCAGAGAATGTTTAGTATCAAAGTTAGAGGAACCTTCAAAATGCATATCTCTACTAAAATCCTTTTGTTTGAACAACATACCTAAGTCAGACTCAAAGTGTGTGTGTGAATAGTCCAGTAAATAGCTTCGATTCTGAGTTATCAACTTAGTGATTTTGTCTCAATTCTCAATAGTTAATGGGTCAAACCAATCTGAGTATCTAAAATAGTTCTGTCTACCATAATCAACTCAGGTGAGGTATGTAATTTTTCTGATTTTTTCTTTCTTTTTATTTTTCTATTTTTTATTTATATACAATATCTTCCGTCTATGTAGCGAGTGTTGGGTCGGTGGCTCCCAAACCAGTTGGCTTTAGGGCACCAGGTGTTAAGACACCCCTACGGACTTAATTACCCAGACTTCAGATATAAATATATTTTTTGCAGCATCTCCGATCCATGTAGCGAGCTTTGGGCCAGTGACTCCCAAACCAGTTGGTTTTAGGGCACTAGGTGTTAAAACACTCTTACAGACTTAATAACCCGGATCTTAGACGCTTTATTTTTGTACATCAGAAAATAAATTTTTTTTTTACATACCCCCCATAATAATAATTGTTGTAGACAAAAACAGATGCTCAGATAAACGGTCATTTATTAACCACCGATTATTTTAACTAGTCACTTTGTTAACTCCTTATTATCTAACTACTTATTAAACTATTTTAATAGTGCATGCGAGTCTGATCTAGATAAGAAATTCAAATTAGGGATATAAGCGTAATTAATATTTATCTTTTCCTAAAACTTTTTAACTAAACAAACAATCAAATCATCAGACTTTTTATGGTTCTTAAAATTTTGATTTTTTTTGGATTTTCGATTTTGAAAACACACAAATAAACGAAATACGGAAATAAAATTACTAAAATTAAACGGAAATCATGTAAATACGAAATTTTGTTGCATAAATGAAAAATTTTAACGGAAAGTTTTAACACAAAAGTTTTGCACCCCCAAACCTAAATTAAGCACTGTCCCCAATGCGTTCAAAACATAAACAAAAGATAGGAACAATGGTACCGAGTTTATGCGTCAGTCTCCTCCTCGTCGCTGTCTGTCGGTGGATATGGTGGCAACTGATCCTCTCGGATTCCCACGTGGAATGCAATTTGTTGGAGCAGTTGAACCATATATCCTTGCTGCGATTCCAATCTGGCGACTCTCTCAAGTAAGGTGCGAGACTGTGCTGCTCTGCGTGACTGTGAGGGTGGCTGCTGTAGAGCAGCTGCAGGTGCTGACGAAGATGGTCCGGCAGGTATCTGCCTCTCTGCTCGGAACTGTTGTATCAGTCGGGGAGTCAGAGCTGTCATGGGCTGTATAGGTTCTTCTTGCGGGTCAACTGGAACCATACCCAAAGTGCATAAGGAAGTGATCAGGTAAGGGTAATACAGTCCAGCTTGCGATTGGGTAGCAGCCCAAGCAATATTTGTAGAAATAAGCACTCCCACGTCAATGGATAGCCCCGTCATCAAACAGTACAACAGAACCATCCTCTCCCTGGTGACAAAAGTGATGTGGGTATCCGGAATGAGTGATCTCGTGATGAAGTGAAACCAAACCCTCGCATCTGGTTTGAGGAACCTAGAACTCATCTTCATGTATTCCCCACTGCTGCTCATTTCCCAGGTGGCATTGGGGATACATAACTCATCTGTCAGCTGCGAAATCTCAATCTCATTCCTCATTGCCGTATAATCATCCACCTCCATCTCCGGGATCCCATAAAATTTATTGATCGTCACCGAGTCAAAGGCAACCTGTCTCCCTCTCACCATAACCTGATAAGCGACATGCTGAGCAGCATTCGCGTAAAACTCTCGGACAACTGTGATGCACGCCGGTTTGGGTTGCTGACAAAGACTCTGCCAATGTCGGTCGGTAATCATCTTGTCTATGTCCGGAAATATCCCATGGGTAATCTCAAAGCCCCTCTCGATGATTCCGACCTTATTTCTCATCCCCTTCTCGTAGCGCTGTTCTGCAGCCGCTGAAACAAACTTGAACCGATCAAAATCTGGTTCTGCTGATGTCGAACCCCTGGCCCTCTTCGGCATTTTTCAGAAAATCCGGCACAGTCTCCCCTGAATTTCTGATTATCCAACACAACCTAAATCTATCTCAAAGGCCACAAACACACCAATTCAACTCTTCGCCCCCACGACTACGAATCAAATAATCAATCAACACTTCCACAACTTTTAATCAATCACAACTGAAATCACAGATTAATTACCCAAATTTACCGATAACAATTTTGGAAAACCCAGATCTGATTTGGCAGTTACGGATCCGGTGAAGGCTTGATTTGGCTTGGCGAGGGCTCGGTTTGGTGGCTGGCGGCAACAGTTCGGCTTGGTGAAGGCTCGGCGGCTGCTGGTTAGTTCCGGCGAAGACACGGCAAAGGTGGATCTGTTAAGGATCGGCGGTGGCTCGGCTCGGTTTGGTCTCGGCGGTTCACGGTGGTGGTGTGGTTTCGGCTTCTGGTGAATTTTGGCGGTCTCACGGTAGTGGAGGTAATGGCTTCGGCTCGGCTCGGTGGTTGCTCGGTTCCGGCGAGACAGTGGCAGTTTGGCTCGGCAATGGATCAGTTTGTCTCGATTCAGGTAGCTCACGGTCGGTCTGGGTTTGGTAGATCTCAACAAGGTCGGTCTTGTGCGGTTCTGGTGGTTCGGTCTTGGACGTGGGTGTATCGGCGGTGGTGGTTTCGGCAGATCTGTGGTTGGCAGTGGTAGTCGAAACCGGCGATGGTGAAGGTCGGCTCGGTCAAGATGGAGATTTCGGTGATGGTGATTGATTTCGAAGAAGAAGATGATGATGGGTTTGGCTCTTTGGTGAGTGGTTGCGCAAGAGCTGGCTCTAAACTCAGGATAAGAAAATTCACTCACCCAACTAGAGATGGCAACCAAACTGGATCTTGCACGAACCCAGTAAAACCTGGATAGTCGGGATCTGATCGCATGCACTATAAGCCGAGTTCTGAATATAAAATTTGGAGATGGATTTTTTTCGAACTGGATCTAGGATTAATGAAATCCAAACTTGTAAACCTATAATTGTTTTTTTTTTCCTTTTAATTGAAACTCTTAATCTAAATGTCCGAACCTAGTTCGGGTTTAATCGAATTCGAGTCCACGTTTGGCAAGGCAAAACCCTAAACCATAGATTACCATTCTGAATCCCAAAGCATCTTCTGAAACTGTAGTGATAGTGATGACCTGATCATACTCATCACTGATCATACTTCATGGTATATATATATATATATATATACTAGTTTTTGCCCGTGCCTACGGCACGGTGTTACAGTATTTGGCCCGTGCCTACGGCACGGTGTTACAGTATTTGCTCGTGCCTACGGCACGGTGTTACAGAATTAAATGATTTTAATTTTTAATTAAATGATGCCCGTGTCGTAGGCACGATGTTACAGTATTTGGCCGTGCCTACGGCACGGTGTTACAGAATTAAATGATTTTATATTTTAATTAAATGATTTTATTTTAACTTTCTATTTTTTAATTTGAAATTTTGAAATTTTTTTACCCTTTCCATCAATCAATTCACTCTCTTTCCTCCAATTACCAATGAAATGATTTGGGCCGTCAATTAAGCCACATAAAGAGAGCCGTTGGATACACTCTCTTTCCTCCAACACCATTCTCCTTTATTGTATAGATATATATATTTTTAAAATCGTTAGAAATTTTACTGTCAAATTATTCTTTTGGACTTAAACGGGATAGGTAAAATCTCCGACTATCCTAAACTCTTGCAAGAAACGCATTCTCTGAATTCGAACCTAGAACCTAATGGTAAAATCTTGAACCCTACACCACCAAACCACACTCCCCGGGGACACACCAACTATATATGTTAGTGGTTAAATACACACTTGTTCCTGTGAATAAGGATGGCAACGGGCCGGGTTCAGCCCGGGCTTATCAAAGCCCGGCCCGGGCTTATCAAAGCTCGGTCCGGACCCGTGCTGTTATCGGGCCGGGCCCGGGCCTGATTTTTTTAATTATAAATAAAAAAAATTATTATATAAATATATATATTTCATAAATAAAAATATTTAATTATTTATTTTAAGCAAAGACCCGATTTTTTTATTATAAAAAATTATAAATATAAAAAATTTATTATAAAAAAATATATATTATATAAATTAAAATATTTATTTATTTATTTTAAGCTCGGATCTGATTTTTTTATTATAAAAAATTATAAATATAAAAAATTTATTATAAAAATTTATATATTTTATAAATTAAAATATCTATTTATTTATTTTAAGCCCGGGCTTTTTGAGTGAAGCCCGGCCCGGGCCCGTGTTACCCCGGGCCGGCCTTGCCGGGCCGGCCCGGGCTTCGGGCTTTTCTGCCACCCCTACCTGTGAAAAAAAAAAAAAAAAAAAGAAACTTGAACACAAGTAGTTCAAATGAGAAAATTAAACAACTTGGTAGGTCAAATTAGGTAAAAATTAAACATCAATCACAATATATTTAGCTCTCAACATTTCACAGTAGCATGAAAACTGCAATTCTCCAAAATTATATGAATGTTGATATTTTACCCATTCATTTATCTTATAAATCCCCTTTTTTTTTAGTTAACTCATTTATTTTCAGATTTACCCCAATTCTTTCGCGTGTCCCTTTCAAACCCAATTTATTTTTCATAGTTAATGATATCTAATAGTAAATGGGAAAATATCAATAGTAGGTTATCCAAAAAAATTTCTATCAAATTTGAGCAATCAAACTTTTTCTTTCAAAAAATGACCAAACACAATCCTTTTAAATAAAAATATCCATTATTCTCTTCTCCTTCTCCTTCTCCTTCTCTTGAACAAAATTTGTAGTGGCTGCCATGAATGACAATCCAATATTTAAATCCTTTTTTTTTTCCTTCCATTTTTTAGCCCTTTGATTGCTGCCGACATAGCAACAAATTGATGCAAATTTTATCGAGATGGTGCCGCAAATCCATCGTAAGGTGTAATGTGTCTCAAGTCTGTCTCAAAATGTCACAAGAATTCTCTTAAGATGTCGTAAGAGCTGTCTCAATAATTCGTCTCAAATCTTATACTTGTTTTTTCAAGTTTAATAAATAGGAAAAGATTTTTTTTTTTTTTGGTCTAAAATTAGGTGCCATTTGTTGAAAGAAAATTTTTGGTGGGCCAATTTGAATAAAAAAACTTTAAAATTGTCCGAAAACAAGAAATTATTAATAGTAGTAGCTAGGGGTGGGCAAAAAAAACCGACTGAACCGAACCAAACCGCAAACCGGACCGAATTTACGGTTTTTTTCCTAATGGTTCGGTTTGCGGTTCGGATTGGCCCACCCCAAACGGTTTACGGTTCGGTTCAGGACCTAATCCAAACCGCACCTGTTAAACCGAACCGAACCGTTATAATTAAAAAAATATAAATTTTTTATAAAAAATTTTGTATTTTTCTTTTAATTTTATTGTATTTTTTTTATTAATATGTTAATACTTTTATTCTTAAATTTTTGTTAATATATTTATTTGTTAATACTTTTATTCTTCAATTTATTTGTTTTTAGCATCATTATTCTTGAAAGTAAGATATTTGATTTGTCTCTTAATTACAATGATGGTAGCATCATTATTCGAGGTAATTTTTAAAAAATACAAGAATTAATTTTGACTCATTTTTCAATCCTTTATGGAGTGCATATGTTTCCTGGAGTCACAGCTTACACTCTAGCACTTCATACCATTTGTTGGATAGACTAGTTTTTTTTTATTATTATTATATTTTTTTCATTTAAGTGGATGAAATTTTATTTTAAATATAATAATCCGTAAACCGAACCGAACCAATCCGTAAACCGCTGGTTTAAAAATTTTCAATCCGAACCAAACCGTTATTTAATGGTTTGGTTTGAGAGGTAAAAAATCCGAACCGTAAAATATGGTTTGGTTCTGTTTTTAGCAAAAACCGAACCGCGCCCACCCCTAGTAGTAGCTAATGTTAAGTAAAAAAAAAACAAAACAAAAAACAAAACAAAAACAAAATCAATGATTGGTAAGTGATACTAGATAAGTATGATGATTCACTGTGATATAGGATGTGATCGAATAGTTTTCAAATAATTTTATTTCATTTAATATTTGAATTCAAAATAAAAAATAAAATAAAAAATTGTTCTCTCATTACATTTAAAGAAAATTGCATAAGATTTGAGTATTATTTATTCGGTGATTGATAATTTTTCACTGAGATTAAGAACATTATTTAATTAGCATTTTTGAATCTCAATTATGAGAAAAATTTATGTATGGTCGATTTCTCAGTGAATAACATAAATTCTATTTATTTTTCTCTTTCTATTTTGATTAATTACTTTCAAAATAATTAAAATATATATCATTTATAAATTAGACAATCTTATAAAAACCGTAATATATAAATTTTTCTCTCAATTAGAGATACTTGCAATATTCATTTGTGGTTGGACAACTCACCCACTGCGATAACAAAACGGAGGATGGAATATAGCATATTCTAACTTGAAACATTTGGTTACCCAAAATCTGCGAGTGTAATCACGCGCTACGTGGAGCGACTGCTGATGGATCTATAGTTTTAACTTGAACGTTATTATAATGCAAGAAACAAACAATATTTGCGGGATAAAAATGAAATTTCAAGCACTAACAAAGATATTTTATGAAGTTATTAACTAGCATGTTTTGAAATCAAACTGGATCGATCGGTTAAACCGATCGAATCAGAAATCAATAATGAGTTCGGTGTGTTTAGGTTCTAAAAATTGGACTTATAAAAAAATAGCTCAAAACAGATAAATCGTACTGGATCAATTCCTTATATTTTTTATGACCAAAAATTAAAAATTAATATTTTTTTATAAATTTTAATTAATTAAAATTATTTTGACATCATTTGATGTTACCGATTCAACTGCTCAAACCAATAGCCTATTAAATTTTTTAAATCGCCGATCTGATTCTGAAAATAATGATAAGCAAGAACTATAGGAGATTGATGAGTGAACAGTAATGATCTCCAATGGTACGATAATTATGATAATTTAGAATTAGGTAATGGAAGTGAGAGAACTATATATTTCTTAAAGCATAACTTAATAATAATAATCATAATAATAATAATAATAATAATATTCTTACAATAATTCAAAAATACCAATTTAAGAAACACTACCAAAAGTTAGGACTAGGATTTGCAGAAAATCTCGGGATTGGAGACGATATTTTTACCGAATAAAAGTTATGATCGAGATTTGAGATAATTTATCGTTTTGAGTGAAAAATCAAGTCATGATTCATGAAACAATAGTAATGATTCTCGAATTTTAACCTAAAATATCTCGAATTTAGATTGTGATTCGAAATGATTTTTCATCCCAATTTAAAAAATCAATCAAGATTTAGAATAGGTCAAAATAAAACTCGATCAAACTGGATGTCCCGATTACCACCCTACCGTTATCACAATTAAGGATCAACGGTAAATTGCTAAATTTTGAATTTAATTTGTTAAAAGTACAAAATATGGGCATGTCTATGATACCCAAGGGTATCACATATCATTGGGTATCAAAATTGAATGTTCAATGCAACTGTTAACATTGAACATGCAACTTTGAGCATTAAACATGAAAATTATATTAATAAACATGAAATTTTTTAAAATATGAAATCAGTTACATGTTTATTGGTAGAAATTACATGTTCAATGGTCAAAGTTGCATTGAACATACAACTTTGAACCTAATGGTATTTGATACCCTTAGTTATCATAGCATTACCCACAAAATATTCTCTTAATAAAAATTTTACCGTGTCTTTAAAATAAATGAACTTACCACGCGCTATTAACAGGCGTGGATGAAACGAACCCTTTCACTTTCACTCGACGAACATAAAATCAACTTTAAAGACAGAGACAGATCAAATCAAGTACACAAATCACAGATCCTCATACTATCCTCAAACATTCACCAAAATTACAATTTTCCCAACAAAATGCCATCAAATTCACAGTGAAAAAATTGAACATACAATGAATCTTTCACCTTCCTCTTCGACTTCCACCCTTTCATCACATTCATCCAATTCATCTTCTTCTTCTTCAACGACAACAACATCAACAACAGCAACAACAGCATCAACTTCATGGTTCTCTTTTAGAGGCCGCTTTGATAAGTCGGCAAGTAGTAGAGTAGCCAGCAATTCGGCCTCCAGTGGCGGGGATTTGAGTGGCCCTGTTGTTATGGGCAAGAACCAGTTTCGTGGTGCCCTCTTCAAGTACGGTCCCAAGCCTATTCAGGTATGTTTCTTTAATTTTTTTTTTCTTTTGGGATTATTTAAAAATACTTATTGTTAGTTGAATTGGGTTCAAAATTTCAACTTTGATGGGATTTGAGGTGAATGTTGCAATTAAGAGTAGAAGTTTTGATCTGGGTATTTTTTGTTTTGGTTCATTTGTGGTTGTGGACTTAATAGTTGTGGCAACCTTCAGTGAGTGACAGAAATTTTTTGAGCTTTTCTTAGTTTTCATTGAAGGGCATATATTTATTGGGTTAAAATATTGCAATTGGATGTAAATTGTTCATTCATATCATTTGTGTAGGATGTCATGTATACACGAGTCCCCAAGGGGTGTGACTTGGTGGCAAAGAGCTTAGGACTTGGTTGCCAGGTCTGGGTTCGAGTCTAGGGACTAGGGGTGCATTTCTTGTAAGAGCCTAGGGCTGTCGGAGTTTTACCTCCTCCGTTTAAGCGCGCGTCTGGTGGTTTGAGAACATTATTTAATTAGCGCTTTTGAATCCCAATTAGGAGAAAAACTTATGTAGGGATTGTCCTTCAGTGAATGACACGTATTCTAATTATTTTTCTCTCTCTGGTTTGATTACTTATTTTCAAAATAATTAAAACACGTGTCATTCGCTGATTGGAAGGTCCTATAGAGATCGTTGTATACAAGTTTTTTTCCTCAATTAGAGATACTTGCAATATTCATTTGTGGTTGGACAGCTCACCCACTGCGATAACAAAACGAGTAAGGAATAGCATATTCTAACTTGAAAGATTTGGTTACCCAAAATCTGCGAGTGTATATCACGCTCTACATGGAGCGATTGCTGATGGATCTATAGATTTAACTTCAACGTTATTGTAATGAAAGAAACAAACAATATTTGCGTGACAAAATGAAATTTCAAGCACTAACAAAGATATTTTTTGAAGTTAATAATTAGCATGTTTTGAAAATCAGACCGGATCGTTCTGTTGAACTGGTCGAATTGAAAACCAAATGTGTGTTTAAAATATTGCAATTGGATGTAATTGTTCATTCATATCATTTGTGTAGGATGTAATGTATACACGAGGTAATTTTAGAAAGAGTCTAAAAATTGACATCAGATTTCATGCATGATTTGATTGAGTTGAAGTTTAGCAATTGAATATACTGGTCATTTGTTGGAGCTTTGGATAATTGCAAAAATGATTTTTTTTTTTTGGGTGTAAGAAGTGTTCATTTGCATCATTTATAAGCACGTATCCAGTGGCTTTTGAACAGTTTAAGATAAGATGTAGTTCGTGCGGACAAAACACTGGTCACTCTATGGAAGGGATGTGTTTTCTTTTCTATTTTGCGGTAGTTGTTAGGTTTTAATCCGTGACGTCGAAACAGCTACTTGGGTTATGTAATGTGTTGTTCACTTGTTTTCCATTTATGCTGTCTTGTTGTACTTTTAACATCTTTGGCTTCAGATTTATTTTTTGATATTATGTTTCTTGTGTTTTCTTTACCTTCCAGGTTGCATTTAAAACAGGTGACTTCAAACAACAAGTTATTTTTATTGGTGGATTGACTGATGGTTTTTTTGCCACTGAGTATGTTTCATATTGTTGTCTCTGATAGTTTGACATCATTAACTCCATTTTTTTCAGTGTTTCTTTTCAACAGAAATGCAGCCACTTAGCTTAGTTGTTCCCTTCATCTCATAGAGGTCGTCTTGCTTAAAGCTATTTTATGCAAACGTGCACAAACACACAACATTCCCATGTTTGATGTGTAAGTGTATATATCAATGGAGATTGGCAATTGGAAACTGACAGAGGCTAAATGTTGATCTTTAAAGGACATTCGTTTTGGTTGCTAGAATAAAGGAAGACAACCTCTGTGTGATAGAGGGAGAAAATAATTAGGATTATTTTGTTATTAATTTTGCGTGAATACATAATTCATATTTGAAACCTTCCCCATCCTAACATGGCTTTCATCTTCTGATTTGCAGATACTTGGAACCTCTTGCTATGGCTTTGGACAAAGAGAGATGGTCACTTGTTCAGCTTCTTATGTCATCTTCATATACTGGATACGGCACTTCCAGTTTGCAACAAGTAATATGTCTTCCTATCAATTGTTATCTATGCCTGGTGGCTGAAACTTCTTTCAAAATACTTCTTCTTCATATTCCCCCCATTTTGTTCATACTTTGGTTGAGTTGGAAACTAATATATGTCACTTGCCATTTGGTTTCTGCATTTATAATCATATAGCACTTTACTATTTGGACTTATGAATTGCACCATTCATTTGTAAGGATGCAATGGAAATTGATCAGCTCATTAGCTATCTGATTAACAAAGACAATTCTGAAGGGGTGGTGTTGCTTGGTCATAGTACAGGCTGTCAGGTGATTGGTTATTGCTATTTTATTTGTTACTGAATTTTTGGTGATTTGAACGCCCACCCTTGGCATTTCTAAGGAGCACTATTCTAAAACTTGTTGCCTAGGCACACACTGGCCCCAAATCGTTGGGGCTAGACGCTCGGCTGAATGGGCGGCATTTTCCGCCGATTCTGGCAAATTTTGGCCGTGAAAATCATCGATCAACGGTCACTGACTGCCGTTGAGCGACTCAGAATTTGAAATTGAACTGTTTTCTAGCCGGATTTTATACCCTAATCCTAACCTTAATTTTACAAAACTAACTCTAACTATTTAATTTTTGTTAGTTTCTTTTCAAATTGACCTTCTATAAATCTTATCCATTACTCAAACAATATTTCCCTATGGTTACTTTGTAAAAATCACACCAAATCTTAAATCTAATTATGGAAATTTTCAATTTCCGATTAATTTCCTAGGCCCCGCCTAGGCGTCCTAGATATTAGGCGTTGGGTCGCCACCCGACTAGCGCCTAGCACGTTTTAGAACACTGCTAAGGAGTATAATTATCTTTCTTTTTTTTGCATATGAATAAAGGATATTGTGCATTATATGCGTGGAAATGCGGCGTGCTCTCGAGCTGTCCGTGCTGCCATTTTTCAGGTACAAACCATTCATTTTGAAATATTTATTCTGTGTCATTGAATGCAAATCATAAGTTGTTTCTCCCCGTACTCATGTATATTTGTGCATTGTATGAATAGTTTTGACTGTTAATCAATATTTCTTGTGTTAATACCGTTTGTAGCTAAACTACCTTTGATTAGTTTAGTACCAAACAATGTGAACATTTCCATTTTCGTTTCAAGTTGATTATCTGTTGAAACCGTTTGTAGCTAAACTACCTTTGAATAGTGTAGTGCCAAACAATGTGAACATTTCTAGCTAAACCACCTGTTTCTTAAACTTGTACAGACTTTTACCTTTCAGTAACGATTGATGTCCTTGCTCATTTCTGGAGTTTTTTCTTCCCTAATTCAACATTCATGCTTTGCTATTTATGCACCTTGTGCATTCACATACTGCTTTGGTCATAATCGAAATTGGATTGTTCAGGCTCCAGTTAGTGATAGAGAATACAGAGCAACTCTTCCTGAAACAGCTGCTATGATTGACCTGGCTTCAAGCATGATTAAAGAAGGCATAATGCCTAGGGAAGCAGATCCGTGTTCTCCAATAACTGCGCAGAGGTGGGTATATACTGCTGTATTCTTGCCAATTTGAATTACAGTACACTTCCTCTTTCTTTCTCTTTTTTTTTTTTAAATCTCATTAGTCATTACTTTCTCCTAGTTTGGTGTTGTGAACTTCTGAACTCGAGTTGCTATCAATGTTAAATAATCAAAATATTTTAGAAATGATTTTTTCAAGCACATTTTGTTTTTGCTTTTATAAATTGTGATTAACAATGTGAAATTTGATATATCAGTGATTTTCTCCAGAGTTACTGGAATAATACATTAGATAAAAACCCTATAATTGTTTATGGCTCTATGCTGGTTCTTTATTGCTAAAAGACCATTTATCTTGCAGGTATCACTCTCTTTGCGCCTACATGGGGGATGATGACATGTTCAGTTCAGACCTTAGTGATGACCAGCTGAAACAGAGACTGGGTCACATGGCTAATACGCCTTGCCAGGTGAGCACTTTTTCTTTCTTATTTTGCCTCGATTGCTTTAACTTCTGTGAACCCTCAGCTTGGGCTAGTCTCCTTTGAAAGAGGGAGACCACCGGCTTTTGCCACCTAGTGGCCTTCTGGTCATGTCTTATCCATATTTGTTAAAATGATGTAAAATATTCTGTCCAACTTTTACAGTTTAGGGAATCACATTCAAGGGTATAAGTATAATAGTGCACTGTTTTTTGTGATGAGTAATATTTGCAAAGGCTGAAATAGTGAAGGGGTAATAACCATATTGGATTATTTCATGTGACAAGCAATGGTTCTATGCTTTATTAATAGTAACTAATCACATAATTGTCTAAAACTTCGGGTATTTCGTACTTCTTTCATGCAGATTATCTTTTCCATGGCTGATGAATATGTGCCAGAATATGTTGACAAGAAAGCGTTGGTCGAAAGGTGAGAACAAAGCAATTCTTAAGTTCCTGCATCTCCGTCTGTCGCAGTCACATGTTTTAGGGTTTTTGAGAGTATTGGACATCTCTGATTTCAATGAGTGACATCTGTTAATATTTGAAATCATGCAGATTGTGCAGAGCTATGGGTGGTGCAGAGAAAGTTGAAATCGAACATGGGATTCACTCGCTTTCTAATAGAGTTAAGGAAGCTGTTCAGGCGATTATTGACTTCGTTAAAAGAGACGGACCAAAAGGCTGGGATGATCCCTGGAATTAATGCAGCGCATCATGTAATCTTGACGATTTTATTTTTCTTCATTTTTTAAGTTTCTTTTCAGCTATTTCACATTTTTCCTCTTAAAAACCATATTCAAGCTTGTTGAATTCTTTAGAGATGTTAGAGGCTGCTGATTTATATTATCAATTGAAGTTATGGTGATATTTTGATGGGTAAACATTGTGTAAAGGGGATTGAACATTATAGAATCTTTTGCTGTCAATTTATTATAAACAGAATTTTGCATTTTTTTTAAAAAAAATAACCATTGTGTTGCTTTTAGGCCTCTTTTGGGTTCAATATTTACCTGTGGTTGGTTACTCATTGGTTTGAGGAAATTTTAATATTTATCGAAATTATTATTTGAAAATCATAATTACTTAGTTTTTTTTTTTTTTTTTTTTGCTCTAGTAGTTAAATATTCTTTTTCTTTATTTGAAGTCATCCTGTACTGTAGGAGTGATAATTACAATTACACCAAAAAGGCAAGATTCGTAATGGAACCGAGCTCTCTACAAATAGTGTCCCACGATCACTATCTAACCTATAACGTTTAGACACGTGACTGGTGATAATTCACTATCGTTGTAGCCACTTTTATCTCTAGAGATATATTTTTTAGAATATCGGGAAAATTCAACGTCATACATATTGTACGGGTCAAATTTGGGTCAATGGTATTTTTGATTTTTCACTTCAGGTTCTATATTAGTAATAGCCCAATTCCTCTAAACAGTACCCATAATAGATTTGGGTCAAGAACCCAATTATCTTCTTAGGCCCATGCACAAAGAGAGGCCTACTAAACAATCCATTGACTTATGCATTTATTCATGATTTACGTGTTTAGCCGTTTTGGGCACCAAAGGGTAAAACATTTACAGTATCAATCAAACCTCTATTTTGATAGCCTATAAAAGGAGCCACAATTCAGAATGAGAGGCAGGTTTTAGCTCTCATACTTGAATTCTCTAAGCTTCTTACTCTCTAAACACCGGCCACCGCCCTCACGGTAGTTAACAAAAGTCAAGGTAACATCAAGTCTTGCTCTTCCATTATTTACAGCTCGTCTTGACTACTGACTTGAGCGTCGGAGTGCCTACGGCACCCACCACACCGGTGGGTAGTATTCCCCGCTCATTCTACATTTGTTTTGCAGGATCGCTAGTGCCTCCATACTACAAATTCTCGATTGTGGACTGTTAGTGTCCTACACATGCCCAAGGTCTCTAAACAATGATTTGTGTGTGAATAATTAAGTAAGTTGCGGAAAATACTTACAATGATCGGCTTTGAAATTTCAAAACTTTCTTTGGATGATGGAAGCTCAAAGCTTTAAATTGAATTTCAAACTTATGGGTGAGTTTCCCTATCACCTTAATATGACTCCTTAAGTGCTAGCTTGATGAATTCTTGCAACAAAATTCAAGAACAATAAGGGAGAAATTCGGCCATGGTGAAGAGCGGAGAAGAAAGAGAGAAATGAATAGTAACTTTAAAAGTTGACTTGGTTCAAGTTTCAAAAACTTGAAGGGTTGTGCATTAAAGGAAGCCCTAAATATTTTGCCAACTACTTACATCACCTTTTGACAAGTTGATGTAAGTTGTGGATCTCACCCAATTAAATTCAAAATTCAAGTTGGCTTACACAACACACTTTGGGCCCGGGTTCGTTTAGTCCGATTAAACAAATTTTCCGTCGCTAAATAATTAAATCCAATTTAATTAAATAATAATGTCCCGTAAATTTATTACGAAAGTCGCTTACGAATTAATTCCAAATTAATCCGTTCGCTTGAATTAAAATCTAATTTTAATTATGTATTGAAATCCAATTTCAATAATATATCTGATATCTTATTTTAGTCAAATTAAATAAATTAAATAGTAAAATCCAATTTAACTATTAAATTTACTTTGCCGATTAATTCCAAATTAATCGTGTTCTCTCTTCTAGACGAATTAATCCCAAATTAATTCTTGCCGCAATTAATCCCAGATTAATTTTCTCTCTCATAATTAATCTCAGATTAATTCTGTTCGAGTCAAATATCATTGGTGAATCTTTGGGAAACGACCCGAGAGATCCCTGGATATGTTGGCAGTAAATACGGTCATCGGACTATCCGAACACGTGCGTACCCGGTACCACATTCTCACCGATTTACAAAACATGGTTGGCTTCTAGCAAAGCACCGTGCCTACCCAATTCTCTAGAAATATTCAACGAGGAATATATAATCTGTATCAGGCGTAGTATACAATGTATTGCGTAAGACGATCCAGTATCGGATGTCACATGCTAGGCTTATGGCTGGAATTATGTCTGCCCCGTACGAAACTTATATCAGATGACTAGCAACTAGTCTCTGATGCGATCTTTTCGACCTTGACATCGCCTCGATGTATGATCTCACGAATCAGATGAAACCGTCGAAGTACATACTTGGATCACTGATGAGACCGTAGTTCCTTAGCCTGTGCTGTAGCCCAGCTCAGCTGCTAACAGAACTACTCCTAATCCAATTAGGAATTTTATAAATCCAAAATGCTTCTTTTGCTGCCTCAGCCGCAGCAATGTATTCCGCTTTTGTTGTTGAATCAGCAATATTATCTTGCTTGGAAGATTTCCAGCTCACTGTTCCGTTATTCAAACAAAATATGTACCCTTATTGCGACTTACAATCATCTTTATCAGTTTGGAAACTTGCATCGGTGAACCCAGTCACCTCAAGTTATCCATCTCTTTATGACTAAGAAAACATCCTTAGTTTGTCTAAGATACTTAAGTATGTTCTTAACATCAATCCAGTGACCATCACCTGGATCGACCTGATAGTGACTGCAGATACTCAAAGCATATGAGACACCAGATCGCGTACATGTTTGTCAATGTACGAGTTCTCGGAGAGTGCCAATAATTTTTAGATCTATCCTAGTAGATCCTTATTCCTAGAATAAAGGTTGCATCTCCCAAGTATTTCATGGAGAATTTTAATGAAAGCCAAGCTTTCACCGATTTTAGTATGAGAATGTCATTGCTAATAAGCAATACATCATCAACATATATGACAATGAATGTCAATGCGCTCCCAATAACCTTCTTATATACACAAGCATCATCTTCGTTTTGACTGAAACCATATTCCATTATGATCTCATCAAAACGTTGGTTCCAAGAACGCAATGCTTGCTTCAATCCATAAATGGATCGATTTAACTTGAAACCTTATTTGCATGTTTTGGCACGACAAAACCGTCAGGGTGTTGCATATAAGCATCCTCTAAAAGGTTTCCGTTAAAGAAAGCAGTTTTGACGTCCATCTGCCATATTTCATAATCGAAATATGCAGAAATAGCAAGCATGATCCGAATGGATTTAATCATGGCAACAGGTGAAAAAGTTTCATCGTAATCGACACCATGTCGTTGACGATACCCTTCCGCTATAAGCCTATCTAAGAACGTTTGTATTTTTCCATTCATGTCTGTCTTCATTTGAAGACCCATTTACTACCAATAGGCATAATGCCTTCTGGTACATCAACCAATGTCTAAACTTAGTTGGTATACATGGAATCCATTTCGGACTTCATGGCCTCTTGCCATAAAGCGGAGTTGATACCTTGTATCGCTTCCTTATACGTAGCCGGTTCATCTTCCTCAATAAGATTAATATCTACATGAGGTGAGATTAGAAACCCATACCTCTCAGGTTGTTTTCTAACTCTCTCCGACCTACGCGATTATTGTGTATTAGAAGATTGTGGAATAATCTCATCCCTAATAGACTGTTCGTGTTCCGAGAGGGGGTCGGTGTCAGGAACAATATCACTCTGATTTTCATCGAGTTCTATTTTCCTCCCACTTACCACTGCATTTATGAATTCCTTTTCGAGAAAAATTACTTGAAGAGCAACAAATATTTGTTATCTTGTGGGTTGTAGAAGTAATATCATTTGGTTTCCCTAAGATAACTTACAAATAGGCACTTATCCGATTTGGATTCTAGTTTGGTACCATCCAAACATTTAACGTATACCCAGCATCCCCAAATCTTCAGAAATGAGAAACCCAGTTTCTTTCCTGTCCATATTTTATATGGAGTCTGTCCAACAGACTTTGATGGAACCTTATTCAAAATAAGTATTGCATTGTTCAACGCGTATCCCCAGAAGGAAATTGGTAGCTCAGTGCGACTCATCATAGACCTTACCACGTCAAACAAAGTTTGATTTCTCCGTTCGGACACACCGTTCAGTTGAAGTGTTCCGGGAAGAGTCCACTGTGAAAGAATACCATATTCTTTTAAGTAATGTAGAAACTCATTGCTTAAGTATTCTCCACCACGGTCTGACCGCAATGTTTTAATACTTTTGCCGGTATGTTTTTCTACTTCGTGTCGAAACTCTTTGAATTTCTCAAAAGTTTCTGACTTGTGTCTCATAAGATACACATAACCATAACGTGATGCATCATCCATAAAGGTTACGAAGTATTCATATTGTAGACGCTGGTTTTCGCCCGAGGTCCACAATTGAGATTTTGTATAGGGGCACTGGCGATCCTGCAAAACAAAGATTGTAGAGTGAGTGGGAGTACTACCCACCGGTGTGGTGGGTGCCGGGGGCACTCCGACGCCCAAGTCAGTAGTGGAAGTGAGCTATTAATATTGCAGAAGAATGAGTAAGGTCAGAGATTACCTCGATTCCTATGAGTTACCATGAGGACTGCAGGTTGGAGGTCTACTGAGAGAATATTACTTGAGCTATGAGTAAAAGAGTATCCCCGCTCCTTGGAGAGCTAAAAGTTCCTTTTATAAGTTAGGTGAGACTCTTGAATACCTTTAACTGACATATGTTTGGTGTGTTGGTAACGGTCGCATCATAAAGGAGAATTATGAACAGTCATGAAGATTGAAAACGGTTGTGAGTTACAAATGATGTTTATGTATCCGAGTGTTACATGAGTTATCGTATGGTGGGTCCTTGGATCTGTACTGGTATGGGCCTGCGAGTCCTTGGGCCGATATATACTAAATCCGGGCTTCCTAAGAGAATGAATCTACGATGGCAGCTTGGGCCCGAAGTAAAGGTCGAAATTGCCCCTGGGTCAAATTTGGCCCAAACACTAGCCACCTCTAGCCTGACTAGACAGGGCCCACATACGTCACTATGAACGAGGGCTAACAGCTCTGTGGCACGTACATCTTTACCGCTCAAAGGCGTTTTAGCATTTTACCTATAAACAAGATTCGCAGACGTCGTATGAATTAGGATCAAATCCGTTTAAGTATCCATTCTTCGAAAGTGTGGATATATGAGTCTTGTTAATGTGTCACAGACGACAATGCCACATATAAGTTTCATTCTGTTTACCTCAATTTGAGCCTTTTGTTTGTCATGTTATATGTTTGAGATTCATTTATATTCAAAATATAAAGACCATTATTAACATCTGATGTACATATCAAAATGTCATCTTTATATACAAAACACTCAGTGTTCCTGAATATAAAAGGTATACCCGCATTGGGTTAAACAAGATACATAAATGATGTTCCTAGTCAAACTAGGTACAAAATAACAATCACCTAATGTAATTACATGCCCCGAGGGCAAATTCAAAACATAGGTTCTTACGGCCAAAACAGCGACTCTCGTCCCGTTTTCGACTCGCAGGTCGATCTCTCCTGAAGCTAGTCTCCTGCTAATCAGCAGATTTGCACATCAGTATATATGTGAGTACTACATTCAGAATCAAAAATCTAATTTTTAAAACCAGTAGTGGACATGTTTATAACAAACATATCTGAAGCCGGAGCCTTGCCCGTCTTCGCTTCCTTCAACTCTGCCTTGTACTCACGACATTCACGCTTCCAGTGACCCCGTTTGCCATAATATAGGCATATATCTTGGGATATGTCTTTAGTCTTCCCAAAAGACTGTGATGATTTAGCCTTGCCCTTTTTCTTTTTTTTTTCTTCACAATACCAGAAGCCTTCGGTCAAGCTTTGACTTTCTGTGATGTCGAAGTAAGATGCGCCTCGCACTTTTTGCCCTTCAGAAGCTCTGGCTCTGCTTTTTTTAGCATTTCCATTACCTCTCCAAAAGTCTTTTCTTGGTTCATCATATTGTAGTTCATCACAAACCCGCCCCAGGAATCAGGCAGAGACTGTAAGATTAAATCTATAGAAGTCTTGGCCTTGAAGGTTATGCCCAGCTAACCTAGCTGTTCGATGTCAGCAATCATCTGCGACACATAGTGCTCGACAGATGTACCCTCTGACATACGCGATCGAAAGAGCTTCTTTTGCGACTCGTACTTCTGTGATCTAAGGTTAGATCTGTGAAGTTCCTTCAATTTCAACATCATACTATAAGAATCCAATTCTTTGTTCTAACGACAAAACTGAGGAGTCATTGCGACAAGCATGACAGATTGAACACTAAAGTTATCATCACGAGGAGTCTTCCAAAGCTCATGCTCTACTATTTGCTCAACTCCGGACTCAGGCCCGAGAGATTTCTCTATAACATGGAGCAATTTCTCGGCTCCCAGGACTATCCTGAGATTCATCTCCCAATTGAAAAATTGGCGACGTTAAAGACATTCACTCCCATGATTATGTCTCTAACGCTAATTTTTCCAGCCATCTCGATTGCAATAGTCCAACTATTCAATCAACAATTTCGGGTACACTTAAAATATAATGGTTACTATAGTCTAACTATATAACCAACTACAAGTGGAGTAGTGTCTTATACAGTCTAACTGTTCAAAGAAAGCAATAAAACAATATTAGTCCAACTAATATATATATATATATATATATATATATATATATATATATATATATATCACATGATATAATATTAAAAGAGCGCGTATAAGCAAATATTAAACGAAATTACAAATTTAGTACTGGCCTCCCACTATTTTTCGGCGATCCTCTAACCTTCTGTGGAGTACTCGGGAAACCCAGTTTCCTAGTGGGCTAAGATCCCGTTAAATAACACACAACCTTGACTTTGGCCAATAAACTATATGAAACTTAACTAGGTAGATCTCTAAGATCAATTGGATCTCATCCAATTCTTAGATCCGGTATGTGGACCTCCAAGTCCAAAACATATAGCCAATATATTTCCTAACCTCTTCCTCTGAATCAACTAAGCTTTGGCTTTAGCTCAACAAGCTTAATGATTTCAGTTAAGCGTGACCCATTGACAGTGGGAAAGCTTCGTAATCCACGTCGATGTACAGAAATGACCTTGACTTTGGCCAACAAGTCACAAATTCTCAAGACATGCGATATATAACAAAGCTTTCGTGATTTAAACACATCCGCGATGGACAATGATCTTAACTTTGGCCAAAAAATCAAAGTCAATCTTGGATCTTGAGAGAGAACCACTCAATGGAAGGAAAACGCTTAATATTAAAGTGAAGGTTTTTTCGTAAATTGGCAACCAATTTATTATCTTTGATTAGGTCTCATCATACACCCTTAAACATGCATTCTAAAAGCATAACAAGGCGTGATAAAATTTAATAATGATATGCGGATGGATATATAATAAAATTTGTTCCTAAAACAAATCACTTTCTCTTTCCTTTCTCCCGCTAGCACTTTACATTCTTCTACCCAATTACATAATACATAAAGAAACTTCATTTACATTGAGGGGAATTGGTGAGTAGAGAAATACAAAGAGAATATGAGGTGAAAGGCTGGACACGTAGGTCTAATTTAAATAAATTCCGAAATTGCCACCACCCAACTAATATCCATCCGATATACATTATTCATACAAATACATCCAAGTATTCACACAAAGCATGCTACCAATCAGTCTAATCCAATTAATTGATCTTTGATTAGTGACCATCCAATGCTCATACAACGATTTGATTTGCGCGAGTCCAACTCGTTTAAGAATAAATACTTAAGTAAGTATTCTTGAATTATATCGAACTATAGTTTTTAAATCCAATTCAAATTGTATCCAATACTAATTCATGTTTAATTCCAAATTAAACAATTACATTTTTAATTGTGTCTTTTAGACTTGGATTCCAAATCCAATCCAATTGGGTCTCAAAGGCCCAATTAACATCCAATGTCAATTCAATTAAAGTCCAATGGGTTTTCAATTAATTCTTTAGGTATGGACTTTGGAAATTATGGATCTAATCCAAAATGCCAAGGCCCATTAGGAATCACCCTTTGCCAAAAATCAATTTAGGCCCAATTAAATTATTAAAGGCCCAATAGTCATATTTGGACTTTATGGAAATGATCTTAGGCTATGGAAATGATTTTAGGCCCAATTGGATCCAACCCATTTGTCCAAAATCATACTTGGCCCAACCAAGCCCATTAGCCCAATTACAACAAATTAAATAAACATAATATTCCAAAATCACATTAATTCAATTTTAAAGTGTAATTACCACAATTAATAAATTAATCTAATGTTTCCAAAACACTAATTAATCCAATTAATCATGCTCAATTTCAAATTGATGCCCGACACAAAATTGAAGCAAAATCAACTCATTCAACATGCTTCAAACTCACGGCAATTACATGAAATAATACCCAATTTTGATTTCAATTCAATTAAATCAACAATCAATATTCATTTCATGATTTTAACACATCCAATTGTCAAAATCAAAAATTACCATGAGCTTAATCTAGGGTTCAAGTTTCGACCAAGATGGAAATTTGGGGAAAATTAATCTAATCAATTTTTCACAAATCCAATGATGCACAAATCCAATTCATCATCATCTAAACACAACCAAACAATCAATTTGGAAAAATACATGCTCCAAGCAAAATCCCCAAATTAAAGTCCATAAACCCTAGAATTAAAATCATGCTTAGATTGGCTCTAATACCATTGTTAGTGTCCTACACATGCCTAAGGTCTCTAAACAATGATTTGTGTGTGAATAATTAAGTAAGTTGCGGAAAATACTTACAATGATCGGCTTTGAAATTTCAAAATTTTCTTTGGATGATGGAAGCTCCAAGCTTTAAATTGAATTCCAAACTCATGGGTGAGTTTCCCTATCACATTAATATGACTCCTTAAGTGCTAGCTTGATGAATTTTTGCAATAAAATTCAAGAACAATAAGGGAGAAATTCGGCCATGGTGAAGAGTGGAGAGGAAAGAGAGAAATGAATAGTAACTTCAAAGTTGACTTGGTTCAAGTTTCAAAAACTTGAAGGGTTGTGCATTAAAGGAAGTCTTAAATATTTTGCCAACTACTTACATCACCTTTTGACAAGTGATGAGTGGTATTTATACCACTATTTCCCAGTCATTTGACCTAATGTTTTGTATTGTTTCTCGAGTTTTATGAACGTTTTGATGTGTTTTGTTGTTATTTTGCAGATAAATAAAGTTTGGACAGCATTGGAAGCAATTTGGGACAAAACTGGTCAAAAATGCGTCAACAGGAAAAATTCCGTCTTCTGCGCGTCGCGACGCCCAGCATGCACCAGAGATGCTAAAATGCGCCGTGGTCAACGGGTCAACAAGTTGAAAAGTTTGACTTTGCTAACATGCGCCTGCCACGTGTCACCATCACAACGGAGATGCTAACGTGCGCCGTGCCACGTGTCAAGATCTCATTGCTCGGACGGCCACCGCCTCACGTGTCATGCCACGTGTCGCCACGTCATCATCCACATCAGCAGCCACGTCAGCAAGTCAACCGAGTCAACGTGCCACGTCATCATCAGCCAATCACAGCGCGCCACGTGTCAAGCTCTCATTCGTCGGACGGCCACCGCCTCACGTGTCATGCCACGTGTCGCCACGTCATCATCCACATCAGCAGCCACGTCAGCAAGTCAACCAAGTCAACGTGCCACGTCATCATCAGCCAATCACACAGCGCGCCACGTGTCAAGCTCTCATTCGTCCGACGGCCGCCGCCCCACGTGTCATGCCACGTGTCGCCACATCATCACCATGACGCAAGCAATGACGTCATGAACAGTTGACACGTCAGCATGACGTAAGCGATGACGTCATGAACAGTGCCACGTCATCGGATAAGATTTGAGCCGACCAACCAGCATGTGACACGTGTCACTGTAGCGCGCGGCGCGACGCGCGCCCAGCGTCGCGACGCGCGCACCCCATCCGCGCCTATAAATAGAGGGCGAGATTTCAGTTTTTGGTGTACCATTTTCTCTCCCAAATCTTATGTAATTAGGGAGTTTCTCTCTCTCTAAGTTTCTTTTATTAAAGTTTTGTAATTTTTAATTACTTTTTGTAATAATAATAATTTACTTTCTTTATTTTACAGTTTTTACTACTTATTATGAGGAGGTAACTTCCCTCTGTTAAGGTAAAAGGTAATTCTTTTACTATTACTTTTTAGATAATTCTCCCATAATTATAATATATTCAAGTTTTAAATTTAATTAATCAGGATACCGCCAGATTGGTCGGTGATTAATTAAATTTATATTCCGCCTTTATGGCTGGTTTATTTTCTGTTCCGCCTATATGACTGGTTTAATTTAAATTCCGCCTTTATGGCTGGTTTATTTTCTGTTCCGCCTTTATGGCTGGTATAATTTAAGATCCGCCTTTATGGCTGGTTACTTTTAAAATGATTCCGCCTTTATGGCTGGTTGTTTTTAAACTAATCAAAATACCACCTATATGGCTGGATAAAAATGTTTTGCAAAGTTTATATTATATTATGGGAGAAATCTAATTAGTATATAGTAGAAGTAATTCCTTTTTACCTTAGCAATTTTATTTTATTTCACTTTCAGCAGTTATTTTACTACATTTACTTTATGCAATTTTATTTAAAGTCTTTTAAATTTTTAGCCCTAGTTATGTGTCGTAGCTAAATTAGTTATCTAGGGTTGTGATGAATTTCAATTTAACTGGTTTATAAGGGTTAGATTATAGTTTGGGTAAATTAAAGATTTATTTATTGAGTCTTAATCTTAATGCTCTTTAATTAACTGGCCATTAATTAAATTGATTAGGTAAACTTAAAATGAACTAGACATAGGGATTTTAAGTTTAAGACCTTAGACTCAATAGCCCACGATCTTCCTTGAGGATAGATAACCATTTTAATAGATTTCCTTACAGGATAGGAATATACCTGTTAGGCGGGGGTAGCCATAATTGGAACTTGAACTTAATGAATCTAGGTAATTTGGTTGACATAGGAATATGGTTCAATTGAATTATACTAGATATTTGTAATTGACCATCGGAAGAGGCTTTTACATAAGTTAGTGTTCCAGGTTAATAAATTGATATTTTACCCAACTATAAGATAACTACTTCATCTTTTAAATAATATTGAAATAAATCACAACCCTGGATAGTTTTTAATATTGAATTTCTTTAAAATCTACTTTTAAGCAATTTTAGTTATTTGTCTTTAAATTTAGAATCGTCGCCATTTCAAAACAATCAAACAACTTGTTAGATACTGGTAATCATTTGGCCCAATAAATTGATAACAAAAAGGTTTTAAGTCCTCGTGGGATCGATACTTTTTATACTACTTGAACGATACGTACGCTTGCGTTATACGTGTGTGTTTACGCCGGTCAACAAGTTGATGTAAGTTGTGAGTCACACCCAATTAAATTCCAAATTCAAGTAGGCTTACACAACACACTTTGGGCTCGGGTTCGTTTAATTTGATTAAACGAATTTTCCATAGCTAAATAATTAAATACAATTTAATTAAATAATAATGCCTCGTAAAATTATTACGAAAGTCGCTTATGAATTAATTCCAAATTAATTCGTTCGCTTGAATTAAAATCCAATTTTAATTCCGTATTGAAATCAAATTTCAATTAATATATCCGATATATTATTTAGCCCAAGTAAATAAATTAAATAGTAAAATCCAATTTAACTATTAAATTTACTTTGCCGATTAATTCCAAATTAATCGCGTTCTCTCTTCTAGAAGAATTAATCCCATATTAATTCTTGCTGCAATTAATATCATATTAATTTTCTCGCTCATAATTAGTCCCATATTAATTCTGTTCGAGTCAAATGTCATTCGTGAATCTTTGGGAGCGACCCAAGAGATTCCTGAATATGTTGGCAGTAAATACGGTCATCGGATCATCGGAACACGTGCGTACCTGGTACCACATTCTCACCGATTTACAAAACATGGTTGGCTTCTAGCAAAACATCGTGCCTACCCAATTCTCCAGAAATATTCAACGAGGAATATATAATCTGTATCAGGCGTAGTATACAATGTATTGCGTAATACGATCTAGTATCGGATGTCACATGCTAGGCCTAGGGCTGGAATTGTGTCTGCCCAGTACGAAACATATATCGGATGACTAGAAACTAGTCTCTGTAATCGGATAATCATGACCTAGTCATACTATCCCGATAGTTGCAGCATTTAAGAGTACTAGTTCTGTATCATATGTGATCATCATCTCCATATAACTGAAGTGATACTTCCATTTTGACATCACACCCAATACACTACGATTCTTAGTAAACCCAGAAAAGGCGTACAGAGTGTTGGGTGTGCAAACAAAGTCCCAAAATCCCACATTGGTTAGAAATGGGGAAGATCATGGGCATCTAAGGATGGACATGTATCTTTATTGGTATGAGGCCTTTTTGGGTATAGCTCAAGAGCAAATCCATGAGGACTTAGGCCCAAAGTGGACAATTCCATACCAATGTGGAGATAGTGGTGTCATAGGTTCCTTACAATATGTATCAGAGCTATGCCCCGGAGTTAGCCATGTGGATGAATCCTCGGAATACATAATAAAAATGTGGTGAGCCCCGATCTTGATCTGTGAATGTGCTCGATTAGATATGCGGTGTGCTCCGGTCTTCATGGAAGTGTCATAATCCCAACACGGTGAAGAGGAGTTGGCCTTGGCTAAAGTGGACAGATGGATGATCGTTTGAGGGGAGGAGGCTCGGTGGTCCTTTGTTCGAGTGGAGGATTGTTGGGTCTGCAAACAAAGTCCCAAAATCCCACATTGGTTAGAAATGTGGAAGATCATGGACATATAAGGATGAACATGTATCTTCATTGGTATGAGGCCTTTTGGGTATAGCCCAAGAGCAAATCCATGAGGGCTTAGGCCCAAAGTGGACAATTTCATACCAATGTGGAGATAGTGGTGTCTTAGGTTCCTTACACACAGAACCTATTAAAGCTCCGGACGACCAAAATCAAAGTATACTGATTGTCACAAGTATTAGCGATGCAAGTCTCAGGTTAAGACCACATACACCTACCCTGATTCAGATTCCCATAGTCACATAGTCATAATACCAATGAGACTCCGATGGGTCTATTCTGAGCGAAGCTGTTCTCGGTCCAACGGTTAACAGAACCTCATATCACACTTGCATAAGTATCTAATACTTAAATATATGAGAACTATACCGTTAAGCTTCCATAACACACACAAGTGTAGTACTAGTATATTCCGCATTATCGATGTCCAGTCTCGTTAATACTACGACTATGGATATTTAATGATTAAATCGTTCGTGGATTAATATTGTCTAATATCTTATTAATCCGGTACTAATCATATGGACTTTTATCATTTATATATCCAAGTAATCCAATTACAAAATGATAAAAAAGTATTTTCCTTTGTCACATAGTTAATTTGTACAAAAACACCATGTCTTTTATAAATAGTGATGTTATGGGTCATAATTGTCCAACATGGACCTCAGGCGAAAACCAGCATCCACAATTTGGCGCCCACTATGGGGACTTAGTGATTTATAGCAAATAAAGATCTCTCAGTCTACGATCCATTCAACAAGCATACTCATGGCTTTTGACAGCGAGCATACACTTGATCCTATGATCACACAATTGGTCATTCTCCAAGAATGATTACGAGCTTTAGAGGAAGAAAACTCAGCCATGTGAAGCTCCAATACGACCATCCAAAAGCAATTGGAGAAAATCTCTTCAACCTCCCAACATCATGATACTCCAGACTATCCCAGCAATTCTACAATCCCAACCAGTCTCCTGGGGGGATTCAATAATGTGGCAAGCGACGATCCGCTATCAGACAACCATCCACTAAAAATCAAGAAATAAGCCAACATATCTCCCCAACCGACCAAGCACAACAAGTTGCCTCCACCATGCACAAGGAAATAAATGAGTTCAAAGATGCAATTCTCTCCAGCTTACCTGGTGTCAGACCACCAGTGAGAAAAAGTCAAGTCGGCTCGATCTCAGATACTCTATTTTTGGGATCTATTACTTCCATTGAACTCCCACGAAAGTTCAGTCCACCAGATATGAAGTTGTATGATGGATCCACAGACCTAGACGACCATGTGGTCCATTACAAATATAAGATGATGTCGACTGATCTGGCTCATCATCAATGGGAAGCTGGAATGTGTAGAGGATTCAGAGAAATATTAGCAGACCCAGCCCTCACTTGGTTCATGAATCTACCTTACAGGACTATTGGGTCGTATCAGAAACTAGCTGATAAGTTTTTGGAGCACTTTGTTAGCTCTTGTAAATTTGAGAAAACTACAGTTGACCTTAACGTAATTCAGCAGCGGAAATGAGAATCTCTACGAGACTACATCGCATGTTTCAACAAAGAGAGAATATTCATTCCGGATCTCCACCAACCAACTGCCATTGAAGCATTCAGGAATGGGTAACCAGCAGATGGCAGACTTTATAAGAAGCTGACCAAATTTCGATGCTACACTATGGATCAAGTCATGGCTCGAGCCCACATCGAGATCATGTGAGAGGAGGATAAGAGGAAAAAAAAAGTTCCAAACCAGCCATCATAATGAGAGAACCTCAAATCCTCCCAAGCGACATAATAAATGATGTGCTAGTAATACATTTCAATAAGGTATCACTTGATGTAATTAGACCATTGAAAAAGCCAGAGACCACCCATTTTCGCCTTGGGGATATCATAGCTTTCCAAACTTATTAATTGGTTACTTTAGAAAAAATTATCCTACACAAAACTTTAACTTAGGGAGAAACCCATTTGCTCCAGTCGACTTATATAGACCATCATCTAGCCCAATCGATATATTTCTCCCACTCGACATGAGAATACCCTCATAATCATCTAGCATACCCAATCGACCAAGAAGCATTCTCTAGGAGTGTCATCTACTCCAGACTACATGGATGAATTTTCATCTTCTTCATACGAATTGAAAGGATATAAAAGCTATCATCTTCTTCAGACGATGAGGAATAATTGTTACTACTCCATAAGATGTGTATGGATTGTCATGTCCTTCAGACGACATACATGGAAGGATTTCACCTCTTCTAGACGACATTAGTGGATAGTTGCATTCTCTGGATGACATGGAATAATCTTCATCTCCTTCATGTGACATGATATGACTTTCATCTTCCTTATACGATAGTGATGGAATGTCATCTATTAAAGACTGCATGGATCTCCAGTCGACATGAAAGGTCGAGTAAAGTGAAGAAACCTCTTGGACCTCCATCAGGTCCAGTCGACCGACCTTCATCAGGTCTAGTAGAGTGAAGATTCTCATGAACCTCTATCGGGTTCATTCGACCGTAGTCTCCCGAACCTTCATCAAGTTCATTTGACCGAAGTCTCATGAGCCTCCATCAGGTCCATTCGACCGTAGCCTCATGAACCTACCTCATGTCCGTTCAATCGAAGCCTCATGGACATGTTGGTTTCTAATTAGGTCCCAATAATCATGAAATCAAGCACAAAAATGCATGAATACACAAAGGAGAATGGCAGAAACATACTCACAATGAACGAATCTTGCGACGTGAAGAACACAAGCCTTTTCTTCCTCCAAGATGGCTCGGCAGTGGCTCCCTTTGGCAGTGGACTGCTCGGTTTTGACTGGTTTGGCTCCTCCAAGAATCGGCCATTGAAGACCTCCATTGAAGCTCCAAGCTTCAAGCTTCAAAAGGGATTTCATGCTCATGTGTTCACTGCCATATCACCTTAGGAAGACTCATGGTGTGCTAGCACTTTGATTTTGCAACAAAATCAACTATTGGTTCTCTTCTTCATTCGGTCAAACCAGAAAAGGAAGAGGAAAGAATCGGCTCCAAGCCGTGAGAGAAGAGAGGAGGAAAATAGATGAAACCGTGAGTGGAGTGAGTAAAAAGAAAAGAAAATGTTTTATATATATACTTATTTTATTTTCCAAAAACAAAACAAATAAATAAAATCATTTTCATTTACCAAAAGTCAAAAAGCAAAAAACAATTAATGTTTTTCAACTACCACATCAATCACTCAATCAATCAATCAAATTGTCACATCACTCAAAGTGACATGTGATTTGACGCTTGATGTGACTTATGATTTGATGCTCGATTTGACTTGCGTGCCGCACTCGAATTCGAAATGCGAATGCGCTCGCAAATAATCCTGGGCTCGGGTTCGCTAATTCCAAATTAACAAATTTTCCGTTGCGACGTAATTAAATGATTACGCATAGCGAAATCACTATTCACGTCGCTAACGAATTAATTCTAAATTGACTCGTTCGCCCGAATTAAAATCTAATTTTAATTCCGCGTCGAAATCCAATTTCGTATAATATATCATATTTATTTTATCGATTAATTCCAAATTAATCGTTCTCTCTCTTTAATTAATATTTTATCCCAGATAAAATATCTCCGTAATTAATCCAGATTAATTTTCTCTCTCTCTTCTAATTAATCCAGATTAATTAAAGTGCGAGTCATACATCGTCGGTGAATCTTCGGGAAGCGACCCATGAGATCCCCGATATGTTGGTAGTAAATACGGTCGTCGGATTATCCGAACACGTAAGTACCTCGTACTACGTTTGTACCGATTTACAAGACAAGGTTGGCTTCTAGCAAAGCGCCATGTCTACCCAATTCTCCAGAAATATCCTTATAGGAAATGTGATCTATATCAAGCGTAGTATACCGTAGTATTGCGTATTTCGATCCAGTATCGGATGATCACGTGCTAGGCCTGGGGCTGGAATTGTGTCTGCCCCGTACGAAGCACATATCAGATGTCTGGTAACTAGTCTCTATAATAGGATATACATGACCTAGTCATAATATCCCGATAGCTCGAGCATTTAAGAGAACGAGTTCCGTATTCTATGTGACCATCATCTCCATATGACTGGAGTGATACTTCCGTCTTAACATCACACCCAACACACTACGATTCTCAATATACCCAGCATTGGCGTACACAGAACCTGTTAAAGTCCTGGACGACCTCAACTAAAGTATATGATTGTCGCAAGTATTAGCGGTGCAAGTCTCAGGTTAAGACCAAATACACCTACCCTGATTTCGGACTCCATAGACACATAGTCATACTACCAATGGAATTCCGATGGGGTCTATCCAGAGCGAAGCTGTTTCCCGTACCATCGGTAAAACACAACCTCCTATTACACTTGCATGAGTATCTTATACCCAAATATATGAGAACTATGCCGTTGTGCCCTCACAAACGCGCAAAGTGTAATACTAGTCTTTTACGTATTTATCGATGTCCGATCTCGATAATACTCTGACTAGGGATATTTAATGATTTATCCTACATGGACTGATATTGTCTCATATCATTCTCCGTCAAGAACAAATCATAGGGACCTCATATCATTATATATCTATGTGATCTAATCACAAATGATGAGAGTGCAATCTCCTTTGTCACATAGTTAATTTGTACAACAACACCATGATCTGTACAAATAGTGACGCTATGGGTCATAATTGTCCAACAATCTCTCACTTGGCCTATAGCCAGTCACTCGAGTGTCTGACACTCGAACTATGTACGGTTGGCTCAAACTGCTGAGAAAAGGCTTTCGTCAGCGGATTTGTATGAATATCATCTTGATGCGATTTATTCGATCATCACATCACCACGATGTATGATCCGAATGAATCAGATGAATATCGAAGTATGTATTTGGATCGTTGATGAGACCATTAATTCTTTAGCCTGTGCTGACGCCTAGCTCAGCTGCTAACAGAACTATATCTAATCTAATTAGATTTGTTATTGACCTAGATGGCTTCTATTGCTGCCTCAGCTGCTGCAATTAACCTACATTTGTTGTTTATTCGGTAACAGTATCTTGCTTGGAAGATTTCCATCTCATTGTACCGTTATTCAAACTGTATAGTACCGTTTGCGACTTTTAGTCGTCTTTATCAGTTTTAGGAAACTTGCTACAGTGATCCCAGTCACTTCAAGTTCTCCATCTCCATAGACTAAGACAGCATCTTTAGTTCTCTAAGATACTAATGCATGTTCTTAACATCAATCCAGTGACTATCACTCGGATTGGCCTGTTTGTGAATCCATATGCTCAAAGCGTATGAGACATCAGGTCGCGTACATTTTTCAATGTACGATTCCACGGAGAGTTTTCGAAAGCCAAGCTTTCGCCGATAGTTATTTTATGGGAATATCATTTCCAAGAAATGACATATTATCATTATTTTATAGGACAACCACTGTCAGTGCGCTCCCACTAACCCTTTTATATACACAAGAATCATTTTCGTTTTGAATTAAATCATAAACTATTATGATTACATCAAAACGACAATTCCAAGAACCTAATGTTTGCTTCAATCCAATCATGGATCGAATAACAAGCATTATCCAAATGGATTTACCGTGGCAACAGGTAAAAGGTTGAATCGTAATCAACACAATGTTGATAACGATACCTTTCCGTTAAAAGCCTAGCTTTATACGTTGGTATGTTGCCATCCATGTATGTCTTCCTTGAAGACTTATATAGTACCAATAGGCACAATGTCTTACGGTACATCAACTAGTGTCTAAACATAGTTGGTATACATGGAATCCATTTCGGACTCATGACACTTTGTCATAATTAGGGAGTCGATACCTTGTATCACTTCCTCGTATGTAGTCAGTTGGTATACCTCAATAAGATTTACATCTTTATGAGGTGAGATCAGAAAACCATACCCCATGTTGTTTTCTGACTCTTCCGACATACGTGGTTCTTGTGTATATGAAGATTAATGGTAATAGTTTCATCCTTGATGAACTATTTGTGTTCCATTAGGATTCGGTGCCATGAATAGTATTACTCCGATTTTCATCGAGTTTTACTATCCTCCCACTTTCCACTGCATATCGGTATTCCTCTTAGGAAAACCGCATGGTGAGCAACAATCTAATTGTTCTCTGGTGAGATGTATAAGTACATACTTATGGTATCCCTTGGATAACCTACATTTGGCATTTATCCAATTTGGGTTCTTGTTTGGTATCATCCAAACGTATGCCTAGCATACCCAAATTTAACAGAATGAGAAACCCTTTTCTTTTCCCGTTCATATTTAATATGATATCTGTCAAACAGATTTTATGAAACCTTATTCAAAATAAGTTCTTGCACTGTTTAAAGCTTATCCGTTGAAGGAAATGGTAGCTCAGAGCGACTCGTGATTAACCTTATCACGTCTAACAAAATTCGGTTAATCCTGTTCGGACACACCGTCAAACTGACGTGTTCCAGGAGGAGTCCTCTTTGAAAGAATACTATACTCTTTCAAGTATACGAGAAACTTATTGTTTAAGTATTTTCTATTACGGTCTTACCGTGACGATTTAATACTCTATTTGTTTGTCTATTTCGTGTCGAAACTGTGAAAGTTTCTGATTTGTGTTCTTCAAAAGAAACACATAACCATAACGCGATGCCACATCCGTATAGGTCACGAAATATTCATATCCACATCTAGCCTAGCTAGACATGGGCCCACTTGCTTCACTATGAACTAGGGCTAACAGATCGGTGGCATTGACACTTTTACCAAGTAAATAGTGTTTTAGGCACTTTGCCTAATAAACTAGATTCGTAGACTTTATTTGAATAGAATCAAATTAGTCCTAGTACCCACTCTTAGAAAGTGTGGATATACGATTCTTGTTTAAATTGTGTCCTAGACAACGATGCCACATTCAAGTTTCAACCTGATCAAATCAGTTTGAGCTATTTGTTTGTCATGTTATACGTGTGAGATTTATTTATATTCTAAATATAAATTCTGTTGTTCACATCTAATGTGTTTTATCTCAATATCATCTTTAATGAAACACTTTAGTGTTTTAAAATATAAAGGTTCACTCGCAGCGGGTTAAACACTGATATGAAGATAATTTTCTAGTCAAACTAGTTCATTATAACACATTTTCTAATTTAGGTACATACCCGAGGATAGTTCCTAAACTTAGGTATCTACGGTTAAAACAGTGACTTTCGTCCCGTTTTCAATTCGCAGATAAATCTCAATTGGTGTCATTATCCTACTCATAGCAGATTCTGAACATATTTATGTACCACAATAAGTATCTAAAATCCAATTTTAATACTAGTTGTGAACATATTTATGACAAACATATTTGAAGTCAGAGCCTTGCTCGTCTTCAATTCCTTCTTAGGATATGTCCTTTTATCTTTCTAGAAGATTATAATGATTTTGCCTTTGCCCTTTTTCATATTCCAGAAGCCTTTGGCCAAGCCTCGGGTTTCTAGAATATCGAAGTAAGGTGCGCCTTGTGCTACTTGCCTAATTATAAAGTTTGACTTTGTCTCCTTGAGAATAGTCATTAACTCTCTAAAAGTTATTAATTGCAATTTTAGTACTTCTAAAATCTAAGTATAGATTTATGAAGATCCTTCAATTTCAGTATCATACCTTAAGGATCTAATCCTTAGTTCTGATTCAGAAATTAAGGAGTCTACTGCGACAAGCTTAATGGATTAAGCACTTAAGTTATCATTACATGATCTTCCAAAGATCATGCTCTACTATTTGCTTAACTCCGGGGTTTACGCATAATACCTTATTTTATCAAATAAACTAACTTATTATTTTTCCAGGACCATCCTGAAATTTTATTCCCAATTTGAAAATTAAACCATTTAAACACATTTTCCCGGATTATGTTTTAATGTCAATCTTTCAATTTTATCTTGATTCTAATAGTCCAACTATTTAATCAACGATTTGTGGTACTATGTATTATATGATTATTATAGTCCAACTATAGAATCAATATAATTTAAATTAATTAACATCAATTACATTGATTACTATAATCCAATTATAAAATCAACTGTAAATTGAAATTAATTAATTCAAATATATTGATTACTATAATCCAATTATATAATCAACTATAATACAGTCCAACTGCTTTAATTAAAACAGCAATTAAATATTAGTCCAACTAATATATTAATATATATGACGAATGATATTTGAATGAGCGCGTATGACAAGTAATTAAACGAATATTGCAAATTCAATTCTTGCCTCCCACTATTTTTCGGCGAGTCTCTAACCCTCTGTCGAGTACTCGGGAAACCGCGTTTCCTAGTGGGCTAGGATCCCGTTAAATATCACACAATCTTGACTTTGGCCAACAAATTGTATGATAATTAACTAGGTAGATCTCTAAGATCGATTGGATCCAATCAAATTCCTAGATCCGGTAGGGGGACATCTAAGTCCGAAACATATATCTTATATATGCCAATACATCCAATGTATTACCTAACCTTTTTCCTCTGAATCATCTAAGCCTTGGCTTTGGCACAACAAACTTAGTGATCCCAGTTAAGCGCGACCCATTGACCATGGAAAGCTTCGTAATCAATGTCGATGGACAAGAAGTGGTCTTGACTTTGGCCAACAAACCACAACTTGGACAAGACACTGATATGGAACAAAGCCTTCGTGATTCAAACACATCTTCGACAGACAAAGGCCTTGACTTTGCCAACAAACCAATGCCGTCTCGGATCTTGAGTGAGAATCACTCAATGGAAGGACAGACGCTTAATATTTAGCGAGGGTTTTTCGCGTGCAAATTGGCAACCAATTTTATCTTTGTTAAGGTCTCATCATCATACACCCTTAAACATGCATTCTAAACACATAATAAAACGCATATGAAAAATAATAATAATATGCGGATGGATACTTTACATAATGATCCTAGATCAAATCTCTACCTTTCTCCTCCCGCTAGCACATGTATTGCTTCTACCCGTTACATAACACTTCTAAAGAAACCTCATTTACATTGAGGGGAATAGTGAGAAGAGAATACAAAGAGTATAGAGGTGATAAGGCTGGACACGCAGGTCCAATTAATAAATCAAATTTATTACAATTTCCAAAATTGCCCCACCCATCTAATATCCATCCACATACATTATTCATGCATCGCAACCATGTATTCACACAAGCATGTTATCAATCAATCTAATCCAATTAATTAATCTGATAATTAGTGATCATCCAATGTTCAAACAACGATTTGATTTTACTCGAGTCAAACTCGTTTTGCGAATAAGTACTCAAAGTACGAATTCTTGAATTAAATTAAACTACAAAATTAAATCCAATTCAATTTGTATTTAATATATAATTCACTATTTAATTCCAAATTAAATATTACACTTTATTAATGAACCTTTACGACTTAAATTCCAAATTCAATCGTAACGGGTCTCAAAGCCCGATTAACGTCCAACGTTTATTTAATTAAAGTCCAATGGGCTTTTAATTAATTTTTTAAGGCGTGGACTTTTGGTCAACTCGGGTCAAACCGATAATCAAAGTCCAATCCGGGATTTACCCCATAAGCCCAGAAATCAATTTTGGCCCATTAGGCCCAATTAAATAATTAAGGTCCATTAAGTCATAATTGGACTTTATGGATGCGGTTTTGGGCCCAATTGGATCCAACCAAATTGGTCTAAACCTAACTTGGTACAACCAAGCCCAAAAGCCCAATTACAACCTTTAAAGCCCAAATCCAATTTCAAGCCCAATTAATTAACTTATAAAATTCCAAATTCCACAATTAATTAACCTAAGTGTAATACACAATTAATTACCCAATTAACATTTCTAAAACATCAATTAGCCTAATAATAATCATGCACTTTAACATCAAATAGTGTCCAACACAATTCAATCAAAATCAAACCCAATACATGCTTCAAGTGTCTCGGTAATTAGGGTTTTTTTCATTCCGATTCGGTTTCAATCCAATTGAATCCACAATCATCATTTCCCAAATCAATTCAACTCATCCAATGAATCAAAATAAAAAAACACCATGAATTTCAAAAATCAATTGAATTCGGCCAAGCCACAATTTGGGGAAAATGTGTCCAATTCAAAATTCAATCCAATTAAACCTCAAATCAACTTTACCCAATTGTTTTAAGTCATCCAATGATCAAACAAACAAAAATTACCAAGACATTAGGGCTTATTAATTTTCGGCCAAGCCTTCAATTTGGGGGAAAATTGATCCAATCCAATTTTCTTGAAATTGATCATGCACAACTTTAATTCAACCTCATTCAAGCATACTAAATCAAACAATTTAACCAATTGATGCTCAAATCGATTTTGCCCAATTTTAAACCCTAAAATTTTCATGCTTGATATAAGCTCTGATACCATTGTTGGTTTCTAATTAGGTCCCAAGAATCATGAAATCAAGCACAAAAACGCATGGCAGAAACATACTCACAATGAACGGATCTTGCGATGCGAAGAACACAAGCCTTTTCTTCCTCCAAGATGGCTCGGCAGTGGCTCCCTTTGGCAGTGGACTGCTCGGTTTTGACTGGTTTGGCTCCTCCAAGAATCGGCCATTGAAGACCTCCATTGAAGCTCCAAGCTTCAAGCTTCAAAAGGGATTCCATGCTCATGTGTTCACTGCCATATCACCTTAGGAAGACTCATGGTGTGCTAGCACTTTGATGTTGCAAAAAATATTAACTCTTGGTTCTCTTCTTCATTCGGTCAAACCAGAAAAGGAAGAGGAAATAATCGGTTCCAAGCCATGAGAGAAGAGAGGAGGGAAAGAGATGAAACCGTGAGTGGAGTGAGTAAAAATAAAAGAAAATGTTTTATATATATACTTATTTTATTTTCCAAAAACAAAACAAATAAATAAAATCATTTTCATTTACCAAAAGTCAAAAAGCAAAAAGCAATTAATGTTTTTCAACTACCACATCAATCACTCAATCAATCAATCAAATTGTCACATCACTCAAAGTGACATGTGATTTGACGCTTGATGTGACTTGCGATTTGACGCTCGATTTGACTTGCGTGCCGCACTCGAATTCGAAATACGAATGCGCTCGTAATAATCCCGGGCTCTGGTTCGCTAATTCCAAATTAACGAATTTTCCGTTGCGACGCAATTAAACGATTACGCCTAGCGAAATCACTATTCACGTCGCTAACGAATTAATTTTAAATTAACTCGTTCGCCCGAATTAGAATCTAATTTTAATTCCTCGTCGAAATCCAATTTCGTATAATATATCAAATATATTATTTTATCGATTAATTCTAAATTAATCGTTCTCTCTCTTTAATTAATATTTTATCCCAGATAAAATATCTCCGTAATTAATCCAGATTAATTTTCTCTCTCTCTTCTAATTAATCCCAGATTAATTAAAGTGTGAGTCATACATCATCGGTGAATCTTTGGGAAGCGACCCATGAGATCCCCGGATATGTTGGCAGTAAATACGGTCGTCAGACTATCCGAACACGTAAGTACCTCGTACTACATTTGTACCGATTTACAAGACAATGTTGGCTTCTAGCAAAACGTCATGCCTACCCAATTCTCCAGAAATATCCTTATAGGAATATGTGATCTATATCAAGCGTAGTATACCGTATTATTACGTATTTCGATCCAGTATCGGATGATCACGTGCTAGGCCTGGGGCTAGAATTGTGTCTGCCTCGTACGAAGCACATATCAGATGTCTGGTAACTAGTCTCTATAATTAGATATACATGACCTAGTCATAATATCCCGATAGCTCGAGCATTTAAGAGAACGAGTTCCGTATCCTATGTGACCATCATCTCCATATGACTGGAGTGATACTTCCGTCTTAACATCACACCCAACACACTACGATTCTCAATATACCCAGCATTGGCGTACACAGAACATGTTAAAGTCCTGGACGACCGCAACTAAAGTATATTGATTGTCGCAAGTATTAGCGGTGCAAGTCTCAAGTTAAGACCAAATACACATACCCTGATTTCGGACTTCCATCGACACATAGTCATACTACCAATGGAATTCCGATGGGGTCTATCCAGAGCGAAGCTGTTTCCCGTACCATCGGTAAAACACAACCTCCTATTACACTTGCATGAGTATCTTATACCCAAATATATGAGAACTATGCCGTTGTGCCCTCACAAACGCGCATAAGTGTAATACTAGTCTTTTACGTATTTATCGATGTCCGATATCGATAATACTCTGACTAGGGATATTTAATGATTTATCATACGTGGACTGATACTGTCTCATATCATTCTCCGTCCAGGAACAAATCATAGGGACCTCCTATCATTTATATATCTAGGTGATCTAATCACAAATGATAAGAGTGCAATCTCCTTTGTCACATAGTTAATTTGTACAACAACACCATGATCTGTACAAATAATGACGCTATGAGTCATAATTGTCCAACAGGACCCTCATCAAGTCCAGTTTACTTAAGCATCATGGACCTTCATCAGGTCTACGGAATGACTATGATAATTTAGAAGAGAACATCTCCCTACTAACCTTTGTTTCCTCCATTCGACAAATTATCTCGGACAACAAGAAACATCTTATATGATTGACACCTCCTCCAAACAGCAGTATACTGACCTCTTGCCCTGTCGACACAAAGATCCTGCTCCCACATGAGTTATGGAGCTCACTACCTAAGCCAATTGGTCTCCTACATGCAAAAGAAGCCAAACTTTGCATGAGGCGTTGCCAGTCCACATTCTCTAATCATGAAGAATGCCAGCCCACCACGAGCAAAAGCGCAAGCCGGGCAAGAAGAATCTGCGAGAGAGGGAGGCCCATTGTCACAAATAGCAAAAACATGTGTCTTTAAGATGATTGTATGCTGTCAAAAGCTAAAGCTACTCAATGCTCAAGATATTCTCCATCAAGCTTCACATGGTTGAGAAACTGAGTTAATGAAGAGCTCACTCCCAAGTGAAAATAAAGCCACACTACATCACATGCAAATGAGGAATGGCCTCAACACACTCACTGCCCAATAAAGTGGCACACTCGCTAAAGCTCCTCGCACAACTCTCATAATTAAAGTCGCATGCAAGCCAAAGAGGTCAATGAGAAGATCGTACACGTGAAATGCATGCTCATTTGTGTGAAGAAAAAATGCCCACTTCCACGTGATACTCAGAAGTGAGAGGCGTACAAAGCACAAGCTGCCAAATTGCTTACGCATGTGACTATGATAATTTAGTCTCTAATAATCCCAGACGAAGTGGAACATCTTCTATGAATGATATTTCTCCAACGTCAAGATCGCTGACCTTTTTCCAGATGATAAAAACACTAGACATTCTTACAAGGCATACAGATTGACGTTCCATGTTTGAGTCATATTCGACACTACAAGACATTATTTTAGAGAACCATCCAATGCCCCAGACAGTATTGTATCAAGCGACAGACACAAAGGCATTAATATATCACTTACACCCATTCAACAGTCTATTGAATTAGCCAACTTCTGGCCCAGTCAACAAAGCACACTTATAACAGAATTATCAACTTGCCTACTCGACAGAAGCCTCTAGTCGACAGGTATGATTATTTATCCATTGTTGCTATTCATCATTCATGTTTTCAAGCTTGCAATAAATTTCATACAACATATATGAAGACCTGGACCTTCATCTGGTCCAGACGACATTGAAAACTCCCATGATCCTTTGGCCCGTAGTATGGGGATTATCTTGACCTTCAAACAGGTTCAGTCGACTGGGAACATTCCTAATGGCTCATGAAGAGTCAAGTTCATGATCTTGACCTTCATCTAGTTCAGTCAATTGGGAACATTCCTCATAGCTCATGTAGAGTCAAGTTCAAGACCTGGTCTTCATCTGGTCTAGACGATATTGAAAACTCCCCAGGTCATTTGACCCGTAATATGGGGATTTTCCTTACCTTCATCTGGTTAAGTCGACTAGGAACATTCTTCATGGCTCACGTAGAGTCAAGTTCAAGACCTTACCTTCATCTGGCCCTAACGAAATTAAAGATTCTCTTGGTCATTTGACCGGTAGTATGAGGATTTTCCTGACCTTCATCTGGTTCAGTTGACTGGGACCATTCCCCATGGCTCATATAGAGTCAAATTCAAGACCCGAATTTCATTTGGTTCAGACGAGATTGAAGACTCCCATAGTTCTTTGACCCGTAGTATGAGGATTTTCCTGAACCTTCATATAGTTCAGTAGACCGGGGACATCCCCATAGACTCGTGTCGAGTCAAATGAAGAACTGGATTACTCTCAGTCCAGATGATAATGTCGTGTGAATTAACTCTTGAACCTTTATTTGGTTCAATCGATTGTGAATATTCCTCATGACTCATGTAGAGTCAAGTTCAAAACCTGACCTTCATCTGGTCCAAACAAGATTGAAGACTCCCCTGATCATTTGACCCATATTATAGGGATTTTCCTGAACCTTCATCTGGTTCAGTCGACCGGGGACATTCCCCATAGACTCATGTCGAGTCAATGAAGACCTGGATTACTCTCAGTCCATACGACAATGTCATGTGAATTAACTCTTGAACCTTCATCTGATTCAGTCAACTGGGGACATTCCCCATGACTATAATATCAAGTTTAGTTCATAAAACATGGACTGCATCTTAAAGAAACGCTAAAAAATTACACAGCACTTCTGTCCAAAAGCATGAAAGGCTTTACTGAACCATCCAAACGACATATGATAGTGCATAGAACTATACATTCTTGACAGGTACTCTAACATCTTGTTTCATACGACATGCATTTGCATACTCTCCAAGTCAATGACTTATTGACTTAGAGAGTATGAGATAAATTGTACGGGCCAAATTTGTGCCAATGTCATTTTTGACTTTTTGATTCAGGCCCTATATCAGTAATAGCCCAATTCCTGCAAATAGTACCCAGAACAGACTTGGGCCAATAACCCAATTACCTTCTCAGGCCCACACACAAAGAGAGGCCTACTAAACAACCCCTTGACTTACCACCTACCCAACCGAAAAATGCATTTATTCATGATTTACATGTTTAGCCGTTTTGGGCACCAAAGGGTTATACATTTACTGTATCACAATTCAAAATGAGAGGCGGGTTTTAGCTCTCATACTTGAACTCTCTAAGCTTCTCACTCTCTAAACATTGGCCACTGCCCTCACGGCAGTCAACAGAAGTCAATGTAACATCAAGCCTTGCTCTTCCATTATTTACAGCTCGTCTTCACTACTGACTTGAGCGTCGAAGTGCCTACGGCACCCACCACACCGGTGGGCAGTACTCCCCGCTCATTCTACCTTTGTTTTGCAAGATTGCTAGTGCCCTCATACTATAAATTCTCGATTGTGGACCTCAGGCAAAAATCGGCATCCACACATATCGGGGTTTCAATAACCCCGATATGGATGAGTGGGTAAATCAATATTGTCTCTTGAAAACAAGATCTCAAACATAACCCATCTTCAGTTTTGCTCTTTCTATTTGATTGATCCATAAATCTAATGCTTTGAAACCTTGAAAACCAAGCATAACTCATGTTTTGCTCCTGATCCAATGCATTGAATGGTTCCCACATGAAAGTTGCTCCTTTTTAGATCCTCCCCATATCTCTTGTTCATTAACTTTGATAAAGTTAATCAAACATAAGGGTAAGCTTTAATTTGTGTTTTTGGTAGTTATTAAAAAAAGTTTGAATCTTCGTAATCTAGAGAAGCACTTGAGAAAACAAAAATAAGGCTAATAGCTACTTAGCTAAACATGTAATTAATCAACTTGGCACATAATATTACTTGTCATTAATAATTTTTTTTAATCATCGGAAATCCTGCCGTCAGATCACTCTTTATGGGCTTAAGCAGAACATGTAAAATTATCGGTTGTCCTAGGCTCTTATAAGAAACATATTTTATAAATTCGAACACGGAATTTCAAAATGAGATCCTAAACCCTACACCACCAAACCACGCCCTCGAGGATAATTCACCGCATATTGAAATTGCATACACTGACAGAAAAGAACTAATTCAGAAGAGAATTCTCTGAAGTTATTCTTTGTTTACAAACACAAAAACCCAAATTTATTACGCAAAAAGCCTTCAATCATCTACATTATTAATTTTGGTATCCGAGAACATTTTGTATGTATCTATCCACGTGTCAAACGAAAAAAAATTCTCCGAATCTAGAGATAATTAAACTGCTTCGGCAATCAGCTATTTCATCAACAATAGCCATACGTCATCACAATCAACAATGCTTGCCAGTCCATGCATTCTTGAAAATATGCCCACATGTTTTCTATATAAATTTTTGTAAAATTTTCTTTTTCCAAAAAAAAATATCACTGCAGATGGCTTCATATAGGGATGGCAATTGGATCGTTAGGCATTTATCAATCTCGGTATCTTCCTAATTATGGGTTTTATGATGTCTTCTAATTTTTGAATTGGGATAAAAAATATCCTAAATTGTAGAGACCAAATAATTCAAGATTTCGAATCTCGATTAATATTTGAGATTCATGACGAAAAATCACAATCCCAAATTTCAACCAGAATTCGAAAATTTCTGTGATACTATTATTTCTTTATATATATTTTCAACTTGAAAGTTTACCAATATTTTTCATTCATTTTTGTAGTAGTTATTGACAAATCAAAATGGCTATCCGATTCACATTTAAAGTAGAACATTAAAGGGTAGCAAGAGAGAGACTTTGTAGGATAATTTTAGATGCATGGGACCATCGAGTTGATGGTGGAAGAGAAATACTTTTAGAAAAATTTAATGTATAGTAGTTCCTATGCAGAAAATTTAACGTAATACTTAAGTGGGAAATCTTTATTCATCAATAACAATTTATTACATAATCTTGAAAAGAAAGCAAACCGAATCCAAAACATTCTCTAATGATCAAGCATTTGATGTAAAGTTGAAATTGGAACAAGTTGTTTGACGAAACAGGAGAGAAGAGCTGAACCCTAGCCTTGCTGTGGCCAAATCAAACTGTAAAAGATTATCCTCCAATTGATGCCCTCCGATCACAATTGAAGTCCTAGTGTTTACTCCACCATCCACAAACCCTAAGCACATCACTTCACTTTTAACCTGTACCATAGAATTTGCACCAAAAATTCTCCAAATTACACTATTACTCTGCAGCACTAGATTAATTTGAGGCACTGCTGGGCCGACACGTGTGCTACCGATGAAGGTTGAGTTGAAGCACGCACCAAACGGTGCCACTGCTGTGACTCTAGGGATATTAGCCACCTCTTTGATGAAAGCTTCGGTAACAGCATTGTAGATTGATGATTCCATCACTGTGTAAGGATGGACGGTGCTGATCTTCGTTCCGCCGATACCCTTTTGATCAATGGACAGCAATGATGTGTTTAATGGGACTACACGGTCGTTGACTTTGATTGACTTTACTCCAATGAAGTAATCGGAAGAAGGTTGGTTTGTAAAAGTGAGACTTGCCGTGGACACAGGATTGAGAATCAGTGGGGTGTAAGTGAGAGACGTGGAAACATCAACACCAGGGAGCATAACATAAGGCCCGTCGCCGAAGAAAACGACGCCGTTGGATTTAGTTGAAGAGCTCAAGCAAATGGCGAATTTTCTACGGAAGCTGAAAGCTGAAGAGAAGAGGGAAGGAAGTGAGATTTTAGTTCTTCCAAGGCCAGCCATGCCATTAACACCGTTTGCAAGGTCTGTTAAATGGAACCTGTCAGCACAGACAAAGAGAAGCTTGGGGACAGTAACAGCCCGGCCTGGATTCTTGCCGTCGGTGGATTGGATGGAGGCGACGTCAAAGGAGACAGGACCGTTAAAGGAGATGCCATTGATGGTGTTTTCCGGGATGAGGTTGCAAGAATTATTGTTGCAGCCAGGCCTAGGGGGAGAGTTAAGGCATTCGAAACAAAAGGGAGCAACGGCGAGAGAGCATGGGGCTGAGCGGCAAGGGGGGAATGTGTAGGAAGATGAAACATAACCCACTTCACAATTGACCCATAGAAACTGACCACCAAGATCAAGGGTGAGTTTCACAGGAACTAGTGGGGTTCTTTGTTTGATTTGGGTTAGGTATTGGAGAGTTGATGGATCTTTGGATACTGGAAGAACCAAAGCTTTTGGTCTGAAAGATGTTTGGGATGTGGAAGGAGAGATGGTGATGAAGAAAAGAAGAGAACAAAACATAAGAATACGGTAAGAGTTCATAGCCATTAATATTATTGGATGTGATTGTGGTTTGTGGATTGAGTGAGCACTGAGCAGCCAGCCAGTAGTGTATTTATAGTATCGAAATAGAAGGTTGGTTTATGAGGAAACGTGTCGAAGCTTTTGAGTTTTGACTTTTGACCATGACTCTAATCCAATTAATTGACCATTCGTATTGACAGGCTGTTTTACACAATTATACAAGTGGATCAAGTTTGTCCCACCCCTATAGGCTATAACAGCTCATCCCCCATTTGTCCCCTCCAAAAATGACAATGTTATCCCTCCTCTTTTAAATAAATTATTTTTTATTTAATTATTTTACTTTTTAATTTAATTATTTAATTATTTTATTTCCTTATTTAACTTTTTAATTTAATTATTTAATTATTTAACCCCTCTCACAGCTCATTCCCTTTTGTCCCCTTAGAAAATGACAATATTATCCTTTCTCTTTTAAATAATTTTACTTTTTTATTTAATTATTTAATTATTTTATTTTACTTTTCGATTTTTTTATCTCATTATTTTTTCTCTTTTACTTATTTAATAAATCTTATATATATATATATATATATATATATATATATATATATATTTATTAATTTTATGTTTCTTTATTTATTTAATTTCCTTTTCATTCTTTATTAATTTATTCAACATTATTTATGTATAATAGAAAAAGTTCTATTTTATGTTATCAATAATTTTTCATTTGTGACTAAAACGATTATATGTAAAGTTTGCGAACAAATACTTTTTTCAAATGAAAAGTCTATTCAATCAATTTTATTTTAATCATATTTAGAGAATAGCACATGTAATAATACTCAAATAGAAATACATGAATATATATAAAAATATAAATTTTAATTTATGTTATTTCTAAAATATTTCTTTTGACGCACTTGATGATATATTCATTACTCTATATTACAATATGATAAATAAAGTAGAAAAAAATAAATATAATAAATAAAAGATATAAAGAATATTAAATAAATAAAGTTTTAAAAAAAAAGATATTAAAAATAATTAAATAAATGAATTTAATTAATGAGATGAAAAAAATAATAAATGAATTAGCCTATATATATATATGTGTGTGTGTGAGATTTTGTTAGGGATTGGATAATATTGTAATTTTATAGGAGGGGTGGGCTGACATGGTGGGGAAAAGCACCTCTCATTTGTTTGTATGTAACAATCTATTCTAATTTGGCTGCTGTCTATATAAGGTTGTCGTTGCTTCATGTTACGTACACAATTTTGCTGTTGCAATATGGACCTCGCACAAAATCTTTCAAATTTAGTAAGAGTTTGAATTAGGAGAGAATAATGCTACTAAATCAAGATAAAATAATAATAAAGTTATCGTTCAGTTAATAAATGAAAAATACTATCAAAACAATATTGTGTTGGTATTATTTTTGTCCATGTTTTCTTTTCGTTTATCATTTATCATTAGAAGATATCCTAATTCATGGTATTAACACCAATGACGATTATTATACTGAACCCGGATTAGTAACCGTGTTTGATAGATGTTTGCATTGTTGTGAGAACGGTTGTTTGAGATGATATTATAATATATGTTATTTTCATATATATATATATATATATATATATTGTTGGTGATGTCATATTGAGGGTATAAGTGCTTTACTTATTGAGCTCTTAAGCTCACTCCCTATTTTCCCAAATATCCCAGATATATTGTTGGTGATAATTTGTCGCAGTCACTTTTTGGGTTGGTCCAGACATTTAAGACATTATTTCATATTTTTAAGAATTGTGTTGTACGTCTTATTACCAGAGACTTTATTCGGAGACTTATTATGTTGTAATTTAAGAAGCATTATTTTCTTGCATATATGTTTGTATTGTGTGACATGTAGAATGCTCGAACTAAAGATGTCTGTGAACCCCTTTTTAGGGTTGAGCGCGCTTTATGAAGGAGGTCGTGACATAGACAACATGTTATGAATAATACATATTATTCATAATATTTATTGGGATTAGATGAGTTAATTCGAATCATTTAACGGTTAAACAGAATTACACATGCTTAGGGGCATTTCGATTAATTAATATTTAATGTGTATTTATATTTGATATAAAATTTGATTAGATACATATTAATTAATTGTCAATGAGATTTTGACAAATGTCATTAATATATGTATTTTGTTATTTAAGAGTGTATATATATATATATATATATATATATATATATATAGTAATAATATTAATTTTTATTTAATATTTAAATGTTAAATATTTAGATAATTAAATAATATCTATATGTCATTATTGTTATGTAATATGATTAATTATTATTGGTTACAAATGACATTAAACTTTAAGGTTGAAGTATTCAATTGATTTTGTCTACTTTAGCTTTATATTTAATTAGATTAAATAATATTCATTTGTAATAATTGTTATTACATATGTTTAATTATTTTATTTCCTTGTTTAACTTTTTTATTTAATTATTTAATTATTTATTTTACTTTTCAATTTATTTATTTTTATTTTTTTTATATCATTAATTTTTCTCTTTTACTTATTTAATAAACCTTATATATTTTATTTATTTATTTAATTTCTTTTTCATTCTTTTTTTATTTTTTTCACATTACTTATGTATAATAGAAAAGTTCTATTTTATGTTATCAATAATTTTTCATTTGTGACTAAAACGATTATATGTAAAGCTTGCGAACAAACATTTTTTTCAAATGAAAAGTCTATTAAATCAATCTTATTTTAATTATGTTATAGAATAGTACATGTAATAGTACACAAAAGGAAATACATGAAAATATATAAAAATATAAATTTTAATTTATGTTGTTTCTAAAGTATTTCTTTTGATGCACTTGGTGATATATTCATTACTCTGTACTACAATATGATAAACAAGGTAGAAAAAAGATAAATTAATAAATAATATATATAAAGTCTATTAAATAAATAAATTCAAAAAATGATATTAAAAATAATTAAATAAAGAATTTAATTAATAAGATAAAAAATAATAAATTAATAAATAACCAATAATTATATATATATATATGATTTGTAAGGGATGGGGTAATATTGTATTTTATAGGAGAGGGTGGGCTGACAGGGGAAAATAAGGGGTGAGCACCGGTTCCGAATCTACTCGGAACCGGACCGATTTTTCGGGTTTGGAATTGGAACCGGTTGTAATCGGGTAGGTTCCGGTTCCAAAAATGAAGAACCGATTTTATCCGGGTAGGTTCCGGTTCCAAAATGGTCGGAACCGGAACCGGACCATAGAACCAAATTTCCAAAATGGTAATTTCAGATGATGCTATGTTTCTGCATCTAGCCACCACCCTTGGTATCACTTGAACATTGAGAAGATTTTTATCAAATAAACCTGAAACAGACCAGTAGTTACCATCAACAGACCTGTCAGTTCTTTATTCCATTGGGAATTGCTGCAGTTTCTTAGTTGCATCCATAAGTTCCTCATTTGAAAACTTCGGTTTTGAACGTTCAAGTGGAGCTAGCTATTTCATGATTGTACTTTTCCGGGTAAGGACAATAATCATGCCAACATAATGAACAAATATTGAGAATTTTTTTTCAAAACAAGTATGTTTTGCATGATCCAAAATTATGCACGTGAAGAATTGCTTACTTGATCAATATGCATTTTCTTCACAAATATCTTAAATATCTTGAAATTATTTTCCACTAACAGGTCATCCGATAAACGAAGGTATGTCACCCAAAGTTTCACAACTAGACAACTTAATGCACTGTAACTTGCCTAATTGTAAATGAAAACAGAAAGGGTAATGAGGCTGACATAAAAAGTCTAAAACTTCTTTCTTCGTTTTTGAGCTTCCACACTCCGATTTGGTCCCCGTTTTTTTTCCTACGGACTCGTATCGAAATGTAGTTTTCATTAAATATTTTAAAATAGGGTAATTCGGAAACCGGACCGGAACCGGATTGGAACTGAATAATAGGGTACCCTGTTTAATTGAGTAGGTTCTGGTTCCACTTAGTGCGGAACCGAATTTTTCCGGGTAGGTTCCGGTTCTATGCGAAAATCGGAACCGTAACCGATTTTGCTCACCCCTACGGAAAAGCATCTCTATGTAACAATCTATTTATTCTAATTTGGCTGGTGTATGCATAAGGTTGTTGTTGCTTGATGTACACAATTTTGCTGTTACAATATGGACCTCGCACAAAATCTTTCAAATTTAGCAATTTTTTTTTTTAAAATCGTGGAAATCTCACCGCTAAATCATATTTTCTTGGCTTAAGCGGAGTATGTAAAATCTCTGACTGTCCCGATTCTACAAGAAAATATATTATCTGGATTCGAATCCATAACCTTAAGGTGAGATCCCGAACCCTATGCCACCAAGTCACTTCCCTTGGAGTGAGTTTGAATTAAGAGAGAAGAATAATGATAAGGAGTCTAAATCAAGATTAAAATTATGATAAAATTATCGTTTTTGTTAATAATTTTCATATCATTCCGAGATAACAATATCCCTAATATTAATTTTCTTGACATTCACCCATTGTTTTGGTATCTTGATGTCATTAGTTCATGTATATACCGTTATTCAATAACAAATAAACATTACTTGTGATCCCAATAAAAAATTAAAAAAACAAAACAAAAAAGTTCACTTTTTTTGAAGATTTGAAAAAGATACTAACGACATGTAAAGTCTATTCATAACAGTTGTCCAGTTGGTCAAGTAGTGCTATCTATCATAAATTTTAGATCAATTTACGAAACTTAAATGTCAATTTCATTGCTTGATGATTTGGAATTGATCACATTCTTGCCTTCTTGGCCTTGATTGAGATTCAAAACAGAATCGGACCAAAAATAACAGTAAACAATTTAGAATCACCACAATGGATTTTTTTCCTTTTTAGAGTAGTTAGAAATTTTGCCATCAAATCGCTCATTCCGAGTTTAAACGGAACAAGTAAAATCATCGATTGTCCTAGATTTTTACAAAAAAAAAACGTACTTTCTGAATTCGAATCCAGAACCTCAATGTGAGATCTTGAGCCTTACACTACCAAACCACACCCATTGGGGACACCACAATGGAATCTGCTAACACACATATAATACATGTTTTATTTAGTGTCAAACACTAGCATTACGAGGAAAAACATGCTTCAGTTAAAGATTTCAATGACAATTTATAAATGTTAGTGATTATAGTGTCAGTAATTTGTCACACTCTAATATCAATATATTAGACACACACATATGTATATGATGTGAGAATATATCCATGGTATCATGCTTTGGCTGTATTGAAATGTGCACCCATAACATTTACCCATTTTGCATTTAAAATAAAGCAACCCACAATCAAAAGTTTATCAAACTTTATTTTAGTTTAGAAGTGGCAACGGGTCGGGTCGGTCAGGTTTTGATAATCTGGTTTGAGTCCAAGAATTTTTTAAGTTTGAATCCGGAAAAAAACCCAGTCCGATCCGTCTCGGATTTGGGTGGACTTTATCCTGCCTGATTTTTAATAATATATATATATATATAGATATATATATATATATATAATTTTAATCCCAGACTGGACATAATAAGGACTTATTGTATTGAACCCGATCCAAATTTTTTTTATCCCGAACGAAACGAGACCAGACCCAGACTTTTTTGGCATGCTTACTTTAGTTGCAATTTTGAGTTTTTGATTACTAATACTTTCTCAAAATATTTATTTCAAAAGTACGTTAGAATTTCCGAGTCGAAGAGGACATAACAGTCAAGTGCATGTATCTACGAGGTTCTGATTTTGAATCTAAAGTTGCTCTAGAGTATATACATATACATATATATTAATATATAAATATATATGTATATATATATATATATATATGTGTGTGATAATTATTTTGTGTGATATGTATAAATTAAATCTATCAATTAAGATCGTTCGAGAGATCTATCATCTCAAATATAACTCATTTTATTGCTTAAATTTGTCAGATACTTATTATTTTATTAAATTAAACTGTATACGATCCCCTTAACTATATAAGAAACCTAAGCTACCTAGGAAACTAAAGAGACTTAATAAATACAGAAGTAAATAAATAATAAATTAACAATTACTATGAAATTGAAAAATAACCCATGAGGCGTGTCCAAATGATTTTCAAGTAACTTTATTTAATTTATCATATGAGTTCGATCTTAAATAGATAAAAAAATAAAATTTAAATTTAAACTTTATCTACTAATGATCGTTTTTTTTTTTTAAATAATCTAATTTGTTTGAAAAATAACAAGGGATTCGTTTCCACCAAAAAAATGAAATTGGAAAAATAGCTTCATTGTGATAATCTTATCCTTCCACATAACTATTGGGGTTGGTGCTCCGAGTGCCAATCCGGATCGTATTTATGTCCGATTCATAAATACAGACAGTTCAATTTTCCATAATATTACCAATTTTACTGGTAGCACCCTTGTCTTTTATACACTTATTCGATCTAATCTCGATTAGATTGAAACTGAATCTGATTTAGTGATACGTGTATATTAGACAAAGACCCTAGGATTTACAATATATAGTGCGCAGTTACAACGTAGTTTGTAATTGACATTGGGAAGCGCACTATTAGTTGTATATCCTTAAATAAAGTTCCTGGTCAAGATTTACTAACACGGGTCGGTTAGTAAAATCTGCGCTGAGACCAGTACATGTCGTATATCGTGACTTGGTCCGATGGTTTATCCCAGTGAACCATGAGTCTCGGGAGACTCGTATAGACATGTAGGTGTTTATTTGATAAGACACTGAACGACTCACTGAAGGTTTCCTAATAGATGGTACACCAACGTCAATAGGAACCTTCTCGAGTTGAGCGAGCATAGTGGTCCTTCGACTTGAGATACCACAGTGGGATATATGAGTTATCCTCCACACTTTGATGGCAGTCACGTCAACGATCTATTCATGATCAGACCTCCGCCTGTTCGTTGGGTGTGGACTGATGCTCATGATATCCAGTGCGTATCAAGATAGGATCCGTCAGTCCTGTGTACAGGGCATAGGCATCCTCACGTGTTTACGATCTAGTAAATCCATGGCCGTGGTATAACGTCGGAAATAGTTCGAGAGTTATTTAGAGATCGTAAATTGAAAGTCGACTGTATTATACCGAACAGATTTGACGTTCTCATCTATATCCCAGGTATAATACGGATAGCCTGTGACGGAGGGATTATACGTATGCATGACCTCGACTTGTATAGTTTAGCGAGATTATCTGTGGTCGTCATAATCCATGAGTGGGTGGATTATGGACACGAAATTGGATTTCGTGACGGATAAACCTAAACTTAGAGAGTCCCACAATATGAAGTGTACTCGTTGAGCACTTGGGCAACTCGATATGAATAATACGGATTATTCATAATACTTCACCGGATTAAATGAGTTAATTCGGATCGTTTAATTGGTTAAACGACAACAATGCATTAGGGGTTTTGTCCGCTAATAATTATTGTGTATTTGTATTTGATACATAATACGATTAGATACACATTAATTATTGTCAAATGAGATTTTGACACATGCCATAAATATATGTATTGTTATTTATTGTAAATAAAAATACATATATGCTTGTTGTTTAATTATTTATTTATTTAATTGTTAAATAATTAATAATTAAAAAAAAAATTATAATTCTTATTCTTTTTGTAAAATTGTTATTACAAATGGTGATTTTTAATTTGTCCAAATGGCATGTCTTAAAATACTTTATGTGTTTATTAATTGATTGGTCTATATAAAGTATATGTTATTTTAATTTGATTTAATTTGTCAAAAAATCTAAATGTCCTTCCTTATTGTCATAATCGGTCAACAAAAGCAAAATAAAAAAAAAATTGTTTTATCATCTTCTTCATTCACTGCCTCTGCCGAGAAACTTTAGAAAAATGGGTTTTCCATTGTGCTTGTTGAATCAGCTTAAAGTGAAGAAAAACAAGAAAAAAAGCTTAGGAAAAGAGATTAAAGGTAATTCTTAATACCCTTGAGCTTAGGAATTAGTTTCTTTTCTTGTGATCCTAGATAGTTCTAGGGTTTTTCTTTACTTATTAAATTTGGGGCTTTTGGTTTTGTTGATAGTGAAATGGAAGAGTAATGCATGTGTGAAGTGTAATTGGATGAAATTAGTGTAATCTTTATCCAATTTATTCAATTGTGTTGGAAAATTAGTTGCCATTCTAGAGTGTAATAGCCACTCTATTATGCCTAGAATTGTTCTAGAGTCTTCATGTGGTGACTTGATTGGTGTTGGATTAATTAGATTAATCTTGGTAAAATATTGGATTTAAAGCATGTATTTTGGCAAATTTGGTCACTGTTCAGACCTGGAAAGCTACTGATTGTGATGAAATTGTGTCTTTAGAATGTTTGGATGTAATTTGGGAGTTGGCACAATTCCGGAAAGTGTTTCCGACTTGAAATAAGCGAAAACGGCCAAAAACGGCGTTACCGGGTGGATTTGAGCCAACGGGGTGACGGCTGTGAAAACAGTGATTCCGTCACTGTTGGGCAGCCCTGAACTGCCCCGACACTATTGGAGCTGACCTGGGCAGTTTCCATAAGTGTCGGGTAGTCGGTTCGGTCAAAAACGCGTTTTAGGCAATTTTGCGGAAAAACAGTTTTCGTAAAAGTTTCGCGAGTTTTCAACTATATTTATGTTAATATATGATATTAAATAAATTGGTTTAGGTAATATATGAATAAATTATTCATATTAGATATTGAATAATTTATTGGTATTTTGAAAAAGTTTTAAAATACGATATCGCCCGGACCCGCGCTTCCGCTGCGCCCCGACCCCAAACCCCAACAAAATGGTATCAGAGCAGGTCTGATGCTTCATCCATTACATTATTCATGCTTGATATATGATATATAATCCAATTTTAATGTTCGCACATGCTAGGAATCTAGATATGTTTCTTTACTTTTCGGTTCTACGCTAATGGAATATGTAACGGAAATTTAATTGTTAAATTTGTTATGTTTCTAAAGTAGAATTGAAATGTTTAGAAAATGATTTAGATTAAAATTCTGCATTGGATGTAGAGTATAACTTCCGTAGGAAAATCCCCGCTTTTAAATATGGCTGTAAAGTAACGTGTATTGGATACATGTTTCTTGGTCCGCCTTGTCAGTACGGATGCAAATGATTTCCTGATGCTATAGCGTATCGTGCCAAAGCTGTGCAGTTATGGTGATGGTAGTTCATTTGCGCCGGTAGAACTTATATGATAAGAGACAAATTCAAGTGAAAATGGAAATCCTGAACGTGCCAAAGCTGTCAGGACTACACGGTAGCTTGAGTTTGTCATTGACAAGTGAAGCCTTGATACGCCTCCCTGTGAACGTGCCAAAGCTGTCACAGCGAGAAACGGTCAGGACCGAAACCAGGAGTCACTGGAGGAGTGATTGACAAAGAGTTGTCTACCTAATGAATATACGTAGGCGAGAACGTGCCAAAGCTGTGAGTCGAAATATATTCATGGGATCCTACTCTCACTATGGAATTCGATTTAATTATTGAATTCCCGTTGTCCGTGGGGATTACGGTATTACGTAAAGTAGTGGGAGACACTGCTGAGTTTAAAATCCATAACTCAGCAGTGCGTAATTTATGGAAATTATGCTTCGTTTTCTTTTTATTCTATATTGTTTATAGAATTATACTTCTAATCCACTGCATGTCTATTACCTGAATAGTTTTCTGACTTTACTTATGGTTGCGTTAGTTCTAGAATAGGTTCTAGAAAGACAGTAGACTTAGATATTGTTAGATTACTTGAAACCATCGGGAACTATTGTTCCGATTTTCTTTGAAAATCGAGATGGTTTGTGACTTAGTTTCTAAGTCACGATTAAGTAATCTAAATAGATATCTGTGTTTGGATATGATATTATCTAGTTAGTTAGAATTGTTTCTTATACAGAAAAGAATTGACTTGAATAGTTCATGTCTCGAGATTCTTGACTGGCATAAGAAAATCCTTTTAGTATTTGTTTATCTTTAATGATGTTTCTTGGCTTTTAGTAACTTTTAGAAGTTACGTGTCCGATACAGTTTGCTAATCAATTATTTGCAATCGTTGTGAATAATTGAATGCAAATTATAAAGCTTAAGAAATGAGTATGTATAGTTGTGTATAGAGAATTTTGATTCTCGCAATACGACAACTGTATGTATTGGATACCGGATCTCCCGTCTAGTTAATTAAAAATAATGTTTAATAACTGTTTTGATATTTGATATCGGAACTTGTGACTATTGAATAGTTACTTGTTCTGTATAAACAGTTGTTACATATTTTAATATAACTAGTAGTGTCATTGATGAAAGATAAACATTAAGAAAAATATTCGGTAAAGTAATAACTTAGAACTGTGTGTTATGAGGTTTTATCATAAAAGCATTAGATGTTTGTTCCTTATGGTAAAGGATGGTCTGATATGAGATCACACCACATATCCTTATCCATTTAATGAATATTGTATTCAGAAAGTGATTAAATCTCATTTAACCGATGATTGTCATTAGACCACAAGATTTATTAAACTAATACATTGGATGTATGTGGTTTAATAAATTAATAATTGTCTTAGATAGTTTTCTTACTCCGTAACTTAGTTAATGAATTGTCATGACTTGGTTACGTGTTTCTATTAGAGAACATGTTGAACGTCTTGAATTGTTCAAGAACTGTCAATATGTTGCTAATGAAACTTGGATAGAATATTTTAAATTGTTCAAAGATATTTTATCTGAAGTGTTGAAAACTATAAAATTCATAATGAGTCTTTGAGTTGTTCGAGGATGTTTGATTTGATCAAATAAATGAATTTATGGTAATTAGTTCTAAGGATATTTAATGAATGTGATTCTTACTCAGTATTAAACTTCCACGATTCCATTGTGATGGAATTGGTCAGTGGGAGTTATCGAATCTTATATGATTTGATTCGTTGATATTGAGAGTTACCGAATTAATTTTCAATACTCTTGGGGTTATGCTCAGTAACACCAATTCGTCTCTTTAATTTTGGTTCCATTGCTTCTACATTTACGTATACGATATGTAATAGTAGAAAATTTGAATCTTGAATAGTTTGAGATTTGAATCTTTCTTTTATATAATGATTATATAATTGAAAGTACTTGCGCCTCGGAGGTACAAGTAAAGTTTGTCATTTATTCTATTTAATGGAATATTGTATTCTATTTGATAGAATATCTTTTCTACGATCCCGAGTAATAAAAATTATTTTATTACTTGGTGGTCGACATTGGAGGTTGACGATTGTAGAAATGACTTGACTTAGTAAAGTCAAATGAGAGAGTGATAAACTGTAATGGAACTACATAATTAATAAGATGAAATGACCCTTAGACAATTTCTGTATAAGTTTAATAGGATGTCAGAATCATTTACAAAGTATCTGATACTTAATGGTTCTTATGTTTTCTTATCGAAGAAAATTATCCTATAACTTATAGTGGGAGCGATATTTGATATCGATTTCGGAAATTACCATTGAACCATAGATCTAAGATTGTTCATGGCTTACGACGATCAAATTTTGAACTTGATTAGGCTTTCGTTATGAATAGTTCATAAAATGTGCAAATTATTTGCGCAACAAAAGCACAGTGAGCTCGATAAAAGTTTGACCTTTATAGTATGACAGTGAGAAAGGTTATTCTCAGTAATCTATTGTAGATTCTGAGGAAGCTAGTCTCTTGTCGCACTGAATGGACAATTAAGGATTATTGGTTAATGTTGATATCAAATCGTGGTTTTGGCTACAGAATGCAAAGTGGCGTTCTTGAGTGATTTCTTCCAACGAGAGATCCCTTGTGATTTCTTGGTTTGAAGAGTTCATTCTAGAATGGCCCTGGAGTTTGTTGTATTCTGCTAAGATCACAATTTGATATACTAGCTTATGGAGCTATGTAGACTCAGATAAGCTTTCCGGAAAATTGTGTTCTCTAGTTTTGATATCAGTCAGATTGTCTGGTTTTATCGAAATATAAAGAATATGTATTTATCAGTAGGGTCAGTGGGAGCATACAAATTTCTTTCTAATACTTTATATCCTTAAGTCTTCTTTTCTCCGTGATAAGCAGTGGGAGTAGTCTCTGTTATATTTGATATAAAGTTTTATATAAGATATAAAATTGAGAGACTTGTGAGATACTCTCATTAGTCGCATATTAGATAGATCTAATAAAGGACACATCAAGACTATCTGTATGACAATTAGTATAATTGTTTGACAGTTAACGTGTCTTTTATGTATATAGTATTCATCTTTCGTAAAGGATGATTCCTTTCTCGAAAGAGAGATTGATTAGAATATCTAGTCAATTATATGCATCATTGGATGATGGCGTAATGAATGCTATATTATGTGCGATTAAAGATATCAATTTAATCGTAATTTACGAGTTATTTTGATATTCAATAAACCATATGATGGTTCTAGAAACATGTTCTTTGTGATCTTTGAGATATTAAGAACGAGTTTCTCATTCATGGAGAATTTAGTCAGCAACCATAAGGTCAGATTAGTTTTGATTCTAATTGTGACATTAGATGGTCTATATCGTATAAAGTCAGAAATGATGCAGTGGGAGTGTCACCGAAGGTTCTACTGAATTTTTGGAATCAGTTGCAACTTATGAAGTATTGACTTATGAAGTTGCAAAGTGACCTCAATGATTAGAAGTGTTGATATTAGTTTTGTGCTTGCGGTTGTCTAAAGTATTTGTATTTGATTTCTAAACACATAGATAACTTAGAAGCTATAGCACAATACTAATATAGCATTTGAGTCATATTTATGTGGAATTTGGATTCTACAAAATATGAATGATGCTGATTAAGGAAAACGTTTGGGTTTGTTTGACAAACTCGATTTGATAAAGCATGCTTACTTGTTGATGCCTACCTCTTGAGTGCTGGTGAGCTCTTGAGGGCCACGGTATGTGATACACATTAAGATGTGTATAGGATATCGGGGATTGGCACGAGAGCAAGTGGGAGAAATTATTGGGGTTGGTGCTTCCGAGTGCCAATCCGGATCGTATTTATGTCCGATTCATAAATACAGACAGTTCAATTTTCCATAATATTACCAATTTTACTGGTAGCACCCTTGCACCCTTGTCTTTTATACACTTATTCGATCTAATCTCGATTAGATTGAAACTGAATCTGATTTAGTGATACATGTATATTAGACAAAGACCCTAGGATTTACATATATAGTGCGCAGTTACAACATAGTTTGTAATTGACATTGGGAAGCGCACTATTAGTTGTATATCCTTAAATAAAGTTCCTGGTCAAGATTTACTAACACGGGTCGGTTATTAAAATCTGCTGAGACCAGTACATGTCGTATATCGTGACTTGGTCCGATGGTTTATCCCAGTGAACCATGAGTCTCGGGAGACTCGTATAGACATGTAGGTGTTTATTTGATAAGACACTGAACGACTCATTGAAGGTTTCCTAATAGATGATACACCAACGTCAATAGGAACCTTCTCGAGTTGAGCGAGCATAGTGGTCCTTCGACTTGAGATACCACAGTGGGATATATGAGTTATCCTCCACACTTTGATGGCAGTCACGTCAACGATCTATTTATGATCAGACCTCCGCCTGTTCGTTGGGTGTGGACTGATGCTTATGATATCCAGTGCGTATCAAGATAGGATCCGTCAGACCTGTGTACAGGGCATAGGCATCCTCACGTGTTTACGATCTAGTAAATCCATGGCCGTGGTATAACGTCGGAAACTAGTTCCGAGAGTTATTTAGTGATCGTAAATTGAAAGTCGACTGTATTATACCGAACAGATTTGACGTTCTCATCTATATCCCAGGTATAATACGGATAGCCTGTGACGGAGGGATTATACGTATGCAGTGACCTCGACTTGTATAGTTTAGCGAGATTATCTGTGGTCGTCATAATCCATGAGTGGGTGGATTATGGACACGAAATTGGATTTCGTGACGGATAAACCTAAGCTTAGAGAGTCCCACAATATGAAGTGTACTCGTTGAGCACTTGGGCAACTCGATATGAATAATACGGATTATTCATAATACTTCACCGGATTAAATGAGTTAATTCGGATCGTTTAATTGGTTAAACGACAACACATGCATTAAGGGGTTTTGTCCGCTAATAATTATTGTGTATTTGTATTTGATACATAATACGATTAGATACACATTAATTATTTGTCAAATGAGATTTTGACACATGCCATAAATATATGTGTGTTATTTTTGTAAATAAAAATACACATATGCTTGTTGTTTAATTATTTATTTATTTAATTGTTAAATAATTAAGTAATTAAAAAAAAAAATTATAATTCTTATTCTTTTTGTAATAATTGTTATTACAAATGGTGAGTTTTAATTTGTCCAAATGGCATGTCTTAAATATACTTTATGTGTGTATTAATTGGATTGGTCTATATAAAGTATATTGTTATTAAATTTGATTTAATTTGTCAAAAACTCTAAATGTCCTTCCTTGGTGTCATAATCGGTCAACAAAAGCAAAATAAAAAAAATTGCTTTTATCATCTTCTTCATTTCACTGCCTCTGCCGAGAGCTTTAGAGAAATTGGTTTTCCATTTTGCTTGTTGGATCAAGCTTAAAGTGAAAGAAAAACAAGAAAACAAAGCCTAGGAAAAGGAGAATTAAAGGTAATTCTTAATACCCTTGAGCTTAGGAACTTAGTTTCTTATTCTTGTGATTCCTAGAATAGTTCTAGGGTTTTTTCTTTACTTATTATATTAGGGCTTTTGGTTTTGATAGTGAAATGGAAGAGTAATGCATGTGTGAAGTGTAAATGGATGAAATTAGTGTAATCTTTATCCAATTTAATCAATTGTTGTTGGAAAATTAGTTGTCATTCTAGAGTGTAATAGCCACTCTTATTATGCCTAGAATTGTTCTAGAGTTCTTCATTTGTGGTGACTTTGGATTGGTGTTGGATTAATTAGATTAATCTTGGTAAAAATATTGGATTTAAAGTATGTATTTTGGCAAATTTGGTCACTGTTTCAGACCTGGAAGAGCTACTGATTTTGTGATGAAAATGTTGTCTTTAGAATGTTTTGGATGTAATTTGGGAGTTGGCACAATTGCCGGAAAGTGTTTCCGACTTGAAATAAGCGAAAACGGCCAAAAACGACGTTACCGGGTGGATTTTGTGCCAACCGGGTGACGGCTGTGAAAACAGTGATTCCTTCACTGTTAGGGCAGCCCATGTACTGCCCCGACACTATTGGAGCTGACCTGGGCAGTTTCCATAAGTGTCGGGTAGTCGGTTCGGTCAAAAACGCATTTTAGGTAATTTTACGGAAAAACAGTTTTTGTAAAAGTTTCGCGAGTTTTCAACTATATTTATGTTAATATATGATATTAAATAAATTGGTTTAGGTAATATATGAATAAATTATTCATATTAGATATTGAATAATTTATTTGGTATTTTGAAAAAGTTTTAAAATACGATATCGCCCGGACCCGCGCTTCCGCTGCGCCCCGACCCCAAAACCCCAACAATAACTCTCCTCATGCAGAAGTACACGTAACTCATCTCCCGTAATTAATGCTGTTGATGGTGTTTTTCAGGCACTACAACATTTAAGACAGCACGACAAGGACAAAAGGGTAAATTCTTTCTCTGGCTGAGATCATATAGCCGACCCTACCACATCATGTGAAGACCGACCACATCATGTGAAGACCGACCACTTTGGTACAGACGACCGAGCATTATAGAGGTCGGCAAGAACACTCTCAGCATAAAAGGTTGTCATGGCCGACCTCATGAATACCGACCATATAGCGAGGCGTGTTCAGGAAGATAGAGCACCCTGTTTTCTCGGATAATGTGATAAATTATCCTACTTTCACGGGGAAACTGATGAAATTAGTATCTTGATAGGATAAAAGGAGTAAAGGTAGTTTGAAATGAGGAACCCTTGTGGAAGAAGGAGATTGACTCAACTAGGAACCCTTGTAAAAGAAGGAGTCTGATTCTGTTATTATTATAAATATGAGGGTAGGGCGTGTGTAAAGGGACATCAAAAAATCATCACAAGAGTGTGAGAGATTAGAATCATAAGGCTCCAATTTGTAAGAGCAAAGGAGAGACCCGAGAGGTGTATTCGAGTAATAAAAAGTACCACCCCGTTCTTGTCCGTGGACGTAGGTCGGATCTCAAAATCCACCGAACCACGTTAAATCACCTTGTCTGATTGGCGTATTTTCTTGTTTTCCGCTAAGTTTGCTTTTGGTTTCCCGCATAACCAAACAAATTCACAGTTGAAGGAGGATTCCCTCGGAGGTGATATTCCCGTATTACCCTGAGACCAAAATCCACCGTCAACAGTTGGCGCCGTCTGTGGGGATTTCAACAAAAAGCAATTCACGTATTAAGACGATGGCGGAAGGCGGAAACCACCAATCGTCAGGGAACTCGGCTGCGGATTGGATGGAGAAGATCGAGGAGAACCTAAGTAAGGAAAAGGGAGGAAAACCAAATTCTGCTAAAAACCATAGTAGACCGGTTAGAAAAGGTAGAAGGAGTGCACAACGGAAAATTCGAGGCCGGGACTAGCCGACGAAGAAACGAAACAGCAGAGGGAAAAATAATTGTCGATACAAGTGAGGACGACAGACCCCGGAGGAGGGTCCCTACAGGGTAAGATCTGTGGTGGTGCAGAGAGATTCCCAGACCGAGGACATGTGGGAGGAAGATGAGGACAAATCGTCACCAGACTCCTCCATGATGGCCCTCACAACACCCGGAGAATAGGGAAAGGGTATAACGAAAAAGTAAGAGAAGATACCGACCCTGAGAAGCACCACTCCCAAGATAACAGAAGAAAAGAAACCACATGAGACGGCATGGAACCAAAGACAGCAGCATGAAATCTTGGCTACGGGAGGAGCTGGTCAAATGGGGAGTATACCCCAACACAAACAAAGGGGATATCCAGGACAGCAAAGATGAGTCCCCCCTCACAGAAGAAATAAAGTCAGAGAAATTCCCAAAAAGATTCAGCATGCCGACCATGACGCCATACAAGGGCCATACCGATCCCAAAACCCACATTGAAGGCTTCGTCCTACTAATGGAGGTACAAGGGGTAACAGTGGATGCCATTTGCAAAGTATTCCCCTTAACTCTAGCCGGACCGGCCATTCTATGGTATAGAAACCTAGCCCCAAGAAGCATCAGCAGCTTCACACAACTGAGAAAGTCATTCATACGACACTTCAAAGGGGCATGCGTCCCAAAGAAAATGGTGGGAGAATTGAGACTGATGAAGCAAGGGGATGATGAGCCCCTGAGGAATTTTATTGAAAGGTACAACAATTTGGTGCTCGAGGTCGGAGCGTACGAGTCATTCGAAGCGCTAGAAAGTCTCAAGGGAGGTCTGGAGGTCGGGAAGTTGTGGACTCACCTGAGGATTCAAGACGTATCGGATTATGCCACTGCCTTGGAGTTGGCCAGGAAGTTTATCTTAATAGAGGAGGAGGAAAAGATTGCCCGTGGAATATACACCCGAAAGGCTAAGATACTCAGGTCAGACAGTCAGTGGGATTCAATCAGAAATTTGAGGAGACTAATCCCGGAGAAAAAGAAACTCAGACTGACGCCTCCGAGTAGTCATGCTCAAGAGATAAAGTCACATGTCCAAGTCAACCGTGTCGCGGGGAGGACATTATACACCCCCCTGAACAAACCTATGGCCCAGATAGTTCGGGAAATCCAGAATAAAGGTCTGTTGGCCGAGCCTAATTTGAGGAGGTTCCCAATTGAAGAGGGAAATAGTAGGGCTTACTATATCTACCATAACGTAAGGGGACATGCCACGAATGAGTGCAGAGACCTGAGGGAGCAGGTGGAAGACTTGATAAATGAAGGCTATCTCACTGTGTACATAGACCATTCGGTTTTTTAGGTCGACCAAAGTTGATAGCGGAAGTCATCCGGTCGGATGCGTGGAATGCTGAGATGCAGAGAGGACATATTAAGAAGAGCCTTACTTGTAGTGACCCTTGTAGAGTTGCAAGAAAGACAACGGATCCCAAAAATGTGAGTAAGACCTCTTCTGTCTTAGGCTGACATTTATTTATGCTTGTTTGTTGTGGCCCATGCAATGGTTTCTGATATTTATTTTACGGCTCGGGTCTGCTCTTGTACCGCCGAGACCGATGTTTATTTCCGACTCGGGTCTGCTCTTGTACCGCCGAGACCGATGTTTATTTCCGACTCGGGTCTGCTCTTATACCGCCGAGATCGATGTTTCATTCCGGCTCAGGTCTGCTCTTGTACTGCCGAGACCGATGTTTCCTTACGGCTCGGGTCTGCTCTTGTACCGCCGAGACCGATGTATTCTTTCCGGCTCAGGACTGCTCTTGTACCGCCGAGACCAATGTTTCTTTTCGGCTCGGGGCTGGATTTCGTTCCGCCGATGCCACTTGATTATTCGGCTCGGGGCTGGATTTCGTTCTGCTGAGGCCGCTTGGTTATTCAGATCGGGGTCGGGCGATATCCCACCGAGTCTGTCTTTGGACTGGGGATGTAACATTCCCCCAGAACCAAGTGATTCTTACAGATCGGGGTCGGGCGATGTCCCACCGAGTCTGTCTTTGGACTGAGGATGTAACATTCCCCCAGAACCAAGTGATTCTTACAGATCGGGGTCGGGCGATGTCCCACCGAGTCTGTCTTTGGACTGGGGACGTAACATTCCCCCAGAACCAAGTGATTCTTACAGATCGGGGTCGGGCGATGTCCCACCGAGTCTGTCTTTGGACTGGGGACGTAACATTCCCCAAGGACCAAGTGATTCTTAAAGATCGGGGTCGGGCGATGTCCCACCAAGTCTGTCTTTGGACTGGGGAAGTAACATTCCCCCAGGACCAAGTGATTCTTACAGATCGGGGTCAGGCGATGTCCCACCGAGTCTGTCTTTGGACTGGGGACGTAACATTCCCCCAAGACCAAGTGATTCTTACAGATCGGGGTCGGGCGATGTCCCACCGAGTCTGTCTTTGGACTGGGGACGTAACATTCCCCCATGACCAAGTGATTCTTACAGATCGGGGTCGGGCGATGTCCCACCGAGTCTGTCTTTGGACTAGGGACGTGACATTCCCCCAGGACCAATTGATTCTTACAGATCGGGGTCGGGCGATGTCCCACCGAGTCTGTCTTTGGACTGGGGACGTAACATTCCCCCAGGACCAAGTGATTCTTACAGATCGGGGTCGGGCGATTGTCCCACCGAGTCTGTCTTTGGACTGGGGACGTGACATTCCCCCAGGACCAAGTGATTCTTACAGATCGGGGTCGGGCGATGTCCCACCGAGTCTGTCTTTGGACTGGGGACGTAACATTCCCCCAGGACCATTGATTCTTACAGATCGGGGTCGGGCGATGTCCCACCGAGTCTGTCTTGGACTGGGGACGTAACATTCCCCCAGGATCAAGTGATTCTTACAGATCGGGGTCGGGCGATGTCCCACCGAGTCTGTCTTTGGACTGGGGACGTGACATTCCCCCAGGACCAAGTGATTCTTACAGATCGGGGTCGGGCGATGTCCCCCGAGTCTGTCTTTGGACTGGGGACGTAACATTCCCCCAGGACCAAGTGGTTCTTACAGATCGGGGTCGGGCGATGTCCCACCGAGTCTGTCTTTGGACTGGGGACGTAACATTCCCCCAGGACCAAGTGATTCAAACAGCTCGGGGTCGGGCGATTGTCCCACCGAGTCTGCCCTTTGGACTGGGGACGTAACATTCCCCCAGGACCAAGTGATTCAAACAACTCGGGGTCGGGCGATGTCCCACCGAGTCTGCCCTTTGGACTGGGGACGTAACATTCCCCCAGGACCAAGTGATTCAAACAGCTCGGGGTCAGGCGATGTCCCACCGAGTCTGCCCTTTAGACTGGGGACGTAACATTCCCCCAGGACCAAGTGATTCAAACAGCTCGGGGTCGGGCGATGTCCCACCGAGTCTGCCCTTTGGACTGGGGACGTAACATTCCCCCAGGACCAAGTCTTTCACTCAACTCGGGGTCGGGTTACGTCCCACCGAGTCAGCCGCTTTGGTCTGGGGAGGTAACATTCCCCCAGAACCCAAGTCTTCCGCTCAGCCCGGGGTCGGGCAATGTCCCACCGAGTCTGCTTCTTTAGTCTGGGGAGGTAACATTTCCCCAGAACCCAAGTCTTTCACTCAACTCGGGGTCGGGTTACGTCCCACCGAGTCAGCCGCTTTGGTCTGGGGAGGTGACATTCCCCCAGAACCCAAGTCTTCCGCTCTGCCCGGGGTCGGGCAATGTCCCACCGAGTCTGCTTCTTTAGTCTGGGGAGGTAACATTCCCCCAGAACCAAGTCTTTCACTCAACTCGGGGTCGAGATACGCCCCACCAAGTCAGCTCTCCGGACCGGGGACATAACATTCCCCCGGGTCCAAATGCCTCACTCTTCCGGGGGTCAAGCCAGACCCCTCCGACTCATGCTGACCCCTGATGGGCCTTAAAATTGCTAGGATAACAAGAAGCATAAAAAGAAAAGAAGAAGAAGAAAGAAATAAATAGACATAAATATATATGTGTACATAAATACAAATTGTAATATTATTACAAAAAAGTTAAAGTGTACATAGGGCCCCGGAAGGGTTACCCTTTTTATTCAGCCCGCACAGGGGCATGAGGTTCTTCCTCAACAGGTTCAGGAGACGGGAGGAGCGGCTCGGCATCATGAGGAGGAGCTCGACTTCAACCTCGGCATCAGGAGGAGGAGCTGCGACTTCAACCTCGGCAGCAGGGAAGACCTCTGCTTCAGAAACAGGAGGAGGGATCTCAAGGCAGTCCTCGTCCACAGCAGGAACCTCCGGTCGTCCTTCATGAGAAACCTCGGAAGCTAGAACTATCGAAATAGGGGCTGGGTCCATCACCTCCTCAGTAGAGGGAGGAAGCCACTTCCGAAACTCCTCCTCGGAAATATCCCCCTTGCAGTAACTGATGGCCGTGTAAATAGGGTCCATGTTCAGACTTGGCAGCACCATCGGAATTAACTCCGCACAATCACCAACGCCCTCAAGGCGGATGGCCTCCTTCTTGGCCTCAAGCTCACTCTCCCTCTTCTCAAGCTCGATCTCTCTCTCCTCGAGATCAATCTCTCTCTCCTCAAGCTCGGTCTTCTTCCTCTCAAGACCGTCTCGGGCCCGTGCAACCTCCTCGTCTTTACTCTTCAACTTGGCCTCAGCACTTGCTACCTTCCCCCTCAGAACGCCAATTTCAGATTGGGCAGCCTTTAGATCCTCCCGGGCACTATCAGCAAGTTTTCTTTCCAGCACAGCAGCTGCTTTGAGAGCCTTGTTCGCTTTGAAATTCTCAACAGCGGTCGCCTCATGATTATTGATCACCTCCTCCCGGTCAGCCAGCTTTGCCTCCACTTCGGAGAGACGACTTTGAAGCCTCTGGGCCTGACCGCCCTCGGACAGCAAAGTCAGAAGAAGACCCTTATTCTTGGCCATAAGGTAGTTGGCCTGCACACAAAAAGGGAGAAATGAGTCAATACATAAAAAGAGAGAACCAAGACCCAAAAAAACCGAGAAGGGGAGTGAAAGTAACTTCGCCATCTGAGAACTCATCTCAGTCACAACACCTTCGGGAGATACATCCTCATACCTCGACACCTCCCCCGGGTGAATCACCTCGGCCAATTCATTGAAAGCTGGCACTAAGTGTGAGGTAGCCTCCCGGATGCTTTCTCCCAAGTCATCCACCCCGAGGACCACATGGCCCTTCCGTTTTCTGGAGGAGCCTTCAGAGGACTTCTTCCCCCTACGAACGTCTTTCCTCTTAACCGGAGCAGCTCCCTCATCTTCTTCCTCTTGGGCCAACTCGGTCTCCTCGGTCCCGAAATGACGTTTCCTCTTCCTAAGAGGCTTCGGCGGGCTGACAAGGCGAGCAGATCCTGATGATTGCCCGCCAGAAGGTGAAGATAGTCCTCGAGCACTCGTTGGGACTTGTTCTGAAGATGTCTTCTCGGCAAGATCAGGCCGCCCCCGGGAAGTTTCAGCATCGGCGTGTCCGGCCTTCTTCATGGTACCGGCCAACTTCTCAAGAAACTTGGGCCTCCTCGACATGCCTACAAAAAAGAGGAAGAAAGAGAAATCAGGATCCGAGAGCATAACAAAGACATCAAACACATAAACAAACAGGCATCCAGCAGACCTCCACCAATCCGACCCGAGGCCTCCGGAGGGACGGCCCTCCTCATGATGTACCCGCCTCCGAACCTGACGAGAAACCTTGGGAGCATCTCGCCAACAAGTTGGGAGGAACCAGAGAAGTTAGAAAACCTAAATAAACTAGAGAACGGGAACAAAGAAAGAATGAAGGGGCATTAGACTCCTAACCTCCAGCCCTGAAGACGTCCGGAACCGAGACATCCTCCTCAAACTATCTCAGGACCCGACCCCAATCCCCAGTTGCCCAGAACCAAAGGTCCTTGAAATTCTTGTTAGAGTCAGGAAGTTTCTGGACGAGATTGGACGAGCTGTCATAAGCAGAGAGGTAATACCAATCGTAATGAGTCTTTGGGTTGGATTTCAAACGATATAACCTCTTCACTTCTTCCAAGCAAGGTTCACCCAAACCTGCCCGATGCCAAACCACATATATGCCGGCCAGAATCCTCCAACTATTCAAACTTAATTGGCAATGGGCAATCTCCATCTCAGCAAGCATCCAAGCAAAATAAGGTTGCATCGACAGACGTAGCCCACACTCGAAAAAAGCAGGAAGAAGTGCCACCGAGCCCTCATCAGGCTGACTAGCACGATCCATTGGGCCGGGAACTTCAAGAGCAATGTCTATTGGGATACTGTATCGTTGCCGCAATAGCACCAGATCATCCTCGGTTATCTTAGAAGGACGGTTCATATCCAGAGCCGACGACCCAAGTTCTCCAGGCTCTGGGTCCTTCCGAGGAACTCTCTGATGGTAGGAGTCATTTTCGATCTCAGAAGGAGTAGGGGTAGTGTCGAGGTCTTCTACACTAGGCGCCCCTGAGCCCGAGGAAAGCTCTTCAGCAGGGGGAGTTGAGATTTTAGCAGGCCTTTCGGAGGAAGAATTACTGTCAGACATCCCTGACACCCAGAAAAACAGAGAAGGGAGGAGAATCAGTCTACGAGGAGCTACCCACGGTGCCCGTGCTAAACTAGATAAGGAGTCTCTAAAGAAGTGCCCTAAAGCAAGACCCAACAAAACCACAAGTCTCTCCCTAAGCAAAATAAACAAATAAAATCACAACACAACAAAAGAAGAAAGGTCGCTCAGAAGACTTACTTGTTCTTCTCAAAAGCAGGAGGTTATACGGTGTGGTGATGCTCGTTCCTTAGGTGCTCGGCAACGAAAAAAGGATGAAGACCGCGGTTGAGCTTCGAGAACACGGAGCTGAACGGATCGCAAAGAAAATTACAGAAGAGAAGGAGAAATTGCCAAAAAAAAAATGGAACAGTGAAACCCTCGTTTTCTTATAGTCATGACTGGGATGCACATCGCCGTCGGTTTTGGCGGGAACCCAGCGGATGTTTGACAAGTGTCGAAAATTAGAAGAAACCCTAAAGTTGATTTGATGGGCATTTAAGAAGACATGACGGTTGTGCGTCTCGAGGAAAGATGATTGAAACGGCAAGAAAATTCTTTTTTACATTCTGGGACGACTACCAGCAAGACAATCAGCACACCCTCTTCATATAGTTCCCGGTACCAAATCGCATACTCGTTGGAACCGAGAACTAGGGGACAGATGTTGATGGTGTTTTCAGGCACTACAGCATTTAAGACAGCACGACAAGGACAAAAGGGTAAATTCTTTCTCTGGCTGAGATCATATAGCCGACCCGACCACATCATGTGAAGACCGACCACATCATGTGAAGACCGACCACTTTGGTACAGACGACCGAGCATTATAGAGGTCGGCAAGAGCACTCTCAGCATAAAAGGTTGTCATGGCCGACCTCATGAATACCGACCATATAGCGAGGCGTGTTCAGGAAGATAGAGCACCCTGTTTTCTCGGATAATGTGATAAATTATCCTACTTTCATGGGGAAACTGATGAAATTAGTATCTTGATAGGATAAAAGGAGTAAAGGTAGTTTGAAATGAGGAACCCTTGTGGAAGAAGGAGATTGACTCAACTAGGAACCCTTGTAAAAGAAGGAGTCTGATTTCTGTTATTATTATAAATATGAGGGTAGGGCGTGTGTAAAGGGACATCAAAAAATCATCACAAGAGTGTGAGAGATTAGAATCATAAGGCTCTAATTTGTAAGAGCAAAGGAGAGACCCGAGAGGTGTATTCGAGTAATAAAAAGTACCACCCCGTTCTTGTCCGTGGACGTAGGTCGGATCTCAAAATCCACCGAACCACGTTAAATCACCTTGTCTGATTGGCGTATTTTCTTGTTTTCCGCTAAGTTTGCTTTTGGTTTCCCGCATAACCAAACAAATTCACAGTTGAAGGAGGATTCCCTCGGAGGTGATATTCCCGTATTACCCTGAGACCAAAATCCACCGTCAACAAATGCTATTGACAGCTGTTTTTCATTTCAAGGGCAATTTGAGAAATCTATCCCTCGAATAAACCTCCTCCAAACAGTGAATTTTTTTGATTAGTAGGGAACTCAAAACAAACTTGTCATGCACGCAAGAAAATCACAGAAATTTACGTAGTTCGGCCGATAGTAGCTCCAACTTACATCCACGAAAGAGAGGGGAGTGTGCTTGTATTATTTTTCCCAATGAGAGTCGTTGACTTACTCATGTCACTATTATGGTTGGTGCTCAAAGCGCCAATTCCCGGTTGTATTTCTTATAAAATACTATTGAAAAATGTTTTATTATGAATAAAATGAGCAGTTTCTATAATATAAAATATCTTCTTTTATGGTAAAGACGTAATTGACCTTAGAATGATTAGCCATGATGCAGTTGCAAAAGCGTCGCAATTGACATTGAGTTGTATCATGACGTTTTCATTCTTAGACTGTTCCTGGTCAAGATTTACACTATTTGGTCAGTAAAGTAAACCCGTTGAGACCGGTACATGTCGTATACTGGAATATATGATTCTAATGGTTTCTCAATGAACCATGAGTCTTGGAGACTCGTATAGACGTGTAGGTGTTTATAGCGGATAAACACTGAATGCCTCACCGAAGATTCTTAATGGATGGTACACCAACGTCAATAAGAATCTTCTTGGGTTGAGTAACATTTGTGATTCTTCGACTTGAGATACCACTGTGGGCACATGAGACATCTTCCACACTTAGATGACAGTCACGTCACCGATCTATTTAGATCAGACCTCCGCCTGTTCGTTGGGTGTGGACAGATCCTCTGGGTGTCCTGTGCGTGTCGAGATAAGATCTGTCAGTTCTGTGTATAGAGCATATGTAGTCCATTTATGATTAGCAATCAGATAAAAACCATGGTGTAGGCATTGCATTTTTACATATCAGCCCGATGATGAGTCTCGTATGGAGACACTACCTCTTTAGTTGTGAAAGCCGCGGGAAACGGACGTTGGAAGGGTAAAGTTGGAAATTAGCATTTTGTCAGAGTTAACTCGCGTGTTTCGCTTCAGGTTCGCTTGTTGGACCTCTGTTTTAAAACACACCAAGCCCATTAAAACATATCTCACAAATTAAATAATTAAAATATTTAAAACACATCTCACAAATTAAATAATTAAAACCAATTAAAATTAAACTTAAATTAAATTAAATCACATTCACCAATTAAATTGAACTTGAAATTAAATTAAATTAATTTCCTAATTTAAATAAAACGCATTCCTAAATTAAATTAAATCACCTTCCTAAATTAAATAAATCATATCCTTAACTAAAAAGAATAAATCAAATCACTTCCCTTAATTAAAAGATTTTCCATATCTCATTTTAATTAAAAGATATCCCCAATTAACACACAAATCCTTCTCCTACCCAAACAAGGTAAAACCCCCTCCATTGGCCTATAAAAAGAACCATTAACCCATCTTTCTAAACCCGGACTGGCTGGCTCATACCCCACAAAATCAACCCTAAAATTCTAAATTCACACTCAAAGCACACACTCACGTACTGCCCTCGCAAATAACCTTCTTCAAAGCCAATTCAACGCTGCCTACGCCCTTAGCCATCAGCCCTCACGCTGTTGTCTCCATTCGGCCATTACCACAAACCCTGCACGCATCCCTCTCGCCACAAGCGCCCAAACACTAGCTTCACTGCCTCAAGCCATCATGCACGTTGCACACACTGCCACCTAGATTCACTGCCTCCACACCTTCGCCCATTGCCTCTTCACGCTTGCCCCCTTGGCCTAAAACACCACACTGCACGACCTACAAGCCACAGCATATTTCCCTCACCTGAATAAAGCCACTTGCCGCACACTACTTAACCCAAATAGCCCGTTGCACACTCCACGTCTGCCTGCCTCTTGCCAACACCTTACACTCACCGACTAAAACCTCAACGCACATAAACAACACACACGAGCAGCCCTCACCCACCGACCGAGCACACAATCAACACAGATCTTTACCTATTGCCTTCAGCGCCTAAACAGACCACACCAAGCAACCACATCTTGCCTTCATTCATAAGCCCCTATCCCACATCGCCTAGCCTTCAACAGCCACGCCATTATCCCTCAAATCAGCCCCTTTTGCTTCACGCTAAATCACCAACAAAACCAGCCCAGTTCACACGCATATAACTCCCGAATTAACCCCAAAACTGCACCATAACTCCCCAGAAAACTGCCCTAAAACTACACTAAAAAACTGCACAAAGTTTCCCCTAAAACCGCAAGCCAATTAGCCTTCCAAATCGCCCAAAACAGTCCCCTAAATAAACAAAACAGTGACCTGAATACAACACAAAAACAGTAGAGAAACGGAGTGAAAACAACAACCCGAGTAGTGAAACCGTGAGGAAAATCGTTGGATTAGTGAACCAGAAAAGTTGCGGAGTATCAATCCTTCCGACGGCCGTGTAACGCGCTTTCGAGGAACGACGAAAGAGGTTAGACCTGAGGGCACCCTTTTTACTTATCTTCTTTATTTTTATTTTATTTATTTTAAAATATTATTGTATGAGAGTCGTTTGAGGCATGATGTGATTGTTGGATGAGCGGGATATGTGTTCCCTTTTGTGGTATATTGGATGGAAACCCGGACGTAAATTCCGTAGCCGATTTCGAATGGACGGTAGTGCGGTCTGCACTCGGGATACAACGCCACGTACCACTTAAGATATACATACCTCGTCTCACCCAAATTTGTTTGAGCATGTTATAGTCTTTAGGTTATTTATTTGTTATTAAAACATGGTTTAATTAGTTTGTTATTTATTTGTTAAAGCATATTTAGGTCGTTCCTTATGCATATTATTAGTTTATGATGTGTTAGGATAATGATTTATACATGTTGATTTAATGGTTCAATATGCTCGTTGTGTTATGTTGCGTGGAGTTATTTGGATGAAAGCATGTTAGATCTAAGTACCCTTGAGCATGAATGATGAATAGATTCGGTTAGTTTATTGCACAAATTATATCATCACAAGTGACATAAGTAAGGGACCATTCCGAACCCAACGGTTTGAGGTCTTCCCTTGCGAGGGGTGAGTGCGGCCTTAAATCTTTGTCCCGGTTCACACCGGGTGGCGACTCCATGTTATTTCGTACTTCCCAACTAGGCCGCGAGCCTAGAACATCAAGCGTCGTCAAGTTCTGTTGTCTACAGTCTGGCGACTCCACTGGGGATAAGAGAATTGGCCCCGAAATCATGTCTTGTGATGTGTATAATTTGTGCATTAGTTGACCGTTTCTATAGTGGGTTGAGGGAGTTCAATCAAAGGCACTGTCATAAACCCGCATGAGAACCATAGTTGTATATCCTATAGAAGTTGCCCTTTTATGCTTTTGATAACCACATGCATATTATATCTCAAATGTCGCATGCATCTCATGCATACATGCATCATGTTAACCCTTTATGTCTTAAAAGCCATCATAGATATCTGTTGGGTTAGAGAAAAAAAAAAGAGGATTGTCAAGAGGAGTTTAGCAAACATGGATAGCGAGGAAGAGGAAATCGAGAAACAGAAAACCTCACGGCAAGGATAGAAAGACCATTGGGGGGGCCTTCAAAAAAAAGAGAAAAAAGAGAAAAAAAAAAAGAGAAAAGAAAAAAAGAGGGAAAGGAAAAAGGAAAAAAAAAAGAGAAAGAAAAAAGAGAGTTGTTGTTTGTTTTTAGTCTTTGATAGTTAGACATAAGTCCTATGATGAAATTGATTGCTTTAGTGTGAAACTATAGAAACGATAAACCCTTGACGTGCTTTTATCTGATGCTTTGATTAATTGATCTATGTTAGACTCGTAAGCACTTGATTATGGTTCTTAGCAGTGAAAACCTGAGTAGTTAGCAAAGTGACTAGTCGAAGAAATTGTGGGTCGGTGAATGACCGTTTGCTTAGATGTCTATCTTGATTTGCTTATGTTATGATGTGTGGTATGGTTGAAAATAAAAGAAAAGTCTCTAAGGAAAAAAATTTTGAACCACCTATAACCGATAAGCGTGAAGCTACCCATGGGCGAGTATTAGGACCACCATGAGGAGAAATGCTACCTTAAAGGGTAGGTGTGTTGAAAAAGAGAAAAAAAAAAAGAAAGAAAAGAAAAGAAAAAAAAGAAGTTAAAAAAAAAAGAGAGATGAATCCACAAAGAGACAAAAAACCATCGATCACATTGAGCACAGAAAAGCAACTGCAGGCATAACTGAGACATCTAGGTTGGTTTGACCCATCGATCCCGATTTTTGAAACGAAATCATTGAGTTAGCTTACCTAGGGATGAATCCGCAAAGGAACCTTTGCACACACACACTTTAAGTCTGGCTTAGATCATTTATTCAAAGACTTGGATTTGAGTTACGTTGAATGTTTTGAAGGTTCTCTGGTTTCAATACTGAGCATTCTTTGAGGGGAATAATATGTGTAACTATTGGGACTATTTCGTAGCATGTGATATAGTATGATATGGAAGGCCCCACCATGTGGTTCATCTTGACCAAGTACAAACAGCGGAGAGCAGAAAGGTAAACCAAGACTGGGGGCGACCAGTCTCCCACATCGCGAATCAGGGACATAACCAGATATTGAGTCATGAAACCAGAGAGAAGACTGAACAATCACCTGGAGAACTGGCGGAAGACCTAACCCAACAGAATAGGAAATTCATTCATGCATGCATGCATACACGTAACATATTTTGCATTCTTTTTTGTGTTTGTTTTGCTTTGTATTCACAGGTTTTGAAGAAGAAAAAGAAAAGCGGCAAAGACAAGCCAATCAGAAGCAGCGACAGTACAGTCTGTTTCAGAAATGAATCAGTTTTGGGGATGAGTCCAAGGGTTGAGGCCTATATCGGTCAGTTTCGGGGATGAGTCCCAGGGTTGAGGCCCATATCAGTTTCAGTCTTGGGGATGAGTCCCAGGGGCGAGGCCCATATCAGTATCAGTTTGGGGCGAGGCCCACATCACTCTGGGGGTGAGCCCCACATTATTATCAGCATCAGTTTAGCCGGGTATGACACTCTAAGGGCGAGGCCCACATTATCATCAGCATCAATAGCAGGCTTGCCGGGTATGGCATTCTGGGGGCGAGGCCCACATTAGTTCAGTATTAGTTATGCCGAGAATGGCATTCTGGGGGCGAGGCCCGCATTGACATCAGTTTCAGTTTCTGCCGAGAATGACATTCTGGGGGCGAGGCCCACATTGACATCAGTTTCAGTTTCTGCCGAGAATGGCATTCTGGGGGCGAGGCCCACATCACATCAATTTCAGTTTCTGCCGAGAATGGCATTCTGGGGTGAGGCCCACATCACATCAATTTCAGTTTCTGCCGAGAATGACATTCTGGGGGCGAGGCCCACATTGACATCAGTTTCAGTTTCTGCCGAGAATGACATTCTGGGGGCGAGGCCCACATTGACATCAGTTTCAGTTTCTGCCGAGAATGGCATTCTGGGGGCGAGGCCCACATCACATCAGTTTCAGTTTCTGCCGAGAATGGCATTCTGAGGGCGAGGCCTATATTACGTCAGATCATTATGGTCCGGGAATGGACAGTCCGGGAATGGACAGCTCAGGAATGAGCACGCTCGGGAATGAGCACGCCGGGAATGGCACTCCGGGAATGGAGATTTAGTCCGGGAATGGACAGTCCGGGAATGGAGAGCTCGGGAATGAGCACGCCGGGAATGGCACTCCGGGAATGGAGATTTAGTTCAGGAATGGACAGTCCGGGAATGGACAGCTCGGGAATGAGCACGCCGGGAATGGCACGCCGAGAATGGCACTCCGAGAATGGAGATTGGTTCAGGAATGGACCACAACGGTGACAGTTCGGGAATGGACTTCATCACACTACATCACAGCTACACTCCGGGAATGGAGATCGGTTCGGGAATGGACCACAACGGTGACAGCTCGGGAATGGACTTCATCACACTACATCACATCTACACTTCGGGAATGGAGATCGGTTTGGGAATGGACCACAATGGTGACAGTTCGGGAATGGACTTCATCACATCACATCACAACAACACTCCGGGGATGGAGATCGGTTCGGGAATGGACCACAACGGTGACGTTCGGGAATGGACTTCATCACACTACATCACAGCTACACTCCGGGAATGGAGATCGTTCGGGAATGGACCACAACGGTGACAGTTCGGAATGGACTTCATCACATCATATCACAACAACACTCCAGGAATGGAGATCGGTTCGGGAATGGACCACAACGGTGACAGTTCGGGAATGGACCTCATCACACTACATCACAGCTACACTCAGGGAATGGAGATCGGTTCGGGAATGGACCACAACGATGATAGTTCGGAATGGACTCCACCACACCACAGCACATCATCGGTTCGGGAATGGACCAGGGGTCGAAGCACCTCAACATCAACTCAAATCAACACGGCAAGTCAAGTGGCAGCTGGCGAGCCATGTAAGTAAAAATGCATTGCACGTACTTTGATAGAATTGTCATTGTCACACACTGCACAAGTCCCATCAAAGTGGGGGCGACTGTAGGCATTGCATTTTTGCATATCAGCCCGATGATGAGTCTCGTATGGAGACACTACCTCTTTAGTTGTGAAAGCGCGCGGAAACGGACGTTGGAAGGGTAAAGTTGGAAATTAGCATTTTGTCAGAGTTAACTCGCGTGTTTCGCTTCAGGTTCGCTTGTTGGACCTCTGTTTTAAAACACACCAAGCCCATTAAAACATATCTCACAAATTAAATAATTAAAATATTTAAAACACATCTCACAAATTAAATAATTAAAACCAATTAAAATTAAACTTAAATTAAATTAAATCACATTCACCAATTAAATTGAACTTGAAATTAAATTAAATTAATTTCCTAATTTAAATAAAACGCATTCCTAATTAAATTAAATCACCTTCCTAAATTAAATAAATCATATCCTTAACTAAAAAGAATAAATCAAATCACTTCCCTTAATTAAAGATTTTCCATATCTCATTTTAATTAAAAGATATCCCCAATTAACACACAAATCCTTCTCCTACCCAAACAAGGTAAAACCCCCTCCATTGGCCTATAAAAAGAACCATTAACCCATCTTTCAACCCGGACTGGCTGGCTCATACCCCACAAAATCAACCCTAAAATTCTAAATTCACACTCAAAGCACACACTCACGTACTGCCCTCGCAAATAACCTTCTTCAAAGCCAATTCAACGCTGCCTACGCCCTTAGCCTCAGCCCTCACGCTGTTGTCTCCATTTGGCCATTACCACAAACCCTGCACGCATCCCTCTCGCCACAAGCGCCCAAACACTAGCTTCACTGCCTCAAGCCATCATGCACGTTGCACACACTGCCACCTAGATTCACTGCCTCCACACCTTCACCCATTGCCTCTTCACGCTTGCCCCCTTGGCCTAAAACACCACACTGCACGACCTACAAGCCACAGCATATTTCCCTCACCTGAATAAAGCCACTTGCCGCACACTACTTAACCCAAATAGCCCGTTGCACACTCCACGTCTGCCTGCCTCTTGCCAACACCTTACACTCACCGACTAAAACCTCAACGCACATAACCTAACACACACGAGCAGCCCTCACCCACCGACCGAGCACACAATCAACACAGATCTTTACCTATTGCCTTCAGCGCCTAAACAGACCACACCAAGCAACCACATCTTGCCTTCATTCATAAGCCCCTATCCCACATCGCCTAGCCTTCAACAGCCACGCCATTATCCCTCAAATCAGCCCCTTTTGCTTCACGCTAAATCACCAACAAAAACCAGCCCAGTTCACACGCATATAACTCCCGAATTAACCCCAAAACTGCCACCACAACTCCCCAGAAAACTGCCCTAAAACTACACTAAAAACTGCACAAAGTTTCCCCTAAAACCGCAAGCCAATTAGCCTTCCAAATCGCCCAAAACAGTCCCCTAAATAAACAAAACAGTGACCTGAATACAACACAAAAACAGTAGAGAAACGGAGTGAAAACAACAACCAGTGAGTAGTGAAACGTGAGGAAAATCGTTGGATTAGTGAACCAGAAAAGTTGCGGAGTATCAATCCTTCCGACGGCCGTGTAACGCGCTTTCGAGGAACGACGAAAGAGGTTAGACCTGAGGGCACCCTTTTTACTTATCTTCTTTATTTTTATTTTATTTATTTTAAAATATTATTGTATGAGAGTCGTTTGAGGCATGATGTGATTGTTGGATGAGCGGGATATGTGTTCCCTTTTGTGGTATATTGGATGGAAACCCGGACGTAAATTCCGTAGCCGATTTCGAATGGACGGTAGTGCGGTCTGCACTCGGGATACAACGCCACGTACCACTTAAGATATACATACCTCGTCTCACCCAAATTTGTATTTGAGCATGTTATAGTCTTTAGGTTATTTATTTGTTATTAAAACATGGTTTAATTTAGTTTGTTATTTATTTGTTAAAGCATATTTAGGTCGTTCCTTATGCATATTATTAGTTTATGATGTGTTAGGATAATGATTTATACATGTTGATTTAATGGTTCAATATGCTCGTTGTGTTATGTTGCGTGGAGTTATTTGGATGAAAGCATGTTAGATCTAAGTACCCTTGAGCATGAATGATGAATAGATTCGGTTAGTTTATTGCACAAATTATATCATCACAAGTGACATAAGTAAGGGACCATTCCGAACCCAACGGTTTGAGGTCTTCCCTTGCGAGGGGTGAGTGCGGCCTTAAATCTTTGTCCCGGTTCACACCGGGTGGCGACTCCATGTTATTTCGTACTTCCCAACTAGGCCGCGAGCCTAGAACATCAAGCGTCGTCAAGTTCTGTTGTCTACACATGGGCCCGTGGTACACTTTAGAAGTGAGTTCTAAGTGTTCTTTTAGAGATTGCTAATAGAGACGTCGACGAGATTGTCCCTATAGAGATTTGACGTTTACATCTATATCTCTGAGATATATCCGGATACCTGTGATAGAGGAATTATACATATGCCATGACCTCGACCTGTATGATTTAGCGAGTTTATCCGCGGCCGTCATAATTTACGGGTGGGTAAATTATGGACACGAAATTGGATTTCGTGACGGATATGCCTGAATCTAGAGAGTCTCACTAGTGAAATATACTCGTAGAGCACTAAGACAACTTTTATGAATAATACTGATTATGTATAAGTCGTTTAAATGTTAAACGAAAAATACATGCGAATGGACCTAATAGTCATTTCCTAATTTGTGTATTTGAATTTAATAATAGATTTATTAAATACACATTAATTAAATGTCAAATTTTGATATTTAACGTATATCATAAATATATATGTATTTGGATATTAATGTAAATATAATACATATATTTAAAATATTTATATTTAAATAATTATTTAATTATTTAATTGTTAAATAATTAAATTAATTAAAAATATAAATATCTTAAGTTTTGATATTTTTGGAGATGACTTAAAGATGCTTTATTTGACTTGTTGAAATTCATTAAAGTTGTAATGATTAAGTTGCAAGTTGATAAAGTAAATTAAATGAAACAAAAATAATATCTAGATATTATTTTCTTCACCAAATTCGGCCAAGGGCATTTTTGGGGAGTATATGTTGTTTTGTTTCATTTTCATTAGGTTAATGGTGCGTTTACGTACTCGTAATCGAAATGAGATGAAATCAGAATGAAATGGAATCGGAATGAACTGGAATGAGAATGGTAAATCAGAATCAGAATAAATTGTTTACTTAACTGTAGGAATCAGAATTGGAATGAAGCAGTATTACCATTGATGTGTTTACTTTGTTCAGTAATCGGAATCAAATGTTAAAAAGTTACAAAAATACCCTTAGTTATAATTATATATTAATTATTATTAATTTTTGATCTATTAAATTACTCAATGTTAAATTATTCTTTTATTTAAATATTAAATATTATTTTATTATTAATTATTGATTAATAGTTTTTATTTATTATTTATTATTAAAGTATTAATTAATTATTAATGTATTAAATTACTAAATATTAAATTATTCTTTTATTAAATTATTCTTTATTATTAATTTTATTTCTTATTTATAAATTAATATTAATTAATTATCTTAGGGACAATATTGTAATTTCCCATCAATAATGGGAATGAGAATCTCATTCCCATGGGGGTGGTGGGAATGAGATTCTCATTCCTCATTCCCAAATTCGTGGGCCCCACTCTCATTCCCATTCCCATTTCTACTCAATTTTATGAAGTAAACAACCTTATTGGAAATGATTCTCATTCCTCCATTCCCATTACCCTTAAGTAAACACACCATAAGTGTTTATAAGTTACCTGATGAGTGGTAAATCCATCACTTTTTCCCACTCATTTGACCTAATGTTTTGTATTGTTTCTCGAGTTTTATGAACGTTTTGATGTGTTTTGTTGTTATTTTGCAGATAAATAAAGTTTGGTCAGCACTGGAAGCAATTTGGGACAAAACCGGACAAAAATGCGTCAACAGAAATAATTTCATCTTCTGCGCGTCGCGACCCTGGAGCCTTGCGCGCCGCGACGCTCAACGTGCACCGGTTTTTCTAAAATGCGCCGTGGTCAACAGGTTAACAATTTGAAAAGTTTGACTTTGCTAACGTGCGCCGTGCCACGTGTCACCATCACAGAAGACTTGCTAACGTGGCCAGATGCCACGTGTCACCCATCCAACGGTGCCGACAGTTGCCGACAGTGACGTCAGCATGACATCAGCAATGACGTCATGAACAGTGCCACATCATCAGTCTGACGTAAGCAATGACATCATGAACAGTGCCATGTCATCGGATAAGATCTGAGCCGTCGAATCACCGCGTGACACGTGTCACTGTAGCTGGCGTCGCGACGCGGAACTGTTCCAGCGTCGCGACGCCAAGACCCTATCCGCGCCTATAAATAGAGCTCGAGATTTCAGTTTTTGTTGTACCATTTCCTCTCCCAAATCCTATGTAATTAGGGAGTTCTTCTCTCTCTAAGTTCTTTTAATAAGTTTTGTAATTTTTAATTACGTTCTGTAAAATAATAATTTACTTTCTTTATTTTACAGTTTTTACTATTCATTATGAGGAGGTAACTTCCCTCTGTTAAGGTAAAAGGTAATTCTTTTACTATTACTTCTTAGATTATTCTCCCATAATTATAATATATTCAAGTTTTAAATTGACTTAATCAGGATACCGCCAGATTGGTCGGTGGGTAATAAATTCATATTCCGCCTTTATGGCTGGTTTATTTTAAGTTCCGCCTTTATGGCTGGTTATTTTGGTTCCGCCTTTATGGCTGGTTATTTTGGTTCGCCTTTATGGCTGGTATTTTGGTCCGCCTTTATGGCTGGTTATTTTGGTTCCGCCTTTATGGCTGGTTTATTTCATTCGCCTATATGGCTGGTTATTTTGATTCCGCCTTTATGGCTGGTTATTTTTAAAATGATTTCGCCTTTATGGCTGGTTGTTTTTAAACTAATTAAATCAAAATACCGCCTATATGGCTGGATGTAAATGTTTTGCAAAGCTTATATTATATTATGGGAGAAATCTAATTAGTATATAGTAGAAGTAATTCCTTTTTACCTTAGCAATTTTATTTTAATTCACTTTCAGTAGTTATTTTACTACATTTACTTTATGCAATTTTATTTTAAGTCTTTTAAGTTTTTAGCCCTAGTTATGTATTTTAGCTAAGTTAGTTATCTAGGGTTGTGATGAATTTCAATTTAACTGGTTTATAAGGGTTAGATTATAGTTTGGGTAATTTAAAGATTTATTTATTGAGTCTTAATCTTAAAGCTCTTTAATAACTGGCCATTAATTAAATTGATTAGGTAAACTTAAAATGAACTAGACATAGGGATTTTAAGTTTAAGACCTTAGACTCAATAGCCCACGATCTTCCTTGAGGATAGATAACCTTTTAATAGATTTCCTTACAGGATAGGAATATACCTGTTAGGCGGGGGGGTAGCCATAATTGGAGCTTGAACTTAATGAATCTAGGTAATTTGGTTGACATAGACATATGGTTCAATTGAATTATACTAGATATTTGTAATTGACCATCGGAAGAGGCTTTTACATAAGTTAGTGTTCCAGGTTAATAAATTGATATATTACCCACTATAAGATAACTACTTCATCTTTTAAATAATATTGAAATAAATCACAACCCTGGATAGTTTTTAATATTGAATTTCCTTAAAATCTACTTTCAGCAATTTTAGTTATTGTCTTTAAATTAGAATCGTCGCCATTTCAAAACAATCAAACAACTTGTCAGATACTGGTAATCATTTGGCCCAATAAATTGATAACAAAAAGGTTTTAAGTCCTCGTGGGATCGATACTTTTTATACTACTGAATGATACGTACGCTTGCGTTATACGTGTGTGTTTACGCCGGTCAAGTTTTTGGCGCCGTTGCCGGGGACTTAGTTATCTTTTATTATTAGTTTACGGGTTAGATTTTGTACTTGTATCTAATTTTTCTTTTTACTTATTATTATTTTGTTTTATTGTGTTTCAGATTCTCAGACACTTCATGAGACGAACCAGAAGCTTTGAACTCCGACCGCTTGACCCAGAAATTGAAAGAACTATCAGACAGTTGAGAAGGGAAAGGCGAGAAGGCCAAGAAGCTTTAGTCAACATGGAACCTGAACCTTTGGAGGTTGCACCACCAATTCCCATTCGAGACAGAACCATTCCGGTGGTAGATGGCTCATTTCGTGTATTGTACTTCCTCATTTACCAGCAAATGCAGGTGACATCAAAACTTGCATTCAGATGATTCAGCAAACAGTTCAGTTTGGGGGAAATGCAACTGAAGATCCTAATGCCCACATCAGCAACTTCCTGGAAGTCTGCGGCACGTTCAATTACAACCGAGGAGCTGAAGAAGCTATGAGGTTAAGAGTTTTCCCATATTCCCTGAAAGACAGAGCAAAAGCATGGCTACATTCACTACCAGCAGGATCAATCACAACCTGGAACACTCTTGCTTCTACAAATTCCTTGCAAAATACTTTCCACCAGCCAACCATCCAAACTGAAGAAAGTGAGGAAATCACATCCTTTGTGCAGCAAGATTCAGAATCTCTGTACGAAGCTTGGGAGAGATACAAAGATTTGCTCCGGAAATGTCCTCACAATGAGATTCCAAAATGGCTTCAAGTCCAAACTTTCTACAATGGACTTTCTGGACTGATGAGAACCACAATCGATGCTGCTGCTGGAGGAGCTTTAATGGAAAAGGAGAAGATCAAGCTTGGGACCTAATTGAAGAAATGGCCAACAACAACTCCTTGTGGCCAACAGAAAGAAGTCTGATTCAAAAAATTGCAGGAATATGAAGTTGGAGCTAATACAGCAGTCAAGCAGTCCAACCAGCTGGACCAGATATGTAAATTTATGGAGACTCTCAACACTCAAAGCACCACTGGATCCACAAGTTCACACATATGAGGAGCACCAGAACACACACCAACTTGAAGAAACGGTGAATTATGTCAACAATTTCAACAGACAGGGGAAACAATCCATATTCCAATACCTACAACCCAGGGTGGAGGATCATCCTAATTTTTCATGGAGCAACAATTCAGGGCAGAAGAATATCCCCACCTGGATTCCAGCAACAGAGTAAAGGCCAGGAGCAGACAAATGAACCAGTGATGGCAGAGATGCTAGCTCAATTAAAAAGATATGAAGCCATGATTCAGAGCCAATCAGCTTCCATCAAAGCACTGGAGAATCAATCGGACAACTGGCCAACGCTCAGAGTTACAGACCACCAGGCAATCTTCCCAGCAACACAGAACCAAATCCAAGGAACCGAGGGAAGGAGCAATGTCAGCCATTACCTTAAAGAGTGGTACTGAAATCAACAAAGATGTTGGATCAAAACACTGCTGAGGAAGTTCCAAAAGATGCAGTTCCCAGATGGAGGAAAAAAGAAGCAAAAAAAAAGAAGCAAAGGAAAAAGTACAAGAACAGATCACTCCACCTCCACCTTTTCCTCAACGTCTTCAGAAAAAACAAACTGGACAAACAGTTTGCTCGTTTCTTGGAGATTTTCAAAAAGCTGCACATTAACATACCATTTGCAGAAGCCTTGGAACAAATGCCCAGTTATGTCAATTCATGAAAGACATTCTTTCACGAAAACGGAGATTGGGAGATTACGAAACAGTAGCTTTGACAGAAGAATGGCAGCGCCATCATTCAGAGGAAACTTCCCCTGAAGTTGAAAGATCCTGGCAGTTTCACACAGTTCCTTGCACCATTGGAGAACATTACATTGGTAAGGCTTTATGTGATTTAGGTGCCAGTGTTAATTTAATGCCTTTTTCTATTTACAGGAAATTGCAAATTGGAGAAGCAATGCCTACCTCAGTATCTTTGCAACTTGCTGATCGAACACTCGCATTTCCGAGAGGAGTCGTGGAAAATGTGCTGGTTAAAGTTGACAAAAACTCATCCTTCCAGCTGACTTCATCATCCTTGACATGGAAGAAGATAAAGAAGTACCTATCATTCTTGGGAGACCATTTTTGGCTACAGGTAAAACTGTAATTGATGTGCAAAAAGAGAACTAACCATGAAAGTGCAGGACCAAGAAGTGACCTTTAATGTTTTCCAAGCCATGAAATTTTCCAAGCGATGAAAAGGAAGAAGAAGAATGCTTCAGAATTGATGTTGTTGATAAAATTGTTCAGAATACTGAGTCAAATCCCACAGATACACTTGAAGCTTGCATCACCAACATGACTGACAGCGAGCTAGATGCTGAAATCTTGCAATGTATCAACTACCTTGACAAACCATTCCGATTCAAAGTAACACCACCAGTTGAAAGCTTGGAACTGCCAAAGAAAGATCGAATCAAACCTTCGATTGAAGAACCACCGCAGCTGGAACTAAAGTTACTTCCGAGCCATCTCAGGTATGCATTTCTTGGAAACTCTTCTGAATTACCTGTTATTATTTCTTCTTCACTAACATTGGACAGGAAGAAAACTACTAGAGTGTTATAGCTGACATTCGAGGCATTAGTCCATCATTCTGCATGCACAAGATTCTGATGAATGATGAATACAACCAACAGTGGAGCATCAACGGAGACTCAATCCAATCATGAAGGAAGTCGTGAAGAAAGAAATCATCAAATGGTTGGATGCTGGCATCATTTACCCCATCTCAGACAGCACTTGGGTAAGTCCTATGCAGTGTGTACCAAAGAAAAGAGGAATTACTATTGTCACCAATGAAAAGAACGAGCTGATTCCAACAAGAACGGTGACTGGATGGAGAGTATGTATGGATTACAGGAAGTTGAACAAAGCCACGAGAAAGGACCATTTTCCGCTGCCATTCATTGACCAGATGTTAGATAGACTGGCAGGACATGAATTCTATTGTTTTCTTGATGGATATTCAGGTTACAATCAGATTGCCATTGCACCAGAAGACCAGGAGAAAACTACTTTTACATGTCCCTATGGTACTTTTGCTTTTCGCAGGATGCCATTTGGATTATGTAATGCCCCTGCACTTTTCAGCGTTGCATGATGGCCATCTTCTCAGATATGCTGGAGCAGAGTATGGAGGTTTTTATGGATGATTTTTCTGTGTTTGGAGATTCTTTTGACCATTGTTTGAAAAATTTGGAACAGGTATTACAAAGGTGCGAAGATACAAATCTGGTACTCAATGGGAGAAATGCCATTTCATGGTACATGAAGGTTGTTCTTGGACACCGGATTTCACAAAAAGGAATCGAGGTAGACAAGCAAAGATAGAGACAATTGAGAAACTACCTCCACCACCAACATCTGTAAAAGGGATTCGGAGTTTTCTTGGACATGCAGGTTTTTACAGGAGATTTATCAAAGACTTTTCCAAGATTGCCAAACCTCTTTGCAATCTTCTGGAAAAGGATGTGCCTTTCAACTTCACCAAAGAATGCCAGGAAGCTTTCGAGATCTTAAAACAGAAGCTGATTTCTGCCCCCATCATTGTAGCACCAGATTGGACCCTTCCATTTGAGGTAATGTGTGATGCTAGTGATTTTGCTGTAGGTGCGGTTTTGGGACAACGCAAAGCAAAGATTTTCCACACCATTTACTACTCCAGCAGAACTCTGAATGAAGCTCAACTCAACTATATAACCACTGAAAAGGAGTTGCTAGCAGTTGTGTACGCTTTTGACAAATTCCGCTCCTATCTGCTGGGTCCCAAAGTGGTGGTTTACACAGATCATTCAGCCATCAAATACCTGATCACAAAGAAAGATGCCAAACCCAGATTGATCCGTTGGATACTTCTTTTGCAAGAATTCGACGTGGAGATTCGAGACAGGAAAGGAACAGAAAACCAGGTGGCAGATCACTTATCGAGGCTGGAAAATGGAGAAACAGCTGACAAAGAACTGACAATCAAAGAAACTTTTCCAGATGAACAACTGTTTTCCATAAAACAACATGAAGTCCCTTGGTATGCTGACTATGTCAATTATATTGTAACAGGAAAATGGCCGTTGGAATGGACAACTCAGCAACGGAAGAAGTTTTTCAAAGAAGTCAAGCACTATGTCTGTGATGAACCGTACCTTTTTAAACGTTGTGCTGATCAATTACTGAGACGGTGTGTTCCACAGGAGGAAGTCAACAGTGTTTTGCAACACTGTCATTCATCACCATACGGCGGACACTTCAGTGGAAACAAAACTGCAGCCAAAGTCCTTCAATCAGGTTTGTTCTGGCCCACACTTTTTAAAGATGCTTATCTTTTTGCATTTCAATGTGACAGGTGCCAGAGAACAGGGAATATTTCAAGGAGAAACGAAGGACCGTTGCAAAATATTCTGGAAGTGGAAATATTCGATGTATGGGGTATTGATTTCATGGGACCCTTTGTTCCATCATTTGGAAACCTGTACATTCTGGTTGCTGTAGACTACGTCTCCAAATGGGTTGAGGCAATTGCACTGCCATCCAATGATTCCAAAGTGGTGATCAAATTCCTGAAAAAGAACATTTTCACTCGGTTTGGAACACCTCGAGCAATCATCAGCGATGGTGGCTCTCATTTCTGCAACAAATACTTTGATGCACTCCTATCCAAATATGGAGTTACTCACAAAGTTGCCACTGCTTACCATCCACAGTCAAATGGACAGGTTGAGGTTTCAAACAGGGAGATCAAAAGAATCCTAGAAAGGACCGTTGGATCAACAAGGAGGGACTGGTCTACAAAACTAGATGATGCATTATGGGCCTACAGAACAGCTTACAAGACACCCATTGGTATGTCTCCATATCGATTGGTGTTTGGGAAATCATGCCATCTGCCAGTTGAGCTTGAACACAAGGCGTATTGGGCACTGAAGAAGTTGAATCTTGACTCACAAGCTGCAGGGGAGAAAAGACTTCACCAACTCAATGAATTGGAGGAATTTCGCCTACAGGCTTATGACAATGCCAAATTATACAAGAAAAGACCAAAAAATGGCATGACCGAAAAATAGTGCACAGACAGTTAGAACCAAGGCAGCAGGTGTTGTTGTACAACTGGAGATTAAAACTTTTCCCTGGAAAGCTGAAATCTAGGTGGTCAGGACCATTTGTGATCACTCAGGTTTTACCATATGGAGCTGTTGAGTTACTGGATCCCAAACCAACAACACATTCAAAGTTAACAGTCAGCGTGTCAAGCACTACTGGGAGAATCATTTGAGCGACAAAAAGAAAGTGTCACTTTCCAATCCAGCATAAACGTTCAAGAAGTCATGTCCAGCTGACGACTTTAAACTTAGCGCTCGCAGGGAGGCAACCCATGCAATTTTTGTATATATTGTGATTTGGTGTGATTTAATTTTGTTTGTTTAGTTTTTGCAGATTAAGTCATTTCAAGATGGACGAAGCTCTCTCAAATCTTCACAAGCAATTTCCTTCTCTCCCTCAAAAATCTCTGATGAAAGTCTACAAAGCTCGCTTGGAACGGATGAGGTTACTGACGATCTATGGTGTTCCCAATGACATTCGTTGGGTAATTGAAGCACGAGTCCGATTGGCAGGTGAATCTTCTGACTCTTTTATTTCACACTTGCCTGGTTTTGGAAGAAGCACCTATGCAAAGAAACGAAGAGCTAAGAAATGGGTGTTTGTTACAAATGTGCACGTTGGAATTGCAACACTCGTTGTCGTTCTTTAGGAATGGTGTCTGATAATCGCGAAGACAAAATTAAATTCATTAGGGATGGCTTGAGTAAGGAGTCTTTAGATGATATATCTTCGACTCTTGAGACGCATCCCAGTGGATATGTTCACATAGAATTTCGCAGATTACATACACAATTTCAAAAAGAAAGACAACAGTTAAGTCTTGGGAATCTGACTAAAAAAGACCCTGTTTGCCAATTTATAAGAAAATTGGATGGGAAGCTTGTCCCTGACGCATAGACGTTAATCAAGCTGTAAATTTTTGTATATATTATATTTCTTTGTCTTTTCCTAATAATATTAATTTATTTTGTTGTTTACTTTTTTTCTCCCGACAGGATCCAGATCTTGTTAACTATCACGATCTATTTTACTATTTTGCTACTAATCGTCCTTTGGAAGATACTTGTGCTATTTTTACTCACCCTTTTCAGGTATTATAAATTCAACTCATCATTGCACCTTTGAAGTCATCCAGAACATAAAAAAAAAGAGAAATACATAAAAAAATGGAAGCCACTTCAAGAAGACGAGTTGAAAACATTTGTTTGTTTTGTGGTAGTACTGTTGGTACTAAACCACAATACATAGAAGCAGCACAGGAATTGGGTCGAGTCTTAGCCGCAAGGAATATGCACTTAATATATGGCGGAGGAAATCTTGGACTTATGGGGATCGTTTCAAAGGCCGTACAGGAGGGATGCAGTCATGTTTTGGGAATCGTCCCAAAACCCTTGGCAGAGGCAAATCTTATTGGATCATCAAACGGAGAGGAACTGATCGTATCAGGTATGTCTGAACGTTTGGTAGAAATGATTAACCACGCTGATGCTTTTATTGCTTTGCCAGGTGGCTTGGGTACATTGGAGGAAATTTTTATAGTTCTATCTTGGGCGAACCTGAACATACACCAGAAACCGCTTGGACTACTCAACGTTGATGGATTTTATGATTTTCTTTGTGTGTTTCTTGATGATGCTCGGAGAAATGGGTTCGTGTCAAAACCTATGAAAGACCTCTTCTTCATCTGCCAGACTTGCTCCGGATCTAATAGACCAACTCATAGCCTATGAACCACAAGTTGACCCTATCCTATCAAAGATAAATTGGTCTGAGGACGATCGTGGTAAGAGGCGTCGAATTAATCTGGATCTTAACCTTTAATTTCCTGTAGATTTCAGCTAACCAGGTACAACCTTCTAACTCTAACTCTCCTTTTACTGTTTAAGACATTGGGGACAATGTCTCATTTAGGTTGGGGGGAGGGATTTAGTTGATTAGTACCTTGTTTTTAGTTTGTATGTTGTTTTTATTTTTAGTCCAAAATTTTTCGAAAAATACAAAAAAATTGAAAAATTTTCAAAAATTACAAAATATATTTTGCATTTTTGTGTTTTTATTTTTGACTAAAAAGGTGAAATTGGTGAGAGGTAGCTGAGTAAGGAGTTTTCACTCCTGATACGTATCTCAAACCATTTATTTCAAAACAAGTTAATTTTTGTTTATTTCCTTTTAAATTATTTAATTTGTGAATTCTCCATAAATCTGACTAAAATGAATCTTCATATGTTCAGTTGACAGGTATTATGAACTTACATGGAACATACAGTCATGAGCTAAAATTGAAAAGTTTGTAATATTCCGTACTATAGTTTAATTGGAGGAAACATCTCTAAATAGTGATGGAGTAAAAAAAAAAAAAAAAAAAAAAAAAAACGTCCGAGATCCGAGTTATTAAGTCTGTAAGGGTGTTTTAACACCTAGTGCCCTAAAACCAACTGGTTTGGGAGTCACTGACCCAAAGCTCGTTACATGGATCGAAGATGCTGCAAATATATATATATATATATATATATATATATATATATATATATATATATCTATATCTATATATATATATATATATATATATATCTGAAGTCTGAGTAATTAAGTTCGTAGGGGTGTCTTAACACCTGGTGCCCTAAAGCCAACTGGTTTGGGAGCCACCGACCCAAAGCTCGCTACATAGACGGAAGGTATTGTATATAAATAAAAATAGAGAAAAAATCAAAGAAAAATCAGAAAAATCAAAAAAATATTCCATTGCTACAAAAAGTTGTGAACTGATAGAACTTTAGGACAAAGATATTACTCTCTTATCAACTGCACTTATGACTGTTGTGGGAAAAATTAGTTGATTAATATTTTGTTAGCTGTGTATATGAAGAATGGTAAAAAATAATCGGAGAATTTACTTATTCGGTAATTTAGAAAGAAACAAAACAACTAGTAACTTGGAGTAGAATTTCACACCTGATTAGTCACTAACTTTCTTTTCTTATTCTCTTTTCGCTTTTCTTTTTGCTTTTGTGTGCATTAGTTTTAACTAACTTTTTACTTTTTAAAACGTTTGTGGGTATCATTACTGTAAACCCTCACGAGACTACACTCGTCCACTAGGGACACCTAGGGGTTTAAAGGCTTGTTGCATATGCTAAATGCAACCGTGATCCCTACGAAAGTGGCTTAGTTAATTTTCATGTTATTTTATTTTATGTTTTGCTCGAGGACTAGGAAAATGTTAGGTTTGGGGGTGTGATGAGTGGTAAATCCATCACTTTTTCCCACTCATTTGACCTAATGTTTTGTATTGTTTCTCGAGTTTTATGAACGTTTTGATGTGTTTTGTTGTTATTTTGCAGATAAATAAAGTTTGGTCAGCACTGGAAGCAATTTGGGACAAAACCGGACAAAAATGCGTCAACAGGAATAATTTCATCTTCTGCGCGTCGCGACGCTGGAGCCTTGCGCGCCGCGACGCTCAACGTGCACCGGTTTTGCTAAAATGCGCCGTGGTCAACGAGTCAACAATTTGAAAAGTTTGACTTTGCTAACGTGCGTCGTGCCACGTGTCACCATCACAGAAGACTTGCTAACGTGCGCCGGATGCCACATGTCACCCATCCAACGGTGCCGACAGTTGCCGACAGTGACGTCAGTCTGACGTAGCAATGACGTCATGAACAGTGCCACGTCATCGTATAAGATCTGAGCCGTCGAATCACCGCGTGACACGTGTCACTGTAGCTGGCGTCGCGACGCGGAACTGTTCCAGCGTCGCGACGCCAAGACCTTATCCGCGCCTATAAATAGAGCTCGAGATTTCAGTTTTTGTTGTACCATTTCCTCTCCAAAATCCTATGTAATTAGGGAGTTCTTCTCTCTCTAAGTTTCTTTTAATAAAGTTTTGTAATTTTTAATTACGTTCTGTAAAAATAATAATTTACTTTCTTTATTTTACAGTTTTTACTATTCATTATGAGGAGGTAACTTCCCTCTGTTAAGGTAAAAGGTAATTCTTTTACTATTACTTCTTAGATTATTCTCCCATAATTATAATATATTCAAGTTTTAAATTGACTTAATCAGGATACCGCCAGATTGGTCGGTGGGTAATAAAATTCATATTCCGCCTTTATGGCTGGTTTATTTTAAGTTCCGCCTTTATGGCTGGTTATTTTGGTTCCGCCTTTATGGCTGGTTATTTTGGTTCCGCCTTTATGGCTGGTTATTTTGGTTCCGCCTTTATGGCTGGTTTATTTTCATTCCGCCTATATGGCTGGTTATTTTGATTCCGCCTTTATGGCTGGTTATTTTTAAAATGATTCCGCCTTTATGGCTGGTTGTTTTTAAACTAATTAAATCAAAATACCGCCTATATGGCTGGATGTAAATGTTTTGCAAAGCTTATATTATATTATGGGAGAAATCTAATTAGTATATAGTAGAAGTAATTCCTTTTTACCTTAGCAATTTTATTTTAATTCACTTTCAGCAGTTATTTTACTACATTTACTTTATGCAATTTTATTTTAAGTCTTTTAAGTTTTTAGCCCTAGTTATGTATTGTAGCTAAGTTAGTTATCTAGGGTTGTGATGAATTTCAATTTAACTGGTTTATAAGGGTTAGATTATAGTTTGGGTAATTTAAAGATTTATTTATTGAGTCTTAATCTTAAAGCTCTTTAATTAACTGGCCATTAATTAAATTGATTAGGTAAACTTAAAATGAACTAGACATAGGGATTTTAAGTTTAAGACCTTAGACTCAATAGCCCACGATCTTCCTTGAGGATAGATAACCCTTTTAATAGATTTCCTTACAGGATAGGAATATACCTGTTAGGCGGGGGTAGCCATAATTGGAGCTTGAACTTAATGAATCTAGGTAATTTGGTTGACATAGACATATGGTTCAATTGAATTATACTAGATATTTGTAATTGACCATCGGAAGAGGCTTTTACATAAGTTAGTGTTCCAGGTTAATAAATTGATATATTACCCAACTATAAGATAACTACTTCATCTTTTAAATAATATTGAAATAAATCACAACCCTGGATAGTTTTTAATATTGAATTTCCTTAAAATCTACTTTCAAACAATTTTAGTTATTTGTCTATAAATTTAGAATCGTCGCCATTTCAAAACAATCAAACAACTTGTCAGATACTGGTAATCATTTGGCCCAATAAATTGATAACAAAAAGGTTTTAAGTCCTCGTGGGATCGATACTTTTTATACTACTTGAACGATACGTACGCTTGCGTTATACGTGTGTGTTTACGCCGGTCATTACCAAAAACAAATACAAAAGAGTTTAGAGAAAAGTTTGAAGACAAAAAGGGAAAAGCTTGAAAATTCTTGATTCTGTAAGTTTTTATTTAAAGCATTCAACATAGAAAATATTTTTAACATGCTTAGCTTCAATATGTGTTGCTAGGATGTTGTCTCTACACTTATAGTTTTTGTTTTAATTGGTTGTGATCTTGTTTGAAAGATGTATGAATGTATGGTTTATAAGTAAAGCTTGAAATGATTTCAATGACTTACTTTTGATTATTTGATAACATGTTGCTATTCTAGAGTTGCTAAGCCATTCATTGATGACCTAGAATTGTTCTTGAGTTGTTTATGATAGTGAGACTTGTTTGGTGTGGTAAAGAATGAATTAAAGTGTTGGATTTAAAAGATTTGGTAATATTTGTCAATTTGAAGAAATTATAAAATTAGGGTTCTTAACCCTTTCCAAATTTGGGGATTTCATATATGTGATGTATTATAGTGTGTATATGATGCATGTTAATTTTTGAGTTGTTTGGATTCGATCTTGGCATGTTTTGAACACAAAAGAACCAATTGTAAAAACTGAAAAACTGAGGCTGTTTCGACAATAGAAATGATTTAGAATCATCTAAAATTATTTTTGACAATTTTAGGACTAAAACGATCAATTTGTAAAGTTGTGGGGCAATTTAGTAATTACCAAGAAATTTGATTTCTTGTGTAATTTTTCAGAATTTAATAATTGGATAATTAAATAAATAAGTTTATTTAATTGATCCAAGAAAAATTTTGAAATTGCAAAATTTTGATTTTCCGCGATTCCGCTGCGTTATCAAATTTTCGCCATAAAACCCCTACAGTCACATAAGCTTTTCAAAAGTCCAAACTTCCAAACAGAGCATACATCATATACTTGTAAGCACAAAATATCGTGGCCCCAACCCCGCTCCTCGGGTTGGTGTGCCTCAATAGGGTCGAATCAGTTTCTACAAATGCTCAAATGCTGCCAAATCTAGTACTACATTTATTGGTCAGGCCAGTATCCATACTCATCTTCATCAGCTGGTCTTGTTCTGAGTAAAACTCCATCGTATTTTGGGTTCGGGTCCCTCATTTGACTTCAGCCTCTTTGAGCCCTCATCACCATTCTCTGACTAAGTGCAAACTCCATATTATCCCCCATTGATATTCAAACTTCTTCGGGATAAGAAACAACCATCAACAAATGCAAATTCAAGCAATGCTCCACTAATCGTACTATTGGGGTTGATGCTCAGAGCGCCAATCCGGACCGTATTTATGTCTGATTTATGAATACGAACAATTCTTTTTCCATGATATTACTTTCTTAGTGGTTGCACCTCTTATTTTTTATTTACGTATTCGATCTAATTACTATTAGATTGAAACTAAATCTGATTTAGTAATATGTATATATTAGAAAAAGACCTGAAAATATATAATGTAGTGCGCAATTACAAAGTAGTTTGTAATTGACATTACATAGAAGGGTGTCACTACTAGAAATATGTTATCGAATAAAGTTCCTTGTCAAGATTTACTAACACAAGTCGGTTAGTTAAATCCGTTGAGACCAATACATGTCGTATATCGTGACTTGATCTGATGGTTTATCCCATTGAACCATTAGTCTTGGGAGACTCGTATAGACGTATATGTGTTTATAGTGGATAAACACTGAACGACTCACCGAAGATTCTTAATGGATGGTACACCAACGTCAATAAGAATCTTCTCGGATTGAGTAGCATAATGGTCCTTCGACTTGAGATACCACTGTGGATGTATGAGACATCCTCCACACTTAGATGGCAGTCACGTCACCGATCTATTTAGATCAGACCTCCGTCTATTCGTTGGGTGTTGACCGATCCTCAGGATATCCTGTGTGTGTCAAGATATGATCCGTCAGTTCTGTGTACATAGTATATGTAGTCCATATATGATTAGAAATCTGTTAAATCATTGACCGTGGTATACTTCGGAAGTAAGTTCCGAGTGTTATTTAGAGATTGATAATGGATATGTCGACGAGATTATACCTATAGAGATTTGACATTTATATCTATATCTCTGGGATAATTCGGATACCTATGACAGATGAATTAAATGTATGCAATGACCTCGACCTGTATGATTCAGCAAGTTAATCTGTGTTCGCCATAATTTACGGGTGGGTAGATTATGAACACGAAATTAGATTTCGTGACAGATATGTCTGAATCTAGAGAGTCTCACTAATGAAATATACTCGTAGAGCACTAGGGCAACTATTACAAATAATGATGATTATTTATAAATCGTTTAACTGTTAAACGAAAGATACATACATTAGGGGCTGAACCGTCATTTCCTAATTAGTGTGTATTTGTGTTTAATATTTGATATTATTAAATACACATTAATTAATTGTCAATTATGATATTTGACATATGTCATTAATATATGTATTTGAGATATTTAAAGTAAATATAATACACATATTTGAGATATTTGTATTTAATTAATTATTTAATTATTTAATTGTTAAATGATTAAAGTAATTAAAATATAAATATCTTACCAAATGATAATGATGGGAAATGATTAACAAGTGTATAAGTTTGACTTTGTATTAAAAGAAATGGTTGTCAAATTGAATTTGACTTCTAAGATATTTGTTTAATTTTGATTAATTTGGAAAATATCTATTTTTCTTTTTTTTAAGCCATTTTCGGCTCTAACCTTAAATATATAAGTGTTATATTTTTTCATTTTCTTCAACTTTGGTTAAACCTCCAAATATTACAAGAAAAAGGGCTGTGAGAAAAAGTAAGTTTGAAGAGCTTGAGAAAGATTTGAAGAAAACTTGATGATAAAGTAAGTTTTTCAACTTTTCTTCAACTAGAAAAACTTTTCTTCAACTAATTTGGTCACACATTTTTTCATACTCTCTTAATCTTGTAATAAGTGGTTCGGAAGTTTTGATCGTGGATGTTTGCATGTATGATACTTAAAGAAAGCTTATATGTTGTTATTAAGCATTCTTTTTATCATTTGATGATCTTGTTACCATTCCAGAGTTGTTGGGCCACTCATTGATGACCTAAAATTATTCTAGAGTTATTTCAAAGTGGTGAGAGTTGTTTGGTATGGTAGAGACTTGATTGAAACATTAGATTTGTTTAATTTGGTGTAATTTGATCATATTGATGTTTTTGCAAAATTAGGGTTTATACCATTTCCAAATTTGGGGCTTTTCATATATGTATTATGTAATGATGTATATATGATGTATATCAAGTTTGGTGATGATTGGATTTCATCTTGACTTGGTTTGAACAAGATTGGACTAAATGCACAAGTTGGAAAATTGGAGGTGCTCACGGCAAATTGTAAGAAATTATGGGTTTGAGTTGCAATTTATAATTTGATGTGTATTTGACAATTTAAGGACCAAAATGATCAAATGACCAAAATGATTTCTGTAATTAATGAAAAATCTGGAAAAAGTTTTCAAAATTTCGTTTTTCATGTATATTTGATGTACAAATCATTTTGGTTATGATTGTAAATCACCTAAGTTTGTTTTGAACAACTTAGGACTAAAATGATTAAAATGGAAAGTTTTTCGCATTTACAGTAATTAATAAGAAATATGATTTATTAGGTAAAAATTTCAGATTTTAAGTATTGAGTAATTAAAATAAATAAGTTTATTTTAATTGTTCAAGAAAAATTATTGAAATCGGAAAATTTTGATTTTCCGCTCTCCGCTGCGTTACCCGTACTACCTCTTAAAACCCCTACAAAATGGTATCAGAGCGAGTCTGATTCTAGGCCTTTGATATGATTAGCCATTTAAATCTAATGTTTGATATTGTCTTTGCTTGATACATGCATGTTTTAATTTAATTTGATTAAATTTAGGGTGTATGACACTTTGCGAAAAATCCCTAATTAATAAGATTTTAAAGTAACTAGTATAGAAGTACTTGTTTCTTGGTTCGCCTTGTCATTACGTTTTATGGATATTTTTTCTACGACTACATCCGAGAACGTGCCAAAGAAGTGAGGGTGTATCCGATAGAAATTTATTTATGTCGGATGTATACTTGATACTAGATAAATTCAAGCGAAAGCGGAATCCTGAACGTGCCTAAGCTGTCAGGGTTACGCAAGTAGCTTGAGTTTATTATTGATGAGTTTGACCTTGGTACGCCTCCTTGTGAATGTGCCAAAGCTGTCACAACGAGAAACGGTTAGAACCAAAACCGGAGTCACAATGAGGAGTTTGGAAATGAGTTGTCTACCTATGAATATACGAAGGCGAGAACATGCCAAAGCTGTGAGTCGAAATATATTCATGGGGTCCATTTCCCATTATAGAATTCGATTTAATTATTGAATTCTCGTTTTTTGTTGGGGAGTACGATATTACGTAAAATAGTGGGAGACACTACTAAGTTTAAAATATTTCATAACTTAAGCAGTGTGTAATATTATGAAAATTGCTGCCTGTTTATTTTCCTTATTCTATAGTAGATAGAATTAAAATTTTAATCTACTGCTTACATAGTTTAATATGTTGTTTCTGACTTGAATTATGGTTGTACTTTTCTGGATTATGTTCTAGATACTATTAGACTAGGATATTGATAGATTTGTCTAAACCATCGGAAATTGTTGTTCCGATTTTCTTGAAAAATCAAGATGGTTAGTGACTTAGTTACTAAGTCATAATAGATAATCTAGATAGATATATGTTTTAGGATATTATTCTATAGAGAGAATAGTTTCTTGTGCAGTAAGAATTGACACGAATCAGTTCATGTCTCGAGATTCTTGACTGGCATTAAGAAAACCTCATTAGGTATTTGTTTATCTGATAATGACTTTTCTTAGCTTTAGTTACCTTTTGAGGTAATGTGTTTGACACAGTTTGCTAATCAATTATTTGCAAATGTTGTGAATAATTGAAAGCAAATTATAAAGCTAAAGAAAGAATATGTGTATAATTAAAAATTATGATGCCGCTATCCATTTGCCCAAGACCCATTTATTTTGATTATTCTACAAGCCTAGGCATGTTACTATATATTCTAAGCATAAAAACTCATAAAACATGCAAAGAACATAACCTAAACATGCTAACTATCATAAGAACTCTAATTAAAATAAATAAAGAAAAAGACTTACTTGAACCGAAGACTCCTCCAGTCCTCCCTCCAATCTACAAGCTTTTCTCGAACTCAGAAAGCTCTTCCACGTTCCAAAGAGCCACCCAAGTGTGTGGCCTCCAAAGGTGCACACACCAAAGCCAAAACTCAGCGGCAAGACTACGCCTTGAGTGCACATGTATTTTGCCCTTGGTGATAGCCTAGGCAAATACCTCAAAACTTTTAACTTGAGATTCCTCTAGTCAATTAGACTTAAGGATCCTCAAAATCAGTGGCTTACTTTTAAACTTTAGAGTTGCTCACTTATATAAACCCAAAATATGAAAGGTTTTTTTTGTGTAAAAATTTGTTAAGAATTCATTGGGTTTATATAGGTGCTCCAAAGACAAAAAAAATTAATTAAGAATCCTATGTGGGATAAATGCTAATTTAATCTTAGCCATTGGATCTTAATTTAGTGGTTTAATGAGATTATAAAACCCTAATAAGAGTTTGGGCCGAATTGGAATTCAAAACAAATAACAAATAAATAAAATAAAAAGAAATGAAGCGTCATCTGCGCTTTATTTATTTATTCCAATTCCCAAAGTGCCCCTATCGTCATTCACCAATCCCTAAGCCACTATGGAACCTCATAAATGATCTGTTCAATAATTAAACACATTGAACCATTTATGAACAATTCCTACAGCAATCATATATGCTGTTAAATTTGTAATGTGCAATATTAACCATTGATTTCGACTTTGTTGTGTATGACCTTTTGGGTTCCCCTCAAGTTGGACATGAAATAAATCGTGATAATTTAATCGAACATAAATTATCCTTTGATTAGATGGTCGTTCGAATTCAATGACCAAGGTTGACATCTAGCAACATGCCAAGGCCCCCAAATGAGAAGGAAAGATATATACCCATTCTGTATGCGATTTACATATGATACGGTCCATCGCCTCACTGTATCCCCACCTTTTGACCTAGGGTACAGAAAATGTCTACCCATATGGTCAAATGTATGATGTTGATAGTGTCATGAATTGTGCTAACCCAAGAATCTCACATGATTCTTCCGCTGCGGCCATAGTCTCAAGCACTGATCACACATATCAACCCACGAACTGGAATACTACTCTTATAAGAAAATATTATCCGAGAGAGTGGCGATTCTCTGTTATATCTTTACAAACTTCATGTGTTTCAACAAATGACCCAATCATACCCTTATGACAAGATCTTTTGAGCCAAGGAAGGAGAATGTCAAAGTTATTTGATCCACACATAAGATTGTAAAGACCTCAAGTCTAAGGACTAGTCATACAATCGATACATGAAAGTTCTCACAGACACATGAGATAAACACTCCATGTGAAAACTTTCGGCGTTCAGTTCGATGGACACGAGCAACTCATGCATCCATGTGATACACCAAGCGGACAGATCTCCGCTAGTAGCCTATGAGATCGGCTACCATACTTAAAGGCGGATCATATCATCATGCTAGTCTCTACGCTTTGTGAACGCCTAGATTATTCACAAAACTACGACTAGGAACGTTTGAGAGTAACGATTCTCATAAGGCGTGAAAGCCATCATCTTATTACTCCAAGGGCTTTATTACAGTGTTTGATGATTCATATAATTTATGTAAGACACGTATAATAAAGATTTCCATTTTATTAATTAATGAAAAATATTACAAATACATATACATATAGCCCATCCATAAGTTAGGTATAGGGAATATCCCTTACAATCTCCCACTTGCACTATAGCCAACTAGTATGAATCTGGACACCATACTCTCCTACAATCATGCTTTTGTTGAGTCAGCCCTTTAGTCAGAGAATCTGCAAGATTATCTTCTGTGGTTATTTTCTTTATAATAACTTCTTCTCTCTCAATAATCTCCATGATGAGATGAAATCGCCTGAGTACATGCTTGGATTTCTGGTGGGACCTTGGTTCATTTGATTGAGCAATGGCACCCCGTGTTGTCACAGTACATCGTGACGCCATTCTTTATCGCGGGAAGCACTTCCAACTCCATGATGAACTTCTTTATCCAGACTGCTTCTTTAGCTGCCTCAGATGCTGCAATATACTCGGCTTCAGTGGTGGAGTCCGCTGTAGTTGACTGCTTTGAGCTTTTCCAACTGACATCTCCGCCATTCATAGTAAACAGATATACTGTTTGCGATCTGCTGTCATCCCTATCGGTCTGAAAGCTCACATCACAGTAACCAATAACTTTCATCTCAGAACAATATCCGTATGTCAAGAACACATCCTTAGTTCTTCTCAGATACTTGAGGATTGTTTTGACAGCTGCCCAGTGTTGCTCACCAGGATTTGTCTGATACCTACTCGTTATGTAAGAGCATAAGAGACATCAGGTCTTGTACATAGCATGGCGTACATGATCAATCCTATTACTAAGCATAAAGATCCTACTCCTACGCTCTCTATCTGAAGAAGTATGTGGACATTGCTCCTTAGATAATTTGATTCCATGACAAGTAGATAAATTACCTCTTTTGGAATCTTCCATTTTGAATCTTTTCAAAACTTTATCTATGTATGTTGATTGAGAAAGTCCTAACAACCTCTTAAATCTATTACGGTAGATCTTAATGCCGAGGATGTAGGCCGCTTCTCCTAAATCTTTCAGGGAGAAATTCTGAGATAACCATTGCTTGGTGGCTTGCATCATGGGAATATCATTCCCGATGATTAATATGTCATCGACATATAATACAAGAAATACAACAGCACTCCCACTACTTTTCCTGTAAACACAAGGCTCGTCTACATTTTTGATGAAGTCAAATTCTTTGATTGTCTCATCAAATCGTATATTCCAACTTCTGGAGGCTTGCTTGAGTCCATAAATGGATCGTTTAAGCTTGCATACTTTATTATGATTATCCTTATATGTAAACCCCTCAGGTTGTGTCATATAGACTTCCTCTACGAGGTTCCCATTAAGGAAAGCTGTTTTGACATCCATATGCCAAATCTCATAATCAAAGTGTGCAGATAGTGCCAGTAAAATTCGAATGGACTTTATCATTGCAACAGGCGAGAATGTTTCGTCATAGTCAATTCCTTGGATTTGTCTATAACTTTTCGCCACCAACCTAGCCTTATAGGTTTGGATGTTGCCTTCTGCATCAGTTTTACGCTTGTAAATCCACTTGCAGCCTATGGGTTTTATCCCTTCAGGTGCATCCACCAAGTCCCAGACTTGATTCTGATACAGAGAGTCTATTTCGGATTTCATGGCCTCAAGCCACTTGACTTAATCAATGTCACGCATTGCTTCGTCATAACTGGTGGGATCGTCATTATCAATGACCTGATCATGTTCCTCATCAATATGGAAACCATATCTTTCAGGCTCATATCTTTCCCTACCAGACCTTCTAAGTTCATAACCTTGTGGTTGTTCTGTCGCTGCCCTTTTGAGGGGCATGGGGTTTAGTTTTATGTTAGTTTGTTCTTCTCGTACCTCATCGAGGTCAAGTCTACTCCCACTATATTTCTTGAGAATGAATTCATTCTCTAGAAATTTAGCATTTCGTGAGACAAATGTTCTTTGTTCATTTGGGACGTAGAACACGTATGCTCTTGAGTTCAAGGCATATCCTACAAACTTACATTTAACTGCCCTATCATCCAATTTTTTACTTTGTGTAAGCTTCACATATGCGTCACATCCCCAAACTCTTAGATAACTAAGACTATGGCGTTTCCCAGACCATAACTCATATGGTGTTTGACTAACAGTCTTGGAAGGAACTTGGTTTAGTAGTAGTGTTGCAGTTTCTAAAGCAAGATCCAAAAATGAAAGAGGTAGATTCGTGTCTGGCATCATTGATCAGACCATATCTAATAATGTCTGATTTCTCATTTCAGAGACCCCATTATGCTGTGGAGTTCTCGGAGGAGTCCATTGGGAAACAATGCCATTTTCTCTCAAGTAATCTTGAAATTCGTCGCTTAAGTATTCACCACCTCGGTCAGACCCCAATGACTTAATACTTTTATTAAGCTGGTTTTCTACTTCAGCTTTGAAGTCTTTGAATTTCTCAAAGGCTTCAGATTTGTACCGCATAAGGTACACATACGCATATCGCGAGTGATCATCGATACATATAATGAAGTAGGAGAATCCATCTCTAGCGGTGACTGACATTGGTCCGCATACATCAGAGTGTATGAGTTCTAATGTCTCCGTTGCACGCTGTCCTTTACCTTTGAAGGGTAATTTGGTCATTTTACCAAGTAAACAAGACTCACAAGTTCCATAAGGTTCATATTTGAAGGGTCTGAAATACCCATCCTTATGTAGCTTAGTTAATCTTGTTTCATTGATATGACCTAAGCGACTGTGCCATAGAAGTGATTCATTGAGATTATTCGAGTTAACATTGTATATATTAGAGGTTGAACATTCTTTGTTAGTTTGTAAGACATAGATACCATTATTCAAAATATCATCTCCATATTTTATTTCATTGAAATAAATAGAACATTCATTACAACTTATTAGGCATAAAATGCCTTTATTACATAAAGAAGAAATTGAAATGATGTTCTTTACTAGAGAAGGTACATAAACACAATCTTCTAAGTCTAAAACTAAACCATTCGGCAAAACTAATGAATAAGTCCCCACACACAATGCAGCCAGTTTTGCTCCATTACCCATGCGTAAGTCAACCTCCCCATGACAGAGTCTCCTACTGTTTCTCAGGCCCTGCATATTGTTACACAAGTGAGTCCCACAACCGGTGTCAAGCACCCAAGTAGAAGGTTCAGAGTTTTGAGAATATAGTTCAATCATTTAAAACATACCTGAAGCATTGGGCTTTTTGGCCTCTTGGGCTTCCCTATCTTCCTTGGCTTTCAAGGATATGTAGTCTTTCTTCCAATGACCTTTCTTTCCACAAAAGAAACATTTCCCCTTTCCATTTTTCTTCTCCACCTTACCATTGGGCTTTAGGTGATCTGGAGCCTTGGCCTTGCCCTTATTTTTCTTTGGGCCTCGTGGCTTCAGGTCCGTACCCGTAAGCATGACAGAGGTTTTAAGCTCCGATTTCAAGTCATTTTCTGCTTGCTTTATCAGATTGTGCAATTCTGCTAAAGTAGCTTCTTTATTAGACAGATTAAACTGCATAATAAAGTTAGAGAAGACTTTTGGTAAGGACTGAAGAATTAGATCATGACTTATCTCATGATCCATGATGAACCCGAGGTTGCCTAATTTTTCAATGTGGCCAATAATCTTAAGCACATGTCCACTAACAGATCCTTCCTTATACCTTGTTTGGAATAAGGCACATGACACTTGGAATCTCACGGTATGAACGAAAGTTGCATACAACTCCTTCAAGTGAAAGATAGAGCCAAGCATTATGAAAAATGCTTGCTCATCATCATCGACGTGTTTCTTCCAAGCATCAAATGTATTTTGGTCAGCATCTTCTGCGGGTTCAGGGGGAAATGGTCTTTCAAGAACATAGAAAATCTTTTCTTGTCGTAAGATAATTTTAAGGTTTCTAAACCAGTCATTGTAGTTGTCCTCTTTGAGCTTATGCTCATCAATGATTGAACGAAGTGATATTCTGTTTGCCATTTGAATGTTTGTGAAATATTTTAACCCACCTGTTAAGAGAGAATGTTAAAATTAGGAATATGTTTTCATTAATGTTTCATAATAACATGGGCTTTTAATACTATGAAGTTGCTCCCACTCAATTGTTTTAAAATTTTAAGCAAATCGCATCAACCCCAATATGATGGATTTCTTGTGGGCAAGGATCCCATTATCATCATTTCACAACTCCGACTAGGGCCGGTCGTTATAAAATATGATAATTAGGTAGGTTCCCAACCAATTTATGATATAAATCACAATTCCTTGATCATTGGGTTGGGCAATCAAACATGCCATAACTTATGCTAGTCCTTGTGGACACCCAATCTTTGCCACTAAGTTATAAGACCACGCCTAAGGGTCGCTGCGTCTTATGACTCAGAAAAGTCAAATCATTGTCAATAGTACGATTTAAAGACAAATTGGTATTGGTCAGTCTGGTAAAGCCTAGTCCTGCCAATACGGTTTAAGCCATTTGGGTCTATACTTTACAATGGGATGCAAATTTTAGACTTGAATTATTATTGAGGATTTTAGCAAGTTTAAGTGAAAAACTATCAAATGGATTCCTCCATTGAAAATTCCCCAGAGGGAGGGTGGAGCGAACTCTCTTAAATACCCTTACCTCTTAGGTTCATATTGCCTTGGTGACAGGAATAAACAATAGATCCTCCAAATTAGTCCAACACTTTAAATATGCTTTAAGGTAAGCTTTGAGTAAATGATTATCTAGATGTCTTCACAGCTTTTCCTTTTGGCTATAAAAAGGTAGTGAGTGAAGGAATACACCAAATCATTATCTAACTCTAGTAATACCTTTGGTTAAATTAACTTTAGTTTGAAAAGTTTTATTAACGCCTTGGTCCCACCCCACTTGTATATTTTATAATGTCTTTTATTATAAACAAGTGATTTATATTTATTAGCCTTAAAGGTAATAAATCTCTAAGTTCATCACATAATAATTACTTAACTAAGGGATAAGCAATACACTCTCTATTTCCTTAGAAAGTCTCTAGATGCTTGCACCCTAAAATAATCATGTCAATTCTAATCATACATAGAATCATCAAACATATGAGTTTTAATATGTTTTAATTATTTTAGGCATTAAATAACTTTGATTAATATTTAATTATGATATTGCATTTTATTTTAATCAAATAAATTTACTATTCACATTTTTTTACAGATGCGTGAAACTTAAATGTAATTTCACAATTCAAATCTTAACCAAATCATGCATAACTTGTGCCTAAAAGTAAGTTCAGGGTGTTAGCTTTCCAATGAGCTTTTACACACCCAATTTCGAGTTCAAATGAGAGAGAACTAATCAAAACAAAAACGGCGCTCTGATACCACTGTTTGGAAACGGCCGCGAGTGCGCAGCGGAAAATTAAAAATTATGATGCCGCTATCCCTTTGCCCAAGACCCATTTGTTTTGATTATTCTACAAGCCTAGGCATGTTACTATATATTCTAAGCATAAAAACTCATAAAACATGCAAAGAACATAAACCTAAACATGCTAACTATCATAAGAACTCTAATTAAAATAAAGAAAGAAAAATACTTACTTGAACCGAAGACTCCTCCCGTCCTTCCACCAATCTACAAGCTTTTCTCGAACTCAGCAAGCTCTTCCATGTTCCAAAGAGCCACCCAAGTGTGTGGCCTACAAAGGTGCACACACCGAAGCCAAAACTCAACGGCAAGACTACGCCTTGAGTGCACGGGTATTTTGCCCTTGGTGCTAGCCTAGGCAAATACCTCAAAACTTTTAACTTGAGATTCATCTAGTCAATTAGACTTAAGGATCCTCAAAATCAGCGGCTTACTCTTAAACTTTAGAGTTGCTCACTTATATAAACCCAAGATATGAAAGGTTTTTTTGGTGTAAAAATTTGTAAAGAATTTTTTTGGTTTATATAGGTGCTCCAAAGACAAAAAAATTAATTAAGAATCCGATGTGGGATAAATGCTAATTTAATCTTAGCCATTGGATCTTAATTTAGTGGTTTAATGAGATTATAAAACCCTAATAAGAGTTTGGGCCGAATTGGAATTCAAAACAAATAGCAAATAAAAAAAATAAAAAATAAATGGTGCGCAATCTGCGTTTTATTTATTTATTTATTCCAATTCCCATAGTACCCCTATCATCATTCACCAATCCCTAAACCACTATGGAACCTCATAAATACTCTGTTCAATAATTAAACACATTGAACCATTTATAAACAATTCCTACAGCAATCATATATGATGTTAAATTTGTACTGTGCACTGTTAACCATTGATTTTGACTTTGTTGTGTGTGACCTTTTGGTTTCCCCTCAAGTTGGACATGAAATGAATAGTGATAATTTAATCGAATATAAATTATCCTTCAATTAAATGGTTGTTCGATTTCAATGACCAAGGTTGACATCTAGCAACATGCCAAGGCCCACAAATGAGAAGGAAAAATATATACCCATTTTGTATGCGATTTACATATGATACGGTCCCTCACCTCACTGTATCCCCACCTTTTGACCTAGGGTACAGAAAGTGTCTACCCATATGGTCAAAGGTATGATGTTGATAGTGTTATGAATTGTGCTAACCCAAAATCTCACATGATTCTTCCGCTGCGGCCATAGTCTCAAGCACTGATCACACATATCAACCTGCGAACTGGAATACTACTCTTATAAGAAAATATTATCCGAGAGAGTGGAGATTCTCTGTTGTATCTTTACAAACTTCATGTGTTTCAACAAATGACCCAATCATACCCTTATGACCAGATCTTTTGAACCGGGGAAGGAGAATGTCAAAGTTATTTGATCCACACATAAGATTGTAAAGACCTCAAGTCTAAGGACTAGTCTTACAATCGATACATGAAAGTTCTCACAGACACATGAGATAAACACTTCATGTGAAAACTTTCGGTGGTCAGTTTGATGGACACGAGCAACTCATGCATCCATGTGATACACCAAGCGGACAGATCTCCGCTAGTAGCCTATGAGATCGGCTACCCCACTTAAAGGCGGATCATATCATCATGTTAGTCTCTCCGCTTTGTGAATGCCCAGATTATTCACAAAACTATGACTAGGAACATTTGAGAGTAATGATTCTCATAAGGCGTGGAAGCCATCATCTTATTACTCCAAAGACTTTATTACAGTGTTTGATGATTTATATAATTTATGTAAGACACATATAATAAAGATTGCCATTTTATTAATTAATGAAAAATATTACAAATACATGTACATATAGCCCATCCATAAGTTGGGTATAAGGCATATCCCTTACAATCTCTCACTTGCACTATAGCCAACTAGTATGAATCTGGACACCATACTCTCGGGTGTGCCTATCATGCTTTTGTTGAGTCAGCCCTTTAGTCAGAGAATCTGCAAGATTATCTTCTGTGTGTATTTTCTCTATAATAACTTCTTTTTTCTCAACAATCTCTCTGATGAGATGAAATCGCCTGAGTACATGCTTGGATTTCTGGTGGGACCTTGGTTCCTTTGATTGAGCAATGGCGCCCGTGTTGTCACAGTACATCGTGACGCCATTCTTTATTGCGGGAAGCACTTCCAGCTCCGTGATGAACTTCTTTATCCAGACTGCTTCTTTAGCTACCTCAGATGTTGTAATATACTCGGCTTCAGCGGTGGAGTCCGTTGTAGTTGACTGCTTTGAGCTTTTCCAATTGACAGCTCTATCATTCATAGTAAACAGATGTCCTGTTTGCGATATGCTGTCATCCATATCAGTCTGAAAGCTCGCATCACAGTAACCAATGACTTTCATCTCAGAACAATCTCCGTATGTCAAGAACACATCCTTAGTTCTTCTCAGATACTTGAGGATTGTTTTGACAGCTGCCCAGTGTTGCTCACCAGGATTTGCCTGATACTTGCTCGTTATGTAAGAGCATAAGAGACATCAGGTCTTGTACATAGCATGGCGTACATGATCAATCCTATTACTAAGCATAAGAGATCCTACTCATACGCTCTCTATCTGAAGGAGTATGTGGACATTGCTCCTTAGATAATTTGATTCCATGACAAGTAGGTAAATTACCTCTTTTAGAATCTTCCATTTTGAATCTTTTCAAAACTTTATCTATGTATGTTGATTGAGAAAGTCCTAACAACCTCTTAAATCTATTACGGTAGATCTTAATGCCGAGGATGTAGGCGCTTCTCCCAAATCTTTCATGGAGAAATTCTGAGATAACCATTGCTTGGTGGCTTGCATCATGGGAATATCATTCCCGATGATTAATATGTCATCGACATATAATACAAGAAATACAACAGCACTCCCACTACTTTTCCTGTAAACACAAGGCTCGTCTACATTTTTGATAAAGTCAAATTCTTTGATTGTCTCATCAAATCATATATTCCAACTTCTGGAGGCTTGCTTGAGTCCATAAATGGATCGTTTAAGCTTGCATACTTTATTATGATTATCCTTATATGTAAACCCCTCAGGTTGTGTCATATAGACTTCCTCTACGAGGTTCCCATTAAGAAAAGCTGTTTTGACATCCATATGCCAAATCTCATAATCAAAGTGTGCAGCTAGTGCCAGTAAAATTTGAATGGACTTTGTCATTGCAACATGCGAGAAGGTTTCGTCATAGTCAATTCCTTGGATTTGTCTATAACGTTTCGCCACCAACCTAGCCTTATAGGTTTGGATGTTGCCTTCTGCATCAGTTTTACGCTTGTAAATCCACTTGCAGCCTATGGGTTTTATCCCTTCAGGTGTATCCACCAAGTCCCAGACTTGATTCTGATACAGAGAGTCTATTTCGGATTTCATGGCCTCAAGCCACTTGACTTAATCAATGTCACGCATTGCTTCGTCATAACTGGTGGGATCGTCATTATCAATGATCTGATCATGTTCCTCATCAATATGGAAACCATATCTTTCAGGCTCATATATTTCCCTACCAGACCTTCTAAGTTCATAACCTTGTGGTTGTTCCGTCGCTGCCCTTTTGAGGGGCCTGGGGTTTAGTTTTATGTTAGTTTGTTCTTCTCGTACCTCATCAATGTCAAGTCTACTCCCACTATATTTCTTGAGAAGGAATTCATTCTCTAGAAATTTAACATTTCGTGAGACAAATGTTCTTTGTTCATTTGGGACGTAGAACACGTATGCTCTTGAGTTCAAGACATATCCTACAAACTTACATTTAACTGCCCTATCATCCAATTTGTTAGTTTGTGTGAGCTTAACAAGTCTTTGAATTGTTTAAAGATCTTTGATATGAGAAAATGTATGAATTCATGACAATTAGTTCTAAGATTATTCTGTGAATATGATTCTTACTCAATATAATTCTTCTACGGTTCCATCTTGATGGAATTATACAGTGGGAGTAATCGAATCTTATATGATTTGATTTGTTTGATATTGAGTGTTACCGAATTAGTTTCAATATTTTTGGGGATATGCTCCAGTAACACTAATTCATCCTTTTAATTAATGTTCCATTAGTTTCTACAGTTACGTATATGATATGTATAGGTAGAAAATTTGAATCTTTAAAAGTTTGAGATTTGAGTCTTTCTTTTGTATAATGGTTATATAATTGAAAGTACTTGCACCTCGGAGGTATAAGTAAATGTTTATCATTTATTCTATTTAATATAATATTGTATTCTATTTGATAAAATATCTTTTCTACGATCCCGATTAATAACAAATTATTTTGTTACTTGGTGTGTAACATTTGATATTAACTATTGTAGAAAAGACTTGACTTATTGAAGTCAAATGTGAGAGTGATAAACTATAAATGGAACTACGTAATTAATAAGATGAAACGACCCTTAAACATCTTCCGTATAAATCCAATAGGATGTTAGAATTATTCACTAGTATTTGATGCTTAATGGTTCTGTTGTTTTCTTATCGAAGAAAATTATCCTATAACTTATAGTGGAAGTGATATTTGATATCGATTTCAGAAATTACCATTGAACCATAGATCTAAGATTGTTCATAGCTTACTACGATCATGTTTTGAACTTGATTAAGCTTTCGTTATGAATAGTTCATAAAATGTGCTAATGGTTTGCGCAACAAAAGCAATGTGAGCTAATTAAAGGTTTGACCTTTACAGTATGACAGTGAGAAAGGTTATACTCAGCAATCTATTGTAGATTCTGAGGAAACTTGTCTCTAGTCGCACTGATTGAACAATTTAAGATCTGTTGGTTAATGTTAATATTAAATTGTGTATTTTAGCTAAAGAATACAAAATGGCATTTTTTGAATGACTTCTTCAGATAAGAGATCAATCGTGATTTCTTTGTTTGTAGAGTACATTCTGGAATGGCCCTAGAGTTTGTGTTATGCTGAGATTGCAGTTCGATATACTAGCTTATAGAGCCTATTGTAGACTCGGGTGAGCCTTCCGGAAATCCATGTTCTCTAATTTTGATATCAACCAAATTGTCTAATTTTATCAAAGTATAGATAATACATATGTGATAGAAGAGTTAGTGGGAGCGTACAAATTTCTTTCTAGTGTTATATATCCTAACGACATTATCATTATTAAGGTAATAATGAGATGTTTGTGAGGTAAACGTTTACTTAAGTCTTCTTTACTCCGTGAAAGTAGTGGGAGTAGTCTTTGTTATATTCGATATAAAGTTTTATATAAGATATAAAACTAAGAGACTTGTGAGATACTCCTATTATTCATGCATTAGATATGATCTAATAAAGAACATAATAAGGCTATTTTTATGACAGTTAGTATAACTATTTGACAGTTAGTGTGTGTCTTATATATAATATTCATCTTCCGTAAATGATGATTCTTTTTTCAAAAGAGATATTAATTATAATGTCTAATCAATCTTATGTATCATGTGATGATGACATAATAAATACTTTATTATGTGTGATTAAAGATATCGATTTAATCGTAATTGTTACGAGTTATTTTGATACCCTATAGATCATAGAATGGATCTTGAAACATGTTCTTTGTGATCTTTGAGATATTAAGAACGAGTTTCTAATTCATGGAGCATACAGTCTGCAACCGTTTGGGTCATATTAGTTTTGAGTCTAATTATGGTGTTAGACAGTCTACGTCATAAAGAGTCAGAAAAGATACCGTGAGAGTGTCACATAGGATTCTACCTTGTGAGTGAAATTTATGAAGTATTGACTTATGAAGTTGCATAATGACCTTATAAATTAGAAGTTTTCACATTGGTATTATGCTTGCAGTTGTCTACATAGTATTTTGGATTTGATCAATAAATACTTGGACAACTCAGTAGCTGTAGCACAATATTGATTTAGCATCTGAGTCATATTAATGTATAACTTAGGTTCTACAAAATATGAATGATGATGCCTAAGGAAACCATTGGGTTTGTTGGAAAAACTCAATATATCATAGCAGACCTACTTCTTGTTGCCTACCTTTTGAGCGCTAGGTGAGCTCTTGAGGGCCATGTGCATACGATACACATTGAGATGTGTATATGATGCCGTGGATAGGCACTAGAGCAAGTGGGAGAAATTGTTGGGGTTGGTGCTCAGAGCGCCAATCCGGACCGTATTTATGTTTGATTCATGAATACGAACAATCCCTTTTTCCATGATATTACTTTCTTAATGGTTGCACCTCTTGTTTTTTATATACGTATTCGATCTAATTACTATTAGATTGAAACTAAATCTGATTTAGTGATATGTATATATTAGACAAAGATCTGATAATATATAATGTAGTGCGCAATTACAAAGTAGTTTGTAATTGACATTGTGAAGTGTCACTACTAGAAATATATTATCGAATAAAGTTCATGGTCAAGATTTACTAACACATGTCAGTTAGTTAAATCCGTTGAGACCAGTACATGTCGTATATCGTGACTTGGTCCGATGGTTTATCCCAATGAACCATTAGTCTTGGGAGACTCATATAGATGTGTAGGTGTTTATAGTGGATAAACACTGAATGACTCACCGAAGATTCTTAATGGATGGTACACCAACGTCAATAAGAATCTTCTCGGATTGAGTAGCATAATAGTCATTTGACTTGAGATACCACTGTGGATGTATGAGACATCCTCCACACTTAGATGGCAGTCACGTCACCGACCTATTTAGATCACATCTCCACATATTCGTTGGGTGTGGACCGATCCTCGGGATATCTTGTGTGTGTCAAGATAGGATCCGTCAGTTCTGTGTACAGAGCATATGTAGTCCATATATGATTAGCAATCTGTCAAATCCATGGCCGTGGTATACTTCGGAAGTAAGTTCCGAGTGTTATTTAGAGATTGCTAATAGATACGTCAACGAGATTGTACCTATAAAGATTTGACGTTTATATCTATATCTCTGGGATAATCCGGATACCTGTGATGGAGGGATTATACCTATGCAATGACCTCGACCTGTATGATTCAGCTAGTTTATTCGTGTTCGTCATAATTTACGGGTGGGTAGATTATGGACACGAAATTAGATTTCGTGACAGATATGCATGAATCTAGAGAGTCTCACTAATGAAATATACTCGTAGAGCACTAGGGCAACTATTATAAATAATGGTGATTATTTATAAATCGTTTAACTGTTAAACGAAAGATACATGCATTAGGGGCCGAACCGTCATTTCCTAATTAATGTGTATTTGTGTTTAATATTTAATATTATTAAATCACATTAATTAATTGTCAAATTGTGATATTTGACATATATCATTAATATATGTATTTGAGTTATTTAGAGTAAATATAATACATATCTTTGAGATATTTGTAATTAATTAATTATTTAATTATTTAATTGTTAAATGATTAAAGTAATTAAAATATAAATATCTTACCAAATGATAATGGTGGGAAATGATTAACAAGTGTATAAGTTTGACTTTGCATTAAAAGAAATGGTTGTAAAATTGAATTTGACTTCTAAGATATTTGTTTAATTTTGATTAAATAGGAAAATATCTATTTTTCTTTTTGTTAAGCCATTTTCGGCCCTAACCCTAAATATATAAGTGTTATATTTTTTCATTTGCTTCAACTTTGGTTAAGCCTCCAAATATTACAAGAAAAAGGGTTGAGAGAAAAAGTGAAGAGCTTGAGAAAGATTTGAAGAAAACTTGATGATAAAGTAAGTTTTTCAACTTTTCTTCAACTAGAAAAATATTTCTAGGGTTCCTAGCTTCAACATAGTTTGGTCACACATTTTTTCTACTCTCTTAATCTGTTAATAAGTGGTTTGGAAGTTTTGATCATGAGTGTTTGCATGTATGATACTTAAAGAAAGCTTATAAGTTGTTATTAAGCATTCTTTTGATCATTTGATAATCTTGTTGCCATTATAGAGTTGTTGGACCACTCATTTATGACCTATAATTGTTCTAGAGTTTTTTCAATGTGGTGAGACTTGTTTGGTATGGTAGAGACTTGATTGAAACATTGGATTTGTGTAATTTGGTGTAATTTAATCATAGTGATATTTTTGCAAAATTAGGGTTTATACCCTTTCCAAATTTGGGACTTTTCATATATGTGTTGTGTAATGATGTATATATGATGTATATCAAGTTTGGTGATGATTAGATTTCATCTTGACTTGTTTTGAACAAGATTGGACTAAAATGCACAATTTGGAAAATTGGAGGTGCTCACGGTAATTTGTAAGAAATTATGGGTTTCAATTGCAATTTTTAATTTGACGTGTATGACATGTTAAAATCACTTTGGTACTGATTTATAATCATTCAAAATTATATTTGACAATTTAAGGACCAAAATGATCAAAATGTAATGTTTTGGGGCAATTATGTGATTAATAAATAAATTTCATATTTTAAGTATTGAGTAATTAAAATAAATAAGTTTAATTTAATTGTTCAAGAAAAATTTTTGAAATTGAAAAATTTTGATTTTCCGCGTTCCGCTGCGTTACCCATACTACCCCTTAAAACCTTTACACGTACGGCTATCGATCAACCTGGTTATTAATCACGTAAATTCATTATTCTCTTTATGCAAACACCACATTCCTCATCCAATCTAGCCATGCAACACTCCTTAAACTGACGTAACATGATTGGTGGTGCTGCAGATTTTTCTACCTCTTTGATAGATCTAATTTCACTACAAGAAAATGTATCCTTAGCGTCCAAACATTTAGCGTCGAAACTAATTTCGACGCTAATAATGACTTTTTACGTCGATTAACATATTCGACGTCAAATGTCAAACTTTTTACGTCGATATTTACTTTGGTCGCAAAAGAGTCTACTTTTAGCATCACATTTTCAAGACGACGTTAAAAGTTGTAAATTTGTCGACGCTAAATATTTTTAACTATTCATGTTACATTTGGCGCCGAATTAACTTATGATGCTAAAATTTTAACTTTTAGCGTCGAATAATAATTTCGACGCTAAAAATATGACATTTAGAGTCGACTATTTTGCGTCGCTAAAGGTTTATGACAATACCATCGACAATCCTTTTACCTTTAGCGTCAAAATAAAATTTCGACGCTAAATGTCACATTTTTAGCATCGAAATAAAGTAATTCGACGCTAAAACTATATTAAAATACAACACCACCAACCTTTCTTCCCTCTCTGCTTTTTCTCTCATCCTCTGCAATCTCATCCTTTGCAATCTTACTCTCTCAACTGCAACCTCACAACTCTAGCTCCTATAAATTTTCAATAAACTCTAATTAATTTTCCATAAGGTAATTTTTCTTTCATATCTCTTTATTATTTTTCTTTATATTTGCAAAAAATAAGTATTCTTACTTAAGTTATTTCAGTTTAATCTTTTAAAAAAATTATGGTTTTCATTTTTTACAATTATATTTATTAAATACCTTATGTTAGTGGTTTATGATGCATATATGTAGACTAGTTAATTAACTAAATATTTTTTATTTTGTAACTAATTAATTAATTAACTGAATATATATGTGTATGCTTAAATAAATAAATAATTTATTGGTGATGTTGATGAGTGTAATATGATGTCTAATAATTATATTTTTATATTTAGATATTTGGCTAAAATGGATATAAATTGGATGAGCTCGGTGGATAGATTGAGTGTTGAATACCGTAATGGAGTGTATGAGTTCATTGAATCGGTAAAACAACACATTGATGTAGAATGTCGTGTTCGGTGTCCATGTACAAATTGTTTGAATAGGAAAAGGAAACGGTTAGATGAAGTTCATAATCATTTATACATGCAGGGAATATCACCAATTTACCGTACGTGGACTTATCATGGTGAGCAATATAATTCTCAATCACGATTATTGATTCCGGTGAAGGGAGCAGTAGTTACAATCAACCTACAAACGATGAGATAACTGATGTTTTGTATGACTTACAAGGTCCACAAGTTGGTCATAGTGTTAGCAGTGACATACTAGTGTAGGTGGAAATGATCAAAATTTATTTAGTGAACTACTCGATGAGGCAAAAAATACCATTTGAAGGTGCCGGAATGTCGATCTTGAATTTTGTTGTGAAATTATTACACATTAAAGTGATCAACAAAATATCCAACAAAAGCTTATCTTGCTGAGTCACCCTGACATAGGCAGGACAACCCCAAACCTTAATATAATTAAGATTTGGTCTCCTACCGAACCATATCTGATACGGTGTCGTAGGAACAGCCTTTGAAGGAATCTTATTCAAAAGATGTGCGGCTGTTAAGAGAGAGTAACCCCATAAGTAATAGGGAAAATCTGTGAAACTCAACATCGATCGAACCATATCCAATAAAGTCTGATTTCTCCTTTCAGATACACCATTGTGATGTGGTGTACCTGGAGGAGTATATTGAGCCAGAATCCCATTCTCCTTCATATAATCCATGAACTCACCACTCATATATTCACCGCCTCGATCTGATCGAAGGCATTTAATATATTTACCAGTTTGTTTTTCTACTTCATTTCGGAACTCGTTGAACTTTTCAAAGGTTTCCGATTTATGTCGCATCAAATACACATAACCGTACCGTGATAAATCATCGGTAAAGGTAACGAAGTACGAATAACCACTGTGAGCAGTTTGACTTAGTGGACCACATACATCAGAATGTACGAGTTCCAGTAAGTTAGTGGCGCGGTGTCCAACACCAGAAAATTGGGCTTTGGTCATCTTACCCTGAATACAGGATTCACAAGTTGGATAGGATTCAATGGTAAGATTTGATATTAAACCATTCCTAACCAATTGGGTAAGGCGTTTAACGCCAATGTGACCAAGTCTCATATGCCAAAGTTTAGTATTATTAATTACAGGTAAACTACGTTTATTAACTCCAGTATTTAATATATCTTTTGAAGCTTACAATGTATAATGACCATGCTGGTTTGGACAACTAAGGATCTGAATATTATTTTTATCATATAAATACAAAGAACTATTCTTAATATTAATACAAAAGCCTTATGTATCTAATACAAAAAGTGATATAATATTTGCGACACATCCCGGTACAAAATGACATTCATATAACAAAAGTGTCCCATTCGGCAATGAGATCTCGCATACTCCCACTGCAACTGCATCCAAAGAGTCTCCACTCCCGAACCGCAACTGCATCTCTCCAGGCTTCAGTTTCCTACTTTCCTTCAGCACCTGCAACGAATTGCAAATGTGAATGGGACAAGCAGAATCTAAAATCCAGCTCGATGTAACGGCTTCACAAGCCAAAGATAAATCAATAACTGGAAAAATAAAAGTACCTGATGTAGAAGCTCTATCTCTCCTCACTTGGGCAATGTAATCAGGACAGTTCCTTTTCCAGTGCCCGACTTTGCCGCAGTGGTGGCATTTGTCTTCAGAAGCCCTTTTGGGCTTTGCAATCTTCGCCTGTTGTTGAGGACCAAGAGCCTTCTTCTTCTTCTTGCCTTTCTTGTTCTTTCCCTTGGACCATCCTTGGGAAGAAGCCGAAAGAGAAGTAGTTCTAGGAGGGCGAGTCGGTACTCCCTTCTTAAGGTCCTCTTCTGCCGTGAGCAACATCCTATGTAGCTCCTGGTAGGTACAGACAGTCCCGTGCATGTTGAAGTACATCACGAACTGGCGAAATGAAGCTGGTAGTGAACCAAGAATGACACTCATACCGAGAATGTCATTCAAGATGAGATTATGTTGCCTCAATTGATCGATCAAATCGATCATCTGAAGAATATGTGGGATAACACTCTGCCCCTCATCCAGACGCGCATGGAACAGTTCCATGGCGACTTTGTGAACAATCACTTGTTCCTGGTTCTCAAATGATTGTCTCAATCGCGTCATCATACTATAGGAATCTAACATACCATAGTACTGTTGCTTGAGTTTCGGAGATAGTGAACTAAGGATGTATGATTTAACTCTTAAATCATCATCCTTCCAAGTTTCAAAAACTTGGCGTTCCTCCTCCGAAGCATCCGCACCCACTGCAAGGGGCAACGGACCCTCAAGAACATAACCCAGCTTTTCGGAATCGAGGACAATCCTCAAATCCAATTCCCAGTCTGCAAAGTTCTCAGCGCCTTTCAGTTTGTTCACATCAAGCATACGCGCAAACTGATTTGTGGATTGTGCCGCCATCGCCAATCTATCATATAGATCACGAAAAACGGTTAGCAGAAATTAAGCAGTTTCATATAATATCATAAGCATAAACTAGATCATGGATTTTTAATCTAAAAATGCCCCTCCCACTAAATCATGCAATACTGTAATCCCAAAACAGAATACAAATATTTAATAATTAAATTAAATACTAATCGTGAAAAGTGGATCCCGTGAATATATTTCGGCTCACAACAGAGGCACGGTCTCGCCTACGTATATTCATCAGGTAGACAACTCATTTGTCAATCATTCACTAATGACTCCTAAGTATCCGGTCCTGGCCGTTTCTCGTTGTCGCTGCGAAGGCAGGCCCACAAGGAGACGTACCAAGGTTAAACTCGTCAATGATAAACTCAAGTTACTTACGTAATCCTGACAGCTAGGGCACGTTCAGAATTCCGCTTTTACTTGAATTTACCTAGTATCTAATCGCAGTCGCGTTCGAACGCTTACTAGAACGCTACCCGATCGCGCCCTTTCTGTGAAGACTCGTTCGAACGTCAATCAAACGCACAACGAACGTGAGCTCTCTGGAATGCTCCCGTTCGAACCCCACAAGAACGTGCCTCGAACGTTTGCTCTCTGGAATGCTCCCGTTCGAACCCAATAAAGACTGTGCCACTAACGCCACACGTTCGAACCCACAAACGAACGCAGCACTAACGCCAATCGTTCGAACACTGCAACGAACGCACCACGAACGTATGTCTGATGCACAGCAGCCAGAAACCAGTCCAATTGCACAAAGATCTTCATGAAAGATTACAACTCAATTGAACTTGTTTTGTCACAGACACATGCCAATAAAAAAGGTGCTAACAAATGTTGATCTAGTGCTCTACGAGTATGTTTCATTATTGAGACACTCTAGATTCAGGTATATTCGTCACGAAATCAAATTTCGTGTCCATAATCTATCCACCCGTAGATTATGACGATCACGGATAATCTCGATGAACCATACAGGTCGAGGTCATGGCAAATGTATAATTCCTCCGTCACAGGTATCCGGATAAATCCCAGAGATATAGATGTAAACGTCAAATCTCTATCGGGATTATCCAGTCGACTATTCTATTAGCAATCTCTAAAAGAATATTTAGAACTAGCTTCTAAACTTTACCACGGGCCCATGGTTTTATCTGATTGCTAATCATATGGACTACCTATGCTCTGATACACAGAACTGATGGATCCTATCTTGATACACATAGGACACCCTGAGGATCTGTCTACACCCAACGAACATGCGGAGGTCTGATCTAAATAGATCGGTGACGTGACTGCCGTCTAAGTGTAGAAGATGTCTCATGTGCCCACAATGGCATCTCAAGTGTAAGAATCACAAGTGCTACTCAACCCAAGAAGATTCTTATTGACGCTGGTGTACCATCCATTAAGAATCTTCGGTGAGTCGTTCAGTGTTTATCCGCTATAAACACCTACACGTCTATACTAGTCTCCAAGACTAATGGTTCATTGAGAAACCATTGGAATCATATATTCCAGTATACGACATGTACCGGTCTCAACGGGTTTACTATACTGACCAAGTAGTGTAAACCTTGACCAGGAACTGTATGAGAATGACAACGTCATGATACTTCTCAATGTCTGTTGCGACGCTTTTGCAACTGTATCATGACTAATCATTCTAGGGTCATTACGTCTTTACCATTTAATAAGATAGATTATATTATAGAAACTGCATATATTATTCATAATAATAATGTTTTACAGAAGTATTCAACAGAAATACAACCGGGAATTGGCGCTCTGAGCACCAACCCCAACACAAACATCCCACGGACCGCAGATGGAACCAATTGGAAGGAATTTGATGACATGTACCCCCGTTTCGCTGAGGACCCCCGTAATGTCAGGTTAGGTCTCACATGCGATGATTTTAACCCGTTGGGAATATGTACAACTCTTACAGCATGTGGCCCGTTATTTTTATTCCATATTATGCCACTTCTTATCTCTGGTCCATGTTCCCCTAGTAAAGATATGAATATTTACTTGAGACCATTGATCGAGTAGTTACAAACATTATGGAATGTGGGTGTGCATACCTATGATGCAGCTTCTCAGCAGTATTTTCATATGCATGCCACATTATTATGGACCATTAATGATTTTCCAGCTTATGGTTCATTATCTGGATGGAGAACTAAGGGATACATGGCATGTCCAGTTCGTGCGGGTTAAACACCTTCGCAACGGTTACAGAATAAAATAGGATACACAGGGCATAAGAGATTTCTTGAGTTGAGTCATCCTTGGCGGAGAAGTAAATTATTCAACGGTCAACAAGAACCTCAGAGTATGCCAAGTCCATTGTCTGGATTCGACATACTTTGCCAACATCAACATCTTAGAGACATCACACCAGGGAAACATCCTAATAATAGAGATAAAAATCGAAAACGTCAACCTGAAGAGTTGAATTGGACTTGAAATAGTATTTTCTTTGAGTTAGAGTATTGGGGGAGTTTGAGTCTGCGACATAATTTGGATGTAATGCATATAGAAAAAAAACATAGGTGAGAGTTTAGTGGGCACACTGTTCAATATTCCGGGTAAGACGAAAGACACTGTAAATGATAGATTGTACCTACAGGATCTTAGAATTCGCCGTGAATTGCATTTACAGGTCACTACTCGAGGTCTTATTAAGCCACCTGTTAGTTATATGCTAACTCAATCAGAGAAAAAATCATTATGTGATTGGCTGAAAATGGTTAAATTTCCTGATGATTATGCATCGAATATTGGACGTTGGGTCAGGGATGATACAATAAGTGGGTTAAAGAGTCACGACTGTTATGTGCTTCTGGAGATTCTTCTTCCTGTTGGCATTCGACCTTATCTGCCACCGAATGTATGCGACGTCGTACTTGATCTATGTGGCTTTTTCAAACAATTATGTCAGATGACATTAACCAATGTACCACATTGAGAGGTAATATATAGTTTTAAATATTACATTCTTAAATTTGATTTTGCATTAAATTTATTAATAATGCAAATTTATTGTCATATCTGCAGTGCTTTGGGACATTACAAATAATATGTGAAAAACAAGGCGCGACCTGAAGGTCAATAACAGAGGCTGTTTTAATAAGTGAGGTAATAATATTTTGTTTGATGTACATGCAGAATATTAAAACTCATTTTAATTGTCGACCAAGAAACTATGATGGAGATGCAAGTAATCAGCAAGATATCACAGTGTTCCGTCAAAATTACAGACCGTTTGGAGCATTAGGTGTCAAATTACTAACATTCGAGGAAGCTCAACGTGCGCATTGGTTTATATTGAGTAATTGCGATGAAGCGCAACCATACTTAACGTAAGTCTTGTAGGTGCATAAATGTATTTTTATTGTCTTACATTAACGTAACTCATTTTTTTATAGGCAACATATTACCATGCTACAATGTGGTAGTGACCACAATGTTGATGGAAGACACAGAAAAGAATTTCCTAAATGGTTTGAGGCAACTGTAAGCCATAACATTGACTATTTATTTTTATCCTAACAGTAAATATTTAATGTTTGTTATATTAACACATATATATTATCATATGTTAGATAAACAACCAAGTGCAAAATGGTCAACTGGACTCGTTCTCTTCGTTAGTTGCATTGGCATATGGGCCTCAAAAGTAGGCTTACGAATACAGTGGATGCATTGTGAACAGAGTTAGATTTCATACCGAGCAGCGAGATATTTCACATGTCACTCAGAATTATGGAATTGTAGTCCCAAGAGAACACAGCTCAGATATTGTTGACTTCTACGGAGTGTTGCAATCAGTCATTGAGTTGATATACAGACCCATAAGACATACAGTGCTATTCGAATGCAAGTGGTTTGACACAAATGCCAGAAAGAGGAGAATTCAATTTAGTAATCATCTAACGTCAATTAATGTTCAACGTTATTGGTACAAGAATGATCCATATATTTTTTGTACCCAAGCACGGTCTGTGATATATATATCTGATCCAAAGCTAGGAAATATATGGATGGTGATAGAAAAGTTACAACATATGGGCATTTGGGACACGCAGGAGAAAGATAGTGTTGAAATTTCAGATGAAGCACAACAAGTCTCTGACAACTTTGAAGTTCCTCAACAGATATTTCATTTACCAAATATCCAAGTTACTGAAAATATCACGTTAACTCGAGAAAATACAGATGTTGAGATAATTCCTCATTCTCAAGTTAGCATGGAAGCAAGAAATAAAGAAGAATTTGAAGCTGAAGATGAGTTCGAGTCCTTTCAGGAATCCTCAAATACCGAAGATAATAGTGACTAATCTAGTTAGTATATGTGTAATGGATGATTAATTTTTATTATTATCATGGATGGATGGTTGTTGTTATTATTATTATTATCATGGATGGATAATTGTTGTTGTTATTATTATTATTATCATGGATGGATGGTTGTTGTTGTTGTTATTATTATTATTATTATTATTATTATTATTATTATTATTATTATTATTATTATTATTATGGATGGATGGTTGTTTTTTTTTGTTGTTGTTGTTATTATTATTATTATTATTATTATTATTATTATGTTAGACTTTTAGCATCGATTAAAATTTTCGACACTAAAAGTCTAACATTTAGCATCAAAAATTTTAATCGACGCTAAATGTTAGACTTTTAGCGTCGAAAATTTTAATCGACGCTAAAAGTAAAAAATTTAATTTCCCTAAAAAAATTACCCTAATTTTTTTTAGCTGCCAATATTTTAGCGTCGAATATTTCGACGCTAAAATGAAATTAGTTCGACGCTAAAGGGTTATTAAAATCCCTAATTCGGTGTCCCCTCTCACTCTCTGCTTCTGTGTGCTTAATTTCTTCTCTTCTCCTCTCACTCTTGCTCGTAACAGTTATCCCAAAAGCTGCCGGTGTCGGTCTTGACAATACTAGTTGTGCTCTCTATTGAGGTCAGTCTCTCTCTCTCTCTCTCGCTAATAAAAAAAAAGGGGTTGTTTGAGTTTGGCCGAATCTATAGTTTGATGATGAGGAATGATGTTTTTTTGTGTTTTGTTAATGGCAAGTGATTATTAATGCTTAGAAATATGGTATAGCTTGAATTATATGTGATTAGATTTGAAACATCAAATGTTGTTAATTGGAAGCCTAGGCAGAATACATGGCTTTAGTTGGGGAAATGGTGTTGAAAATACATTAGGAGTGTTGTAGGAACCTTGGCCGAATGCACTTCAAATGGGCTTTGAATATGTTGTATTGTTGTTAATGTGATGTGTTTTGATCAATTGATAACCTTGGTCGATTGCACTTCAAATGGGCTTTGAATATGGCGTATTGTTGTTAATGTGATGTGTTTTGATCAATTGATAACCCTGGTTTTGTTAATGTGATGTGGACTTGATCAATTGATAATGATAATTTCCAGAACAACATTGCTGCTATTCTGGATCCCAGAAGAGCAGCAACTTACTACTGTTATGGGATCCAAAACAGCAGCAAAAGTTGATGTTCTGGAATTTCCAGAACAGCAGGGAGCCTGTTGTGGTAAGTATCTTGCAAAATAAAAAAAAATCCATTATATTCTTTAAGATTTTATATCTGGGTTTCTAATTTCGTCCCGTTATTGGCTAAGGATCAATCGGTTAAGGGAGTTTTAGGCAATGTGCTTTACAGAAATGGTCATGTTATATTGTATATAGTTACTTAAAGATATAAAAAAATCGGGTTTCTATGTTAGTGAGGATTTGCTTTGCGTTTTGATTGGTAGTTGGGGCAGGCTAGGATTGGCCAAGTACTGTGCTGATATTTTTGGGCAAATTTCATTTTTGGGTATTAGTCCTAGTACAAGGTTGTATAATGCGGTTATTGATGCATTGGTGAAATCCAATTCCATTGATTTGGCTTATTTGAAGTTTCAACAAATATCCGCGGACAATTGCAAACCAGATAGGTTTACATACAATATACTTATTCATGGAGTTTGTAGAATTGGTGTGGTGGATGAAGCACTTAGGTTAGTTAAACAGATGGAAGGATTGGGATATGTGCCTAATGTTTTTACATACACAAGCCTAATTGACAGGTTTTGTAATGCTAAGAGGGTAGATGAGGTTTTTATGATTCTAGAGTTAATGAAGGAGAATAATGTTTCTCCAAATGATACTACCGTTATATTATTGGTTCATGGTGTGTTTCGTAGTTTAGACCATTATAAAGCATTTGAGTTTCTAATAAGGTTTATGGAGAGTTAGGGAGGGGGATCGTTATTTGAATCATATGGTCAATGATGGACTTGTATCAAATGTCTACTCATATAACATGGTAATTGATTGTTTCTGCAAGGTCAATATGATAGATATGGCTGCAAAGATTTTCAGAGAGATGAGAGATAGAGGTATTTCTCCAAATCTTGTCACTTTCAATACCCTAATTAATGGATACTGTGAGGATGGAGAGGTAAATAAAGCTCGTGAACTTTTGGTGATGCTTTTAGAATGTGGTTTTAAACCTGATAAATTCACATTTACTTCGATAAAGAAACTTACAAGCGTTTGAAGTTGCACCAAAAAATGATAATGTTGAGCTACTAATGTAGGCGATGACTATAAGAAATGAGTAACATATTTATGCTTATATCACCAATGTTGGATGTTTATAACAATTCACACACATCAAACAAGCTGATTTGTGAATGCAGTTTTGGGAACAGATGCATTTTCTCAAGATGTTGTTATATCTTTATCACCCAAATCAGTATCCTTTAAAAGTTTATATGGTTAAAGATATTTTGAGCATTCCATATGTAATGATAAAAGTTTATATGGTTATTAAAATATTGAAATTTCATTAGCATCATTATGATTATTTTTGTGTCATTAATAGTGTCGGAATTCTTATTCTGCAGATGGCATCGGGAAATCACAGACGCGCTAATGCGACTCCATCTACATCTGCAAGGATAGATGCCCCTGCTGCGGTCTCTGCTAGCACAAGTGACTCTAGTACAACGGACGGTCGAGGAAGCACCCGTGACCTGGGTTTGGTTAAGCACGTTAAGGCTCACAGCCGTATCCTGATAGAGATATCAGATGATGGACAATGACAATTCGGGCAACATAATTCAGCGTTTACTATAGCCATAGGTGCTGCAACTCGGTTTGAAGCTCCCCAAAATCACATTTCTTGGAGAAAATTACCGTGGGAGACGAAAATCAACCAGCTCTTTCCTTCGCTACTTGTGAGTTTCCTTATAGTATTAAGTTTTCGATATTGTTTGTAAATTTAAATTTTTATTTTATACTCATTTTTACTTGGTTGCTATTCCTGTAGGAGTGGTTCGACGTCGATCTGACCAAATTTAATGTCCATCAGTATCTTGACTACCACATGGGGAAAAGTTATAAGGATTATAGGACAAAAGTCCTGAAACCAATAATCGACGAATATGGACCTTTGGATGCTCCACAACACAAGCCTGATTTTATAAAGGAGCAAGACTATACATTCTTGTGCGAGCTTTGGTCTAGCGAGAAACACGAGGTAAATTTTAAAATAAACAAAAATTTATAATTCTCTTCGTTTTTGGTACTTACAGTGTTGTTAAATACAAAATAAATGTCACGCAAATGCGTAGAATCGAAGTCACTTGCGTTATAACCACCGTGGAGGTTCCAAGCCATTTATCCAACATCGTGCCGAACATTCTGAGGTAAATATATCATAAACTGTAATTTAACAGTTTATTATTTTTACTAATGTCGAATAATAGTACAATTATTTTATGTTTTTAGCAGAGTAGCAAATGTGAGGTGCAGTCATTTCCAGATTTTTTCCGAGTGACGCACTACAATGAGAAGAAAAAATGGATCAATGAAGAAGCAAACGCTGCTATGTAAGTTTAAGTTTTTAAAATAAAATAATTATTATTTTAAATTGATTTTTTTTCTTTTCAAATTCTAACATTAACTTTTTTTTAAACAGAACGAAATGGTAGAGCTCCAACATCAAACTCAGAAGACAGGGTCCGACTCGATACCAGATGAGCAGTTGTCGCAATTGGTTTTCAAGAACCAGACAGCGTACAGCGTCGGCCTTGGCACTCGTAAGAAGCCGACATCATCTGCATGCACTACTGTTTCTTCAGACAGTGACTCGTGCCTTCGAGACCAGCTAGCCACCACCCAAGACGAGCTGAAGAAGACTCAAAAGGAGCTACTACAGGTCAAGGTGGACCACGAAAAGAAGATGCAGGAGTTCGACCAACAGATATGAACTTTCTGGGAGATGTTGGAGGCCTCACTCGGTCGGAGTGCATCGGGCTCGAGCGCCCCCCATCACAGCAGTAATAAATTTTATTTTCATTTGTATAAACATTCAAAACAAATAATTTTAATATACTATGTATTTTTTTATTTAATAAATTTTTATTATAATAATAAAATAATTATTAGAATATTTCATAATTGTGATATTAATCGGCAATTTTTTCGAAATAATAATATTTTTTAAATATTAAATTGAATATTTCATAGCAAAATTATGTAAAATAATAATTTTTTTAAAAAATATTTTTATACTTTTAGCGTCGAAATTTTTGACACTAAAAGAAATAAATATAATATTTGTATATTTTTAGCGTCGAAATATTCGACGCTAAAAGTATACAAATAATATTTAATTTATTGATTTTAGCGTCGCATAAATTCGATGCTAAAAGTTTAATTGTTAGCGTCGAATACTTTCGTCGCCAACTATGAACTTTAGAGTCGGGAATTCTTCCTTTTCGTCGAAAGTAGTTGGACGCAAAGTAAGAGGTTTTAGCGTCGATAATTTGTATTTCGACGCTAATGGTCTTTCTCTTCCATATTTTAGCGTCCAAGTTTAGGGTCGAAATTATTCGACGCCATTTAGTTTTGGCGTCGAACTATTGAATTTTTGCGTCGATTATTTTCGACGCTAAAGACCTTATTTTTTGTAGTGTTTCTTGTACCTTATCTGTTGTTTCGGGTTATGGGTGGGCATTTTACAAGAGATTTCAATTGTATCAATCTATCACTGTGTGATTTTTATTGAAGTATATACTCGAGGTGGGTGGAGGATAAACAATTTCAAAGAGTATTCTCAATTCATTAGATAAAGAAAAATAATATGCTTTAAAGAGGGCTCAAACCCCCGCTCTTTAACATGATATTTTGAGTCTAATGGTTTTCAAGGAAAATATGTTATTGATTATTTGATTATATTAATATAACATTTCATATATTTGAGACATGCAATATATATATATATATATTAATGATTTTATTGGAGGATTAAGTGCTTCAGTTCGGCTGTTTATTGTATGAAATCCTAAAAATCTGTCTTGTACAAGTATGGTTTCATTTGTAAAAAGCTATCTCAAGCTAATGTTTTGCTGGCTTCGAATTCTTTGGATTATGAAATCACAGTTTCTAAATTCTGATGCATCCTCAATATTCTCTGCAGCATTGGTAAATGTAGTAAATTTCCTAAATATGAAAATATGCATGCAAATATATAGGAATATGACTCTTAGAGTTGAAAGGTCTCATTGGAGGGCCATGACTCCTAAAGGGGTGTACACTTGACATAAATGTATCTTTAGAAGACAACCTTCCATGTCAATAAATAAAGACATAGAGATCTCATTTTATTTTCATTATCACATACATTCTCTTAGAAAGTCTAAGTTTCTTCCATATTGATAGAGTTCCACCATTTTTGTCCAAGTTCGTGTTCTTGATTCAAGGAGTGCCCCTAAATCAAGAAGTTGCCAAGAATCCTGGGAGAACATTAGTCACAATAAGTTCTTAAGGACAGAGAACTTTGATTTATCTAATGCATACATGATAATTGTTACTGATTTTTGTTCTTTTATGAATTATGCATGAATTACAACACATCCACCCAATAGTAAATCATCAACATGGTTCCAATTAGCATCTATATATGTTTGTATCTTGATTAATTCGACTATACAAAAGAAAATACTATTTTGTCGACGAATATGACTGAATCATGTTGTTGTGATTCTCTGATCACTCTAGAGTGTATTTGAGGAAAAACTGAAACCTTTCTATTACTTGCAAGAATAGAATACAATTGTTTAAACTTACAAAACAAAAACCTCACTCAACACTCTCTCAATTACACAACTTTGAGATGCATTTACAAATGATTTGGAGCTCATTTTAGATGGCAAAAACGTGTGCTACAGTGCCACATGTTTTTGCCAACTCAAAGCCATCACCACCGAAAGTTTTGTTGATTGTTTCTCCAAAATTTCAACTCCACCAAAAGTTTCATGTTTGCTTCTTCATGGCAGTAACTGGTCCATGCAAGGTAGCTGGAATCTTCCTATGGCAGCTGGATTCAATTGGCTTCAAATGGAGGGCACCATGCATGGCTCATGCAGCTCATATAAGTGCTTGATGGTTCTCACAATTCTCCCCCTCCAGCTGTATCTGAAACAATCATCATCTGACAGCTATCCTGGCTATGTCTCTGCATAACTCTAGCTTGTCTCAAGTAACCACTTTTGTTAACATGTCAACTGGATTCTCATCTGTATGGATCTTCATTAGTCTCAGCAGTTGTTGATCCATTACCTCGCTTATCCAATGATAGCGAATACCAATGTGCTTTGTCCGGGAATGATACATTGAGTTTTTGCTCAAGTCCAGAGCACTCTGACTGTCACAATGTATCTTGTATCCTATCTGCTTGATCCCTAGCTCTTGGAGAAAATGCTTTAACCACAATATTTCTTTTCCTGCCTCAGCTATAGCGATGTACTCAGCTTCTGTTGTAGATAATGCAATACACCTCTACAATCTTGACTAACATGACACAGCTCCCCCTGCAAAAGTATATGTGAAACCTGATGTAGATTTCCTACCAAAAAGATCTCATGTCATGTTTGAATCTATATTTCCAAGATCGTATCAACTCCCCCGTAGCACAGATGAAACTTTGATGTACCATTGAGGTACCTGAGAATCCATTTGACTGCCTCCCAGTGTTGCTTTCCAGGGTTAGAGAGAAAACGACTCACTACACCCACTGCATGTGCAACATCTGGCCTAGTACATACCATTGCATACATTAGGCTTCAACCTGCTGAAGAATATGGTATTGATAACATCTCTTCTATCTCTTTCTTGTATGAGAGGAACGAAATCTTGCTCAATTTGAAGTGGTGCGCTAGCGGAACGCTGACTGGTTTGGCTTTCTGTATATCGAACCTCTTGATAATCCGTTCAATATAACGCTCCTGTGAAAGCAACAACTTCTTGTTCTGTCTGTCACAAACAATCTCCATTCCCAAAATCTGTTGAGCCGGTCCTAAATCTTTAATGTCAAAAGACTTGGAGAGTTCTTTCTTCAGCTGGCTGATCTTCGCCGCTTCTTGTCCAACAATCAACATGTCGTCCACATATAGTAAAAGAGCAACAAAATTTCCATCTGGAAACCTCTGAATGTATACACATTGATCTGTTGCAGTTCTTTTATATCCTTGACCCACCATGAATGAGTTAAACTTCTTGTATCATTGTCTCGGTGTTTGCTTGAGCCCGTACAAGCTCTTTTTCAGCTTGCAAACAAGGTTTTCTTTTCCTGAAACCTTGAATCCTTCTGGCTGCTCCATGTAGATTTCTTCATTCAGATCACCATGAAGAAATACTGTTTTGACATCCATCTGTTCAAGCTCCAAGTTCAAACTGGCTATCAATCCTAGGATAACTCGGATTGAAGCCATTTTTACCACTAGTGAAAAAATCTCATCAAAATCAATTCCATTTTTCTGTAGGAATCCTTTGACTTCTAGCCGAGCTTTATGTTTCACCACATTTCCGCTGCCATCTTTCTTGAGCTTGAACACCCATTTGTTCTTCAGTACCTTCATTCCATATGGGAGCTTGACTATCTCATAAGTGTTATTTTTCTGCAGAGATTCCATTTCATCCTGCATTGCGTGTAGCCATTTGTCTTTGTCTTTATGAGATATAGCTTCGTTGAAGGTTTTTGGCTCTCCCTCGTCAGTAAGCAGAATGTATTCTGATCCTAAGTATCTGGATGATGGAATTCGGCCTCGCTCAGATCTTTGCACTGAATGTTCACTGGTCTCTAGCTGTTTATTTTCATCCAGATCCGAGGATGATCTTGTAGCCTCTGATGGAGTAAGTTGCAACTCCCCTTGCTCAACACCACCTTCCTTCTCTGGTTCTGCTTCTGGCATGTCTTTCACCCCATCATCATCTGTGGCCATTCGTGTTGGTGTTGGGGTTGTGCTGGATTTGCATCAGTTTTGTCTGTACTAGAATTAGAAGACATCTTGGGCTTTTCAATGTCTTATATTGCCTGGTCTTTAAGAAACACTACATCCCTGCTTCTGATGGCCTTCTTTTCCTTCAGGTCTCATAGTCTGTATCCAAATTCATCGTCTCCATAGCCTATGAAGATGCATAAAGTAGTCCTTACATCGAGCTTTTGCCTAAGCTCCTTGGATACATGTGCAAATACGAAACAACCAAATGTTCTAAGGTGAGAATATGAGGGATTTTTACCAGACCATATTTTCTCCGAAATTTCAAAGTTCAACGAAATCGATGGTGATCTGTTGATCAGGTAGCAGGCGGTACGAACAGCTTCTCCCCAGAATGGTTTTGGAAGCTTAGCCATGCTGATTGTCACGGGCCAACTTTTTCCTTAATGGAAAAAGGGCTCATGCGGCACTTACCAAGGAACACGCTCCTTGTAAGTCAGCCATGCCCAAGCCTCTATACCCAATTTCACATTTTGGAAGGCTACAGACCCATAATATATTGATTTATGAAAGCTCGCAAGCTATCTCAACGCATACACATGCAACCCACACAACACCGAGACCCGGCACTCGAATAGCACAACCAGATATAAAATATGGCATTTTCCCGCCAACTCAATCTCGACAATACACCATTGTCCACACGTTGTCTAAGGGCGAGAGCGTTCACGCTAAATCCCCAAGGCCACTGAAGCCCCATTGGCCACACCCAAGGTTCACCTAGGCTTCCCCCCTAAAGAGGTTTTAGAGACATTGCACATGTTTCACCAATATACACACATGGCGCTTGAGTTGTCACACCCCCCTCTAAAATCTATATTAAGAGGAGTTTTTGAGAACTCTTCCGGGCATTCAATAAGCCACAGTATAAGTGACTTTGGGTTAAAATCTCGTCCCTAAACGAGTTCATCTTGATGGGTTTCCACAACAACCCCATTGTTGCGGCAAACTACATGGTAAGGCCCAAAAATGGGCACATTGCCAAAATCTCCCAGCAAATCTCAAAATCTAACTTTGGGGCTGAAATTTCCCCAGTACAAGTGACCATAATATTCACTTATGAACTTGGTCCAACTCGATCTGGCTCTCCGGCTCGTTAGCTCCTTCACAGTGTCCCAAAATAGGCCAACGTCTAGCTATAAGCTAGCATATCTCTAATTCTCCCGACAAACTTCCAAACGAGACCTCACAGATGAAATATTCCCAGTACATAGGCCTATGAGAGATACATAGGACCTATAGTGAGCTCAATCCAACACTCTGAAACATAAGGTCTTTCACAATGCACCAAAACTACGCTAGCGCCTAGTGGCAACCTAGCGTATCTCTAAATCTCCCGATAAATATCGGAACAGAACCTCACGGGCGAAATATCTCCAGTACATATTCCCATGAGAGTTACTTAGGACTTGGAGCTAGCTTAATCCGGCACTCTGGAACATAAGCTCCTTCACAACTCCACAATACTATGCTAGCGGCTAGCGGTAAGCGAGCATGTTCCTAATTCTCCAGGAAAACTTCCAAATAAGGTCTCACATATAAAATCTCACCAGTACAAGGGTATATGAAGGGTACATATAACCCTTAAAGACCTTAAACTAATGTCCCGAAACATGAGCTCCTTTATAATGTGACTAAACATCCTAGCCTTAAATTAAAACTGTGACATTCTCCCTCACTTCATTCATCGGCTTCCTCGACGATGGCATAAACTAAGGGGTTGTCCAACCCATATTTGATCACGAATCTCCTTTGATTCGATAGACAAGGCACACAGCGAAGACATTGCAATAACATTTGTCTAAACGAATGAAATTACATGTCCACGTTAGTAACATTATGCAACTTTATAATGAATTGGGCACACAATATCTAAACACAAAACATCATATACACCCCCGTACATAAGTCTTTGTTTTTGACATAATGGCTCAATTCTTTCACTATGCATAAGCTCCCGCACATGGTTGGATTACCAACCCAACACACTGTTCATACAGCTTCTAGGAATCTCCATCATTGCATGTGGAACAACTCCACACACGTGATTGTGTATTAGTTTTCCTGTCCAGTCACAGTCACAACTCCATACAAACTCTCGTGCATGAGTATTTCTGATTTCGATCACTACTTTCTACACGCTCTGGTGTGCGGTTTTCATTTCCGACTCAGCAACTTCTTATAAAAAAAAGACACCATACACGTGTACGTGAATGGATTTTGATAAAAAAAAAATGGTTTTGTTCATTTCGATTATGAATAAATCGGTTGTTCTCTCACCCTGGCTCCCTGCCAACTTCTTCTTCAAGGCGCTCGGCGCAGCACACCGGGTTTCCCGAAGACGAACACACACACGATCCACAATTAGCCTATGATGAAGCTAATTTCTCATTAGTCCCCTCTGGGACATACGTAGTTGCTCTCATATCACTAGCAACTTTCTCATTCTCTCACTCAACTCTGGGTCACTTGCTCTGTCATGAGCTTCTCAATTGTCTCGATACTTAACTATCACAAATAGAATTATTTCTATCTCGTATGATAGCATATTCCCACGACCACTCTTGGTCATCTCACTTCATTATCCTTAGGCACCAAACCAACTCGTTCTTCTTCTCCGGGTGTTTCCCACCCTACTCTAGCACTCTTGCCAATTCTATGCTGACTCCCAAGGTCGTTTCACAAAACCTTATTTAACATTAGATCACTTCCTCGAAGCAATCATCATTCTCAAACTCACTCCAAAGCTAAAATCACGCATTTGGCCCATTACCCGTGTAACTCGTACACACTCTCTCATTTCGACTACTAGTAATCACATCATGCCACAAGCATTCTCCAAAACATAAGCATCTCGGCTCTTCCGAGACCGCACTCACATCTCTCACAATTACAATTCACATGCAGCCCATGTGCAACTCATTGCACTTCCAACTCAAAAGGCACTCTGCCTTTACATGCACGTTACATTGCCGAAAATATTTCGGCCTCTGTCTTCCACGTGATCGTTATGTAACCAACACAATGGTTATAACATTCCACAAGGGGTATTTGGGGATACCTGACTCACTTCAGGTTCGCTCCCCCACTTTTACTTTGGCCTATCCCAAGCCATTGCACTTCTGTTGGCGTTCCCACTTTAGGGGGTCCACACAACTCGATGCTCATATCCTTAAGTTGATGGCCTTCCCACTCACGGGAATCCAAACAACTCACTGTTCATAGCCTTACGAAGGCTTTACTCGATAAAACATTTCTAAATTACTCACACGAACCATCGGGTTCACACTCGGTCCCTAACACTGCCTCACACGAGAGGACTACTCATCTCGACTCTCTATCACGTTCTAGCACTCAACTGCCATGGGAAAATGGGTTTCACGCCCCTTTGAACCCCACACAACTTCAATCAACCCTACATCGGGTTCTCATGACCACATGTACTCGTGCTAATATCACATCGTCACCCTCGTGATATTTCTCGCACATTCCAAATATCTCTCACACCTTTACAGTTTATAAACCACATGCTTGTCTCTCGTAGACAAGTTTCACATCCATTTCGGGTCTCTCCCGAACATTTTGGCTATATTAGAGCCAACCTCATATGAAACTAGCACTTCTCATGTGCTCTCATACTGTCTCACATCCATCCATCTCAATTGAGGATTTACACTTCCATGCGTGCACCAACACGCACTCTCACGGCCTCCTCTCGAGCCGTTTCTCTACCGAGGCTTCACACTAGCCTTACGATGTTCACAACGTCTCAATAACATCTACTCACGTCTGTAGACATTCCACGTGCCCAACCTAGGGCTCTGATACCAACTGTCACGGGCCAAATTTTTCCTTAACGGAAAAAGGGCTCGTGCGGGACTTACCAAGGAACACGCCCCTTGTAAGTCAGCCATGCTCAAACCTCTATACCCAATTTCACATTTTGGAAGGCTACAGATCTGTAATATATTGATTTATGAAAGCTCACAAGCTATCTCAATGCATACACATGCGGGCCCGCACAACACCGGGACCCGACACTCGAATAGCACAACCGGATATAAAATATGGCATTTTCCCGCCAACTCAATCTCGATAATACACCATTGTCCATACGTTGTCTAAGGGCGAGAGGGTTCATGGCTAAAGCCCCAAGATCACAGAAGCCCCCTTGGCCACACCCAAGGTTCACCTAGGCTTCCCCCCTAAAGAGGTTTTAGAGACATTGCACATGTTTCACCAGTATACACACATGGCGCTTGAGTTATCACACCCCCCTCTAAAATCTATATTAAGATGAGTTTTCGAGAACTCTTCCGGGCATTCAATAAGCCACAATATAAGTGACTTTGGGTTAAAATCTCGTCCCTAAACGAGTTCATCTTGATGGGTTTCCACAACAATCCCATTGTTGCGGCAAACTACACGGTAAGGCCCAAAAGTGGGCACACTGCCAAAATCTCCCGGTAAATCTCAAAATCTAACTTTGGGGTTGAAATTTCCCCAGTACAAGTGACCATAATATTCACTTATGAACTTGGTCCAAATCGATCCGGCTCTCCGGCTCGTTAGCTCCTTCACAATGCCCCAAACTAGGCCAACGTCTAGCTATAAGCTAGCATATCTCTAATTCTCCCGAAAAACTTCTAAAAGAGACCTCACAGACGAAATATTCCCAGTACATAGGCCCATGAGAGATACATAGGACCTATAGTGAGCTCAATCTGACACTCTGAAATATAAGGTTCTTCACAATGCACCAAAACTACGCTAGCGCCTAGCGGCAACCTAGCGTATCTCTAAATCTCCCGATAAACATCGGAAAATGACCTCACAGGTGAAATATCTCCAGTACATATGCCCATGAGAGTTACTTAGGACTTGGAGCTAGCTTAATCTGGTACTCCGGAACATAAGCTCCTTCACAACTCCACAATACTATGCTAGCGGCTAGCGGCAAGCGAGCATGTTCCTAATTTTCTAGGCAAACTTCCAAATAAGGTCTCACAGATAAATCTCACCAGTACAAGGGTATATGAAGGGTACATATAACCCTTAAAGACCTTAAACTGATGTCCTGAAACATGAGCTCCTTTATAACGTGACTAAATGTCCTAGCCTTAAGTTAAGACCGTGACACTGATCATGCTTCTGAATTTCTCCATAATGGTGTGGTTCATTCTTTCATTGAAACCATTATGTTGTGGGGTGTGTGGAACAATCATTTCGTGTCGAATATTGTGACTTTTACAGTAAGCATCGAACTCTCTGGAAGTGTATTCGCTTTCATTGTCTATGTGAAGACACTTCAGTTTCTTCCCTATTTCACGCTCGACCATAGCGTGAAACAGTTTGAAATAATCTAGGGCCCGATCCTTTATTTTTAGAAAATACACCTATACCTTCTGAGAAGCATCGTCAATGAAAGTCAGAAAGTATTTATTACCGCATAGTGAATTCACCTTAAAGGGACCACAAACATCAGAATACACCAGACTGAGTAACTCTGATCTCCTTGTAGAAGAGAAATTGAAAGAGACTCTATGTTGCTTACCAAAAAGACAATGATTGCAAGGATCCAGAGCATCATTTTTGGAGATAGATATTAGATCTTTCTTTGTCAAGGTAGAGAACCCTCTTTCACTCATGTGACCGAGTATATGGTGCCACAGATTCTGAGAAGCCTCTGGTTCAGCTACATTGAGGCTTTCTGCACATATCTTCATATGAGTCTTATACAAAGTTCCACAAATATGTCCTCGGGCGATTATCATGGCACCTTTTTATCATTCTCCAAGTGTCATTGCTGAAGTGGCTAGCATAACCCTGTTTGTCAAGGGTTACCCCCGAGAGTAAATTGAGCCGAAGTTCTGGAACATGTCTTACTGATGAGGGGTATTTATATCACTATTTCCCACTCATTTAACTTAATATTTTGTATAGTTTCTTAAGTCTTGTGAACGTTTTGATGTGTTTTGTTGTTATTTTGTAGATAAATAAAGTTTGGACAGCACTGGAGGTAATTTGGGGTAAAACCGGACAAAAATGCGTCAACATGGATATTTTAGTCTTTTGCGCGTCGCGACGTCCATAGCTTCAGAGTCGCGACGCCCAGCGTGAGCCGAATCTGCTAACGTGCGCCAGATCAACGGTCAACAATTTGAGAGGTTTTGACTTTGCTAAAATGCGTCGTGCCACGTGTCACCATCACATCCCATTTGCTAACGTGCGACATGCCATGTGTCATCATCATATGCTGCCGACACTCAGACTTGACACGTGTCGCCTCGTCATCAGCCATGTCAGCGGTCAAAGAGTCAACTTTGCCACGCGTCGTGCCACATCATCATCAGCACGTCACAAGGTCAACCAAGTCAATGTGCCACGTCAGCCTCAGCCAATCAGAACGTGACACGTGTCGCCACGTGTCGCAATCCTATTGTGCCGACAGTTGATCTCAGACGCATCGCCACGTCAGCATGACGTCATCAATGACATCATCACAATAATTGAGAGTTAGCCGCCTTGACACATGTCGCGTGAATAGTCAGCCGCCTTGCCACGTGTCGTCTCCTCAGCGTGCCACGTCCAAATGTTCCAGCGTCGCGACGCTGGCTTGGAGTCGCGACGCCGGACCCTTACCCGAGCCTATAAATTCAGGACGAAATTTCAGTTTTTGTTACACCTTTCTCTCTCACTTCTTCTATGTAATTAGGGAGTTTCTCTCTCTCTAAGTTTCGTTTTTAATTTTTAGTTTTTACTTTTGTAATAATTTTAATTATGTTTTGTAATAATAGTAATCTACTTTCTTATTTTACAGTTTTTATTATTCACTATGAGGATGTAACTTCCCTATGCTAGGGTGAAAGGTAATTATTTTACTATTGCTATTTAGATTAATCTCCCTTAAAAATAATATATTTACTATTTAAAATTCTGATTAATAAAGGATACCGCTATATTGGTCGGTTGGCAATTCAATTTAATCTGGTTTAAACCTGACTAATCAAGGAAACCGCTAAATTGGTCGGTTGGTAAATTTATTTTCTGTTGGTTTGAACCTTAATAATCAAGGATACCGCCAGATTGGTCGGTTGGTAAAATATTATCACAAGTTTATATATTATTTTTGGGAGATATCTAAATTAATAGTAGTAAAAGTAATTCCTTTTGCCTTAGCATTTTATTTCATTTGTAATTTACTTTTCAGCATTTTACTCACCGCAATTACTTTTCAGCATTTTCATTTTATGTCTTTTAAGTTTTTACTAGCCCTAGCTATGTGTCATAATTAAGTTAGTAATCTAGGGTTGTGATGAAATCCAATATCACCGGTTTATAAGGGTTAAATTATAATTTGGGTAATATAAAGATTTATTTATTGAGTCTTAATCTTAATGCTTTTTATTAACTGGCCACTAATAAAATTGATAAGGTAAACCTAAAATGAACTAGACATAGGGATTTTAGGTTTAAGACCTCAGACTCAATAACCCATGATCTTCCTTGAGGATAGATAACCTTTAATAGATTTCCTTACAGGATAGGAATATACCTGTCGGGCGGGGGTAGCCATAATTGGAACTTAATCTTAATGAATCCAGATAATTTGGTTGACATAGACATATGGTTCAATTAGGTTAAATTGGATATTTGTAATTGACCATCGGAGGAGGCTTTTACATAATTTAGTGTTCCAGGTTAATAAATCAATATTTTACCTAATTATAAGATAACCACTTCATCTTTAAATAATATTGGAATAAATCACAACCCTAGATAGTTTTTAATATTGAATTTTCTTAAAATCAACCTTAAAACAATTTCATTTATTTACTTTTTAAATTTAGAATCGTCACCTTTTCAAATCAATCAAACAACCTGTTAGATACTAGTAATCATTTGACCTTATAAAAATTAATAGATAAGATTTTAAGTCCTCGTGGGATCGATACTTTTTATACTACTTGAACGATACGTACGCTTGCGTTATACGTGTGTGTTTACGCCGGTCACTTACCTCCTTCAGGGTTATTATATACTCTGCATTTATCCGCAACTGTATTTCACCATTTCCCATTATCTGAGAAGAACTGGTATTCCCCATCTTCACTACTCCAAAGTCTCATACTTTGTATGTTGTGAAGAAATCCATGTGAGGAGTGACGTGATATGATGCTATAATATCTACCACCCACTCGACATTCTGAGTTGCGGTGTGAAGACATGTTTCTTCCTGGCCGGAGCATATAGCTACATCACATGTGGTAACTACTAGTGTCTTCGCATCATTTTTCTTCGGCTGGTTATTGCCTTGTCCCTGCTCTCGTTGCAGTTTCCGGAAATTCTTCTTTAGGTGGCCTTCTATGCCATAGTGGAAGCACTTGTATGTAGGCTTTCTCACGTCATTGGATTTGCCCCTACTTTTGCTTCTGCCTCTCCCTTTACCTTGATTTTTATCATGTTGGCTTCCTCGATGCTCCGAGATAAGGGCTTCTGTTTGATCTGAGCCCACGTCTTTTCTTCTGGCTACTTCATTTGACAATGCATCTTTTACCATAGGCATGATATGTTTGCCTCTTGTAGTTGAGTTGCTGAGAGTAACCACCAATGTCTCCCTGCTATCAGGAAGAGAACTGAATAGTAAGAGGGCTTGAACTTCGTCTGTCAGTTGCAAGTTTTTGGCGCCGTTGTCGGGGACTTAGTTATCTTTTACTATTAGTTTACGGGTTAGATACCTTTACTTGTATCTAATTTCTTTTTACTTATTATTTTTGTTCTTGTGTTACAGGTTCTCAGAAACTTCATGAGACGAACCAGAAGTTTTGAAATCCGACCGCTTGACCCAGAAATTGAAAGAACTATCAGACAGTTGAGAATGGAAAGGTGAGAAGGCCAAGAAGCCTTAGTCAACATGGAACCTGAACCTTTGGAGATTGCACCACCAATACCCATTCGAGACAGAACCATTCCGGTGGTAGATGGCCTCATTTCTTGTATTGTTCTTCCTCCTTTACCAGCAAATACGGGTGACATCAAAACTTGCATTCAGATGATTCAGCAAACAGTTCAGTTTGGAGGAAATGCAACTGAAGATCCTAATGCTCACATCAGCAACTTCCTGGAAGTTTGCGGCACTTTCAATTATAATCGAGCATCAGAAGAAGCAATGAGATTACGGGTTTTTCCATATTCCTTGAAAGACAGAGCAAAAGCATGGCTACATTCATTACCAGCAGGTTCTATCACAACTTGGAACGCTCTAGCCACAAAATTCCTTGCAAAATACTTTCCACCAGCCAGAACTGCAAAGTTGAGGAATGACATCACATCCTTTGTGCAGCAAGATTCAGAATCCCTGTACGAAGCTTGGGAAAGATACAAAGATTTGCTCCGGAAATGTCCTCACCATGAGATTCCAAAATGGCTTCAAGTCCAAACTTTCTATAATGGACTTTCTGGACTGATGAGAACCACAATCGATGATGCTGCTGGAGGAGCTTTGATGGCAAAAGGAGAAGATCAAGCCTGGGACCTAATCGAAGAAATGGCCAACAACAATTCCTTATGGCCAACAGAAAGGAGCATTATTCAAAGAATTGCAGGAATCTATGAAGTTGGAGCTAATACAGCAGTCAACACCAAACTAGATCAGATATGAAAATTCATGGAGACTCTTACCACTGGATCCACAAGTTCACCATATGGAGGAACACCAGAACCAAACCAACTTGAAGAGACGGTGAATTATGTCAACAATTTCAACAGACAAGGGAACAATCCATATTCCAACACCTACAACCCAGGGTGGAGGAATCATCCTAATTTTTCATGGAGCAATAATTCAGGGCAAAAGAACTATCCACCACCTGGATTCCAGCAACAGAATAAAGGCCAGGAGCAAACAAATGAACCAGTAATGGCAGAGATGCTAGCTCAATTAAAAAGATATGAAACTATGATTCAGAGCCAATCAGCTTCCATCAAAGCACTGGAGAATCAAATCGGACAACTGGCCAATGCTCAGAGTTACAGACCGCCAGGTAATCTTCCCAGCAACACAGAACCAAATCCAAGGAACCGAGGGAATGAGCAATGTCAAGCCATTACCTTAAAGAGTGGTACTGAGATCAACAAAGATGTTGGAATCCAGATGTCCAAGAAGAAGTTCAAAAGAAGCCGAGAAACAGATGGAAGAAAAAGAAGCAAAGGAAAAAGAAGCAAAGGAAAAAGAACCAGAACAAATCACTCCACCACCACCTTTTCCTCAGCGTCTTCAGAAAAGCAAAATGGACAAGCAGTTTGCTCGTTTCTTGGAGATTTTCAAAAAGCTACACATCAACATACCATTTGCAGAAGCCTTGGAACAAATGCCTAGTTATGTCAAATTCATGAAAGACATTCTTTCACGAAAACGGAGATTGGGAGACTACGAAACAGTAGCTTTGACAGAAGAATGCAGCGCCATCATTCAGAGGAAACTTCCTCCGAAGTTGAAAGATCCTGGCAGTTTCACAGTTACATGCACCATTAGAGAACATTACATCGGTAAGGCTTTATATGATTTAGGTGCCAGTGTTAATTTAATGTCTTTTTCTATTTACAGGAAATTGCAAATTGGAGAAGCAATGCCTACCTCAGTGTCTTTGCAACTTGCTGATCGAACACTCGCATTTCCGAGAGGAGTCGTGGAAAATGTGCTAGTTAAAGTTGACAAACTCATCCTTCCAGCAGATTTCATCATTCTTGACATGGAAGAAGACAAAGAAGTACCTATCATTCTTGGGAGACCATTTTTGGCTACAGGTAAAACTGTGATTGATGTGCAAAAAGGAGAACTGACCATGAAAGTGCAGGACCAAGAAGTAACCTTTAATGTTTTCAAAGCAATGAAATTCCCGAGCGATGAAAAGGAAGAAGAAGAATGCTTCAGAGTTGATGTTGTTGATAAAATTGTTCAGAATACTAAGTCAAATCCCACAGACACATTTGAAGCTTGCATCACCAATATGACTGACAGCGAACTAGATGCTGAAATCTTGGAATGTATCAACTACCTTGACAAACCATTCTGATTCAAAGCAACACCACCAGTTGAAAGCTTGGAACTGCCAAAGAAAGATTGAATCAAGCCTTCGATTGAAGAACCACCGCAGCTGGAACTAAAGTTACTTCCGAGCCATCTCAGGTATGCATTTCTTGGAAACTCTTTTGAATTACCTGTTATTATTTCTTCTTCACTAACATTGGAGCAGGAAGAAAAATACTGAGAGTGTTACGAGAACACAAAAGAGCCATTGGCTGGACTATAGCAGACATTCGAGGCATTAGTCCATCATTTTTCATGCACAAAATCTTGATGAACGATGAGTACAAACCCACAGTGGAGCATCAACGGAGACTCAATCCAATCATGAAGGAAGTTGTAAAGAAAAAATCATCAAATGGTTGGATGCTGGCATCATTTACCCCATCTCAGATAGCACTTGGGTAAGTCCTATGCAGTGTGTACCAAATAAAGGAGGAATTATTGTTGTCACAAATGAAAAGAACGAGCTGATTCCAACAAGAACGGTGACTGGATGGAGAGTATGTATGGATTACAGGAAGCTGAACAAAGCCACGAGAAATGACCATTTTCCGCTGCCATTCATTGACCAGATGTTAGACAGACTGGTAGGACATGAGTTCTATTGTTTTCTTGATGGATATTCAGGGTACAATCAGATTGCCATCGCACCAGAAGACTAGGAGAAAACTACTTTTACATGTCCCTATGGTACTTTTGCTTTCCGCAGGATGCCATTTGGATTATGTAATGCCCCTGCCACTTTTCAACGTTGCATGATGGCCATTTTCTCAGACATGCTGGAGCAGAGTATGGAGGTTTTTATGGATGATTTTTCTGTATTTGGAGATTTTTTGACCATTGTTTGTTAAATTTGGAACAGGTATTACAAAGGTGCGAAGATACAAACCTGGTACTCAATTGGGAGAAATGCCATTCATGGTACATGAAGGTATTGTTCTTGGACACCGGATTTCACAAAAGGGAATCGAGGTAGACAAAGCAAAAATCGAGACAATTGAGAAACTACCTCCACCAACATCTGTCAAAGGGATTCGGAGTTTTCTTGGACATGCAGGTTTTACAGGAGATTATCAAAGACTTTTCCAAGATTGCCAAACCTCTTTGTAATCTTCTGGAAAATGATGTGCCTTTCAACTTCACCAAAGAATGCCAGGAAGCTTTTGAGATCTTAAAACAGAAGCTGGTTTCCGCCCCCATCATTATAGCACCAGATTGGACCCTTCCATTTGAGGTAATGTGTGATGCTAGTGATTTTGCTGTAGGTGCAGTTTTGGGACAACGCAAAGCAAAGATTTTCCACACCATTTACTACTCCAGCAGAACTCTGAATGAAGCTCAACTCAACTACACAACCACTGAAAAGGAGTTGCTAGCAGTTGTGTACGCTTTTGACAAATTCCGCTCCTATTTACTGGGTCCCAAAGTGGTGGTCTATACAGATCATTCAGCAATCAAATATCTGATCACAAAGAAAGATGCCAAACCTAGATTGATCCATTGGATACTTCTTTTTCAAGAATTCGATGTGGGATCCGAGACAGGAAAGGAACAGAAAACCAGGTGGCAGATCACTTATCAAGGCTCGACAATGGAGAAACAGCTGACAAAGAACTAATAATCAAAGAAACTTTTCCAGATGAACAATTGTTTTCCATGAAACAACAGGAAGTCCATTGGTATGCTGACTATGTCAATTATATTGTATCAGGAAAATGGCCATTGGAATGGACAACTCAGCAACGGAAGAAGTTCTTCAAAGAAGTCAAGCACTATGTCTGGGATGAACCGTACCTGTTTAAACGTTGTGCTGATCAATTATTGAGACGGTGTGTTCCACAGGAGGAAGTCAACAGTGTTTTGCAACACTGTCATTCATCACCATACGGCGGACACTTCAGTGGAAACAAAACTGCAGCCAAAGTCCTTCAATCAGGTTTTTTCTGGCCCACACTTTTTAAAGATGCTTATCTCTTTGCTTTTCAATGTGACAGGTGCCAGAGAACAGGGAATATTTCAAGAAGAAATGAAGGACCATTACAAAACATTCTGGAAGTGGAAATATTCGATGTATGGGGTATTGATTTCATGGGACCCTTTGTTCCACCATTTGGGAACATGTACATCCTGGTTGCTGTAGACTATGTCTCCAAATGGGTTGAAGCAATTGCACTGCCATCCAATGATTCAAAAGTAGTGATCAAATTCCTGAAAAAGAACATTTTCACTTGGTTTGGAACACCTCGAGCAATCATCAGCGATGGAGGCTCACATTTCTGCAACAGATACTTTGATGCACTCCTATCCAAATATGGAGTTACTCACAAGATTGCCACAGCTTACCATCCACAGTCAAATGGACAGGTTGAAGTTTCAAACAGGGAGATCAAAAGAATCCTAGAAAGAACGTTGGATCAACAAGGAGGACTGGTCTACAAAACTGGATGATGCATTATGGGCCTACCAAACAGCTTACAAGACACCCATTGGTATGTCTCATATCGATTGGTGTTTGGGAAAGCATGCCATCTGCCAGTTGAACTTGAACACAAGGCGTACTGGGCACTGAAGAAACTGAATCTTGATTCACAAGCTGCATGAGAGAAAAGACTTCACCAACTCAATGAATTGGAGGAATTTCGCCTACAGGCTTATGAGAATGCCAAATTGTACAAAGAAAAGACCAAAAAATGGCATGACCGAAAAATAGTGCACAGACAGTTAGAACCAAGGCAGCAGGGTTGTTGTACAACTCGAGGTTAAAACTTTTCCTGGAAAGTTAAAATCTAGTTGGTCCGGACCATTTGTGATCACTCAGATTTTACCATATGGAGCTGTTGAGTTACTGGATCCTTATACCAACAACACATTCAAAGTTAACAGTCAACGTGTCAAGCACTACTGGGGAGAATCATTTGAGCGACAAAAAGAAAGTGCACACTTTCAGATCCAGCATAAACGTTCGAAAAGTCACGTCTAGCTGACGACGATTAAACTTAGCGCTCGCAGGGAGGCAACCCATGCAATTTTTTGTATATATTGTGATTTGGTGTGATTTAATTTTGTGTGTTTAGTTTTTGCAGATTAAGTAATTTCAAGATGGAAGAAGTTCTCGCAAATCTTCACAAGCAATTTCCTTCTCTCCCTCAAAAATCTCTGATGAAAGTCTACAAAGCTCGCTTGGAACGGATGAGACTACTGACAATCCATGGTGTGCCCAATGAAATTCGTTGGGTATTGAAGCACGAGTCCGATTGGCAGGTGAATCCTCTGATTCTTTATTTCACATCTGCCTGGTTTTGGAAGAAGCACTTATGCAAAGAAACGAAGAGCTAAGCAAATGGGTGTTTGTTATAAATGTGCACGTTGGAATTGCAACACTGGTTGTCATTCTTTAGGAATGGTGTCTGTTAATCGCGAAGACAAAATTAATTCATTAGGAATGGCTTGAGTAAGGAGTCTTTAGATGATATATCTTTGACTCTTGAGACGCATCCCAGTGGATATGTTCACATAGACTTTCGCAGATTACATACACAATATCAAAAAGAAAGACAACAGTTAAGTCTTGGGAATCTGACTCAAAAAGACCCTGTTTGCCAATTTATAAGAAAATTGGATGGGAAGCTTGTCCCTGACGCATAGATGTCAATCAAGCCGTTAATTTTCTTGCACATATTTTATCTCTTTGTGATTTGTTTTGTTATTTTCTTTTATTTTCTCCGACAGGATCCATACCCTTTTTGACTATCACGATCTATTTACTATTATTGTACTAATCGTCATTTGGAAGATACTTGTGCTATTTTCACTCACCCCTTTCAGGTATTATAAATTCAACTCATCATTGCACCTTTGAAGTCATCCAGAATTAAGAAAAAAAAACATAAAAATGGAAGCCACTTCAAGAAGACGAATTGAAAACATTTGTGTGTTTTGCGGTAGTAGTGTTGGTACTAAACCACAATACATAGAAGCGGCACAGGAGTTGGGTCGAGTATTAGATGCAAGGAATATGCACTTAATATGGAGGAGGAAATCTTAGATTAATGGGGATCGTTTCAAAGGCCGTACAGGATGGAGGCAGACAGTTTTTGGAATCATCCCAAAACCCTTGGCAGAGGCAAATCTTATTGAATCATCAAACGGAGAGGAATTGATCGTGCCAGGTATGTCTGAACGACTGGTAGAAATGATTAACCGTGCTGATGCTTTTATTGCTTTGCCAGGAGGCTTGGGTACATTGGAAGAAATTTTTATCGTACTATCTTGGGCGAACCTGAACATACACCAGAAACCAATTGGGCTGTACAATGTTGATGGATTTTATGATTTTCTTTGTGTGTTTCTTGATGATGCCCGGAGAAGAAATGGATTCATATCAAAACCTTTAAAAGAACTCCTATTTACTGCCAGAACTGCTCCAGATCTAATTGACCAACTCATAGCCTATGAACCACAAGTTGACCCTATCATTTCAAAGATAAATTGGTCTGGTGACGATCGTGGTAAGAGACGTCGGGTTAATCTGGATCTTAACCTTTTTAAATTCCTGTAGAATTTCAGTTAACCATGTATTATCGTCTAAACTCTTCTTCTACTGTTTAAGACATTGGGGACAATGTCTCATTTAGGTTTGGGGGAGGGAATTAGTTGATTAATATCTTGTTTTTAGTAGTATGTTATTTTTATTTTTAGTTCAAAATTTTTCAAAAAATACAAAAAATTTCAAAAATTTCAAAAATTACAAAAATATTTTGCATTTTGTGTTTTTTTATTTTGACTAAAAGGTGGAATTGGTAAGAGATAGCCGAGTAAGGATTTTCCACTCCTGAGACGTATCTCAAACCTATTTCGAAACAAGTTAATTTTGTTTATTTCCTTTTTAATTATTTAATTTGTGAATTCTCCTTAACACTGACTAAAATGGATCTTCATATGCTCAGTTGGCAGGTACTATCACATACATAGTAACATACGGACATGAACAAAAATTGAAAAGTTTGTAACATTTCGTGCTATAGTTTAATTGGAGGAAGCATCTCTAAATAGTGATGGAGTAAAAAAAAAAAAAAAACGTCCGAGATCCGAGTTATTAAGTCTGTAAGGGTGTTTTAACACCTAGTGCCCTAAAACCAACTGGTTTGGGAGTCATTGGCCCAAAGCTCGTTACATGGATCGAAGATGCTGCAAAAATATATATATCTGAAGTCTGAGTAATTAAGTTCGTAGGGGTGTCTTAACACCTGGTGCCCTAAAGCCAACTGGTTTGGGAGCCACCGACCCAAAGCTCGCTACATAGACGGAATGTATTGTATATAAATAAAAAAATAGTGAAAATTCAATATCAAAAGGAAAAAAAAATCAGAAAAATCAGAAAATTATTCCATTTCTGCTACAAAAAGGTGTGAAATCTGATAGAACTTTAGGACAAAAATATTACTCTCTTATCAACTGCACTTATGACTGTTATGGGAAAAAATGAGTTGATTAATATTTTGTTAGCTGTGTAAATGGAGAATGGTAAAAATAATCGGAGAATTTTCTTATTCGGTAATTTAGAAAGAAACAAAACAACTAGTAACTTGGAGTAGAATTTTCACCTGATTAGTCACTAACTTTCTTTATTCTCTTTTCGCTTGTCTTTTTACTTTTGTGTGCATTAGTTTTAATACCTTTTTACTTTTGTAAAATGTTTGTGGGTATCATTGCTGTAAACCCTCACGAGACTACAACTCATCCACTAGGGACACCTAGGGGTTTAAAGGCTTGTTGCATATGCTAAATGCAATCGTGATCCCTACGAAAGTGGCTTAGTTAAATTTTATTATGTTTTGTATTTTGCTCGAGGACTAGCAAAATGTTAGGTTTGGGGGTGTGATGAGTGGTATTTATATCACTATTTCCCACTCATTTAACTTAATATTTTGTATAGTTTCTTGAGTCTTGTGAACGTTTTGATGTGTTTTGTTGTTATTTTGCAGATAAATAAAGTTTGGACAGCACTGGAGGCAATTTGGGGCAAAACCGGACAAAAATGCGTCAACAGGGATATTTTAGTCTTTTGCGCGTCGCGACGTCCATAGCTTCAGAGTCGCGACGCCCAGCGTGAGCCGAATCTGCTAACGTGCGCCAGATCAACGGTCAACAATTTGAGAGGTTTTGACTTTGCTAAAATGCGTCGTGCCACGTGTCACCATCACATCCCATCTGCTAACGTGCGCCATGCCACGTGTCATCATCATATGCTACCGACACTCAGACTTGACACGTGTCGCCTCGTCATCAGCCATGTCAGCGGTCAAAGAGTCAACTTTGCCACGCGTCGTGCCACATCATCAGCCACGTCACAAGGTCAACCAAGTCAATGTGCCACGTCAGCCTCAGCCAATCAGAACGTGACACGTGTCGCCACGTGTCGCAATCCTATTGTGCCGACAGTTTATCTCAGCCGCCTTGCCATGTCATCGCCGCCACGTCATCGCCACGTCAGCATGACGTCATCAATGACGTCATCACAATAATTGAGAGTTAGCCGCCGCCTTGACACTTTCGCGTGAATAGTCAGCCGCCTTACCACGTGTCGTCTCCTCAGCGTGCCACGTCCAACTGTTCCAGTGTCGCGACGCCGGACCCTTACCCGAGCCTATAAATTCAGGACGAAATTTCAGTTTTTGTTACACACTTTCTCTCTCACTTCTTCTATGTAATTAGGGAGTTTCTCTCTCTCTAAGTTTCGTTTTTAATTTTTAGTTTTTACTTTTGTATAATTTTAATTACGTTTTGTAATAATAGTAATCTACTTTCTTATTTTACAGTTTTTATTATTCACTATGAGGATGTAACTTCCCTATGCTATGGTGAAAGGTAATTATTTTACTATTGCTATTTAGATTAATCTCCCTTAAAAATAATATATTTACTATTTAAAATTCTGATTAATAAAGGATACCGCTATATTGGTCGGTTGGCAATTCAATTTAATCTGGTTTAAACCTGACTAATCAAGGAAACCGCTAAATTGGTCGGTTGGTAAATTTATTTTCTGTTGGTTTGAACCTGAATAATCAAGGATACCGCCAGATTGGTCGGTTGGTAAAATATTATCACAAGTTTTATATTATTTTATAGGAGATATCTAAATTAATAGTAGTAAAAGTAATTCCTTTTGCCTTAGCATTTTATTTCATTTGTAATTTACTTTTCAGCATTTTACTCACCGCAATTACTTTTCAGCATTTTCATTTTATGTCTTTTAAGTTTTTACTAGCCCTAGCTATGTGTCATAATTAAGTTAGTAATCTAGGGTTGTGATGAAATCCAATATCACCGGTTTATAAGGGTTAAATTATAATTTGGGTAATATAAAGATTTATTTATTGAGTCTTAATCTTAATGCTTTTTATTAACTGGCCACTAATAAAATTGATAAGGTAAACCTAAAATGAACTAGACATGGGGATTTTAGGTTTAAGACCTCAGACTCAATAACCCACGATCTTCCTTGAGGATAGATAACCCTTTAATAGATTTCCTTACAGGATAGGAATATACCTGTCGGGCGAGGGTAGCCATAATTGGAACTTAATCTTAATGAATCCAGATAATTTGGTTGACATAGACATATGGTTCAATTAGGTTAAATTGGATATTTGTAATTGACCATCGGAGGAGGCTTTTACATAATTTAGTGTTCCAGGTTAATAAATCATATTTTACCTAATTATAAGATAACCACTTCATCTTTAAATAATATTGGAATAAATCACAACCCTAGATAGTTTTTAATATTGAATTTTCTTAAAATCAACCTTAAAACAATTTCATTTACTTATTTTTTAAATTTAGAATCGTCACCTTTTCAAATCAATCAAACAACATGTTAGATACTAGTAATCATTTGACCTTATAAAAATTAATAGATAAGATTTTAAGTCCTCGTGGGATCGATACTTTTTATACTACTTGAACGATACGTACACTTGCGTTATACGTGTGTGTTTACGCCGGTCACTTACCTCCTTCAGGGTTATTATATACTCTGCATTTATCCGCAACTGTATTTCACCATTTCCCATTATCTGAGAAGAACTGGTATTCCCCATCTTCACTACTCCAAAGTCTCATACTTTGTATGTTGTGAAGAAATCCATGTGAGGAGTGACGTGATATGATGCTATAGTATCTACCACCCACTCGACATTCTGAGTTGCGGTGTGAAGACATGTTTCTTCCTGGCCGGAGCATATAGCTACATCACCTGTGGTAACTACTAGTGTCTTCGCATCATTTTTCTTCGGCTGGTTATTGCCTTGTCCCTGCTCTCGTTGCAGTTTCCGGAAATTCTTCTTTAGGTGGCCTTCTATGCCATAGTGGAAGCACTTGTATGTAGGCTTTCTCACGTCCTTGGATTTGCCCCTACTTTTGCTTCTGCCTCTCCCTTTACCTTGATTTTTATCATGTTGGCTTCCTCGATGCTCCGAGATAAGGGCTTCTGTTTGATCTGAGCCCACGTCTTTTCTTCTGGCTACTTCATTTGACAATGCATCTTTTACCATAGGCATGATATGTTTGCCTCTTGTAGTTGAGTTGCTGAGAGTAACCACCAATGTCTCCCTGCTATCAGGAAGAGAACTGAGTAGTAAGAGGGCTTGAACTTCGTCTGTTAGTTGCATGTCTACTGCAGACAACTGGTTCACCAGGCTTTGGAACTCTCATTGGTGTGTTCTGCAACGGAAGTTCCACTCCGTAGCTTCAGGTTCACCAAACGCCTCATGATTAAGGCTTTATTCCGAGCTGTTTTGGCCTGGAACATGTCTTCCAATTTCCTCCACATTTCGTAAGCATTTGTATCTTATACTACGTAATGAAAGACACTGTGACCGATCCATTGTCTAATCTGACCCAGAGTTCTGTTATTGAGTTTATTAAAGTCATACTCTTTAAATGATTATGGTCTCACTCCTTTCACCTCGATAACATCAAATAAATCTTTACGGTGTAAATAATCTATCATCCGAGGTCTCCAGAGGGAGTAATTATTTGTTGTCAACTTGATCATTGCACCAGAAGGGGAATCTTCCATTTCCATTTTAAGTTTTAAAGTTTAAAATGAAAATAGGTTAAAATCGGGGCTGAATTTCACAAATCGGAGGTCACTGTTGCGTCCGAAATGGTCGAAAATGGTGGATTAGACACTTCGTTGGTCCAAATCCGACTCAGGGACTGATTTGTAAATTACTAAAACTTCTGGGGTAAAATTGTAAATTTCAAAGACTTCATGGTGCTTAGTGAAATTTACCAGGGTTGCTGACGTGTCTGACACGTGACTGCTGACGTGGCAAAAGTGGGACCGATTTGCTGACGTGGCTTACATGTGTCGATGACGTGGCTGATGACGTGTCTGCTGACTGGACGTTGACTGGGCGCTGACGTGTGTTGACGTGGCTGCCACGTAATCGTCTTCAACCTTGGATCAGCGCGTGGGCGCGTGTCCGAGAGTGGGATTCACTCTCCGGCGAGTGCGGGAGCGTACGGGATCCTCGGACCTCCGTTTGATCACCGGAAAATACCACCGAACTCGTCTCGACGTGAACTAGCTGATGGTATCCTCAAAATGGATTTTTGACAACTTTGTTGAAAATCGAATTTTCCGAACCGAGCTTCGTTCTTCGGTTTTACGACCCCCAAAGTAGAACCAAAGCTATGATACAATTTGTTGTGATTCACTGATCATTCTAGAGTGTATTTGAGGAAAAACCGAAACATTTCTATTACTTACATGAATATAATACAAGTGTTTAAACTTACAAAACAAAAACCTCACTCAACACTCTCTCAATTACACAACTTTGGGATGCATTTACAAATGATTTGGAGCTCCTTTTATAGGGCAAAAACATGTGCTACAGTGTCACACGTTTTTGCCAACTCAAAGTCATCACCACCGAAAGTTTTGTTGATTGTTTCTCCAAAATTTCAACTCCACCAAAAGTTGCATGTTTACTTCTTCATGGCAGTAACTGGTCCATGCAAGGCAGTTGGAATCTTCCTATGGCAGCTGGATTCAATTGGCTTCAAATGGAGGACACCATGCATGGCTCATACAGCTCATGCAGGTGCTTGCTGGTTCTCACACATGTCAGAATAGATAAAAATATAATAAATAATAATTCCTTGATTTTATTTATTCGGATATGAGTTTAAACATGTCTGTCGGATAAAATAACATCACTCACAAAAGAGTAAGCCCAATCGAATAGCATCGTTTCCACAAAACCATAACCTGAGTTATTTGACATAATTTCAATTATATAATCGAATTGGCGTGTGTTTTTTTATAATCATATATCAAGAATGACTTGTTCGCTAAGATAAGTTCAGTACCCGTAATGTGTGTACTATTCTATTGTCCCGTAAGTTCAGTAAACATGTATTATACATGGTGACCTGACATAATACAAGTTTAATTTTATTGTTTTGTAATATATTAGGTTATTTTAATTTAAAATTTTGACTTAATTCATCTATAATAAAATGAATTGATATCATGTTATTTTTATTATGTATTATTAAACAGGACCATTATTATATGGTAACAACTCAGATAAATACAATACATAGAATTAAAATCTCATTATTAGCAGAGGATTTTTTTTTTTTTTTTAAATATTGAAAATCTCACCGTCAAATCACATTATTCGAGTTTATATGGAAAAGTTAAAACCTCTAATTGACTATTCTTGTAAAAAATATATCCTGAACTCGAATTTAAGATTTGATAAACAAATAATAAGTCATTTGTAACTCATTATTGGGGTATTATAATAATTATTATTATTAGCAGAGGATGCAAATGTAAACTCGACGCTTAAAATTTACTGATAAAAGCAATTAAGAGGTGCATTCATTGAACACGCAACTATAATAACGAGATGAAATTACAGAATCGAAACTAATTCTGCCGTTTTAATCAAACACATACACTCCGAGTTTGGTCACGACGACGAAGATTGCAGGTCTTGGAGCCGTAGATTATCCATGGCCTTCACCTGGGGTTCTGCTCTTCGGATCACGCTTTTGATTCTCCTTGTTGCCGCTGTTGCCACCGCTTGTTTCACTCTCCCCGTCGAAAAGGTTTCGTTTTTTTTTTTTTTTCTTTTTTGGCTGTTTCATTTGGTTTCTTTGATGGGTTTTTGGCCATTTTGTTTTATTTTGATGATTTCATTTGTTGGGTTTATTCAAATGTGATTTTAGTGTATAAGTTGACATATAGAAAAAATTAATACACATCGCAAATAAAAATAATAATATAATTTTAACAAGTTACTAATATATCATATATAATTTTTAAAATTGAAAGTTCATATTGATTAACAAAATATTAATATAATATCGCTTACATATCATCATGCAAATTAAAATACTACATATTCATATAATAAAATTTTCGGCAATTTTATCACGCACATGAGCCATAAAACTGTCACAAGCAAATCAGTTCTTCCATCGTCTTGTTTTGGACTCTATTTGAACCCTCATCACATGTATCATCTACAACAAAAGGAGCCTCATCACTAAAGGTGGCCATCGGTTCGGTTCGGTTCTGGTTTCATTTCTTCACCGCGCCTAGGCGGCGCGTTTTCGCTCGTCGCGGCCCAACCGCGGCGATTAGGGCCGAATCGCTGGAGGTAGGTGCGCGAAGCGGTCGGCGGCGTGAAATCGACGCCTAGGCGCCGATTTGGCCGGAAAGCCCCGAGACTCGGCGCCTGTTTTTTTTCACCCTAATCCCCCAAAACGACGACGTTTTGGGGGCATTAATAATCCCCCAAAGTGTCGTCGTTTTGGGGGCATTAATAATCCCCCAAAATGTCGTCGTTTTGGGGGATTAGGGTTATAAAAAAAAAAAAAACAGTTCTTCGTTTATGCTTCTGCTTCCGTTCTTCAGTTCTTCGTTTCTGCTTCTGCAGTTTTGCTTCATTTCTTCGTTCTTCATTTCGTCAATCGTCATTTCGTTTCTGGTCTGCTTCATTTCGTTTCTGCTACTTCGACTTTCGTTTCTGGCTTTGATTTGGTAAGTCTCATTTTTTTTATTTCTTTTTCCTCTGTTTTTGTTTTGATTTTATTTCTTTGTCCAAAAAATTACATATTGATATTAGATTATTAGTTAGTTACTTAAAGTTTAAGTTGTTAATAAATTATAAATTTAATTAAAGACAAAGCAAATAAATTTTAGGGTTTATGGTGATTGTTGATAAATTGATAATTAATTGTTAATTGGGCGTATTTGTTAATAACTAATAGTTATAAACTAACCAAAATAATTGTTAATTGGGAATATTAATTGATAATTATAATGACTTTTTACTAATCAAAATTGTGATTCATTCTTAGTAGGGTTAATGGCTTCTTCTTCCGCGGCTTCTAATTTTGAGTCCCGTTCTTAAACGGAATTCAAATGATGTTGGATGGGAGTATGGGGCATGTTGTGTTCAAAAAAATTTCCGGAAGAGTTTATAGAATGAAAGAACATATTGGGCATATATCGGGGAATGTTGCAAAGTGTCCAAAGTCCAGTAAAGAAGATCAAGAGAAGTGTAGACAAGCCATTTTGGAGGCAAGGAATAAAAAGAAAAGAAAAGACAAGCATGTTAGTGAGATAAGGCAATGAGTTAATATTGGGGGCGATGAAGAAGAAGATGAAATTCGTGAAATAGAAGAAGGGTTAGATTCAAGACCCCCTCAACATCGCGGCCCTTTAGCTAGGTGGACAGTGGCAACCCCTCCTGATTCTTCAGCTAGTGATGGTAAAACAATGCGGCAACAAAATATTAATGAAGCACTATTTAAAGAGAAGACACATAATGTGAAGCGATTTGTTGCTAAGTGGGTTTATGAATCTGGTATTCCGTTCAATGCCATTGACAATGATAGCTGGATAGCGATGATGAAAGCAGTTGGTCAATTTGGACTGGGTTTCAGAGGTCCTAGCCAATATGAATTGAGGGAGCCATTATTGAAAGAGGAAGTTGAAAGTGTTAAAGATTTCCTGAAACAACTTGAGAATGAGTGGATGGAGAACGGGTGTTCTATCATGACAGATGCTTGGAGTGATAGGAAAATGAGAAGTATAATGAATTTGTGTGTTAATTGCACAATAGGTACCACTTTCCTTTCTTCCAAGGAAAGTTCTGATGTGGCGCATACTGCTGAGCACATTTATGAGTATGTTATGACGGGCATTGAACAAGTGGGGGCGGAAAATATGGTTCAAGTTGTAACAGACAATGCCTCAAATAATATGGCCGCGGCAAAGTTGTTGAAGGTGAAGATGCCAAATATTTTTTGGAGCTCATGTGCTACTCACACCATAAACCTCATGCTTGAAAGTATTGGGAAATTGCCAAGGTACAAGAAAACCATTGATAGTGCCAAGGCTTTCACCATTTTCGTGTATTCCCATCACAAGACTTTGTCCATGATGAGATCGTTTACAAAACAGAGGGATATAGTCAGACCGGGAGTAACTAAATTTGCTTCAGCTTTCTTAACCTTACAAAGTTTGATTGAGAAAAAAGAAAGTTTGCGAACCATGTTTGCTAGCACGGAATGAGATGAGTGCATATGGTCGAAGCAAGCTAAAGGGAAAGCTACATTTGCCACGGTGATGAGTGTCTCTTTTTGGAAAGGGGTGACCCAATGTTTGAAGGTGTTTGCACCTTTGGTGAGGGTGCTTCGATTAGTTGATGGGGATAGAAAGTCATCCATAGGGTTTGTTTATGGAGAGCTAAAGAATGCAAAAGAAGAGATAAATGATGCATTGAACAATATTGAGAGTAATTATCGGCCAATCTTGGAGATTATTGATAGTAAAATTGAAGGGCGGCTTGATACTCCATTGCATTGTGTTGCTTATCTATTAAATCCTTACTACTACTATAAGGATACAAGTATTGAGTACGATGTGAAAGTAATGGATGAGGTATTTACGGTTGTGGAGGCTTTCTTCTCCAATGACATTGACATGCAAAGTAAGGTGATAAATAAGGAGTTGGCTTCGTATAAGACAAAAAATGAAGCTTTTGGTAGAGAAGTGGCGGTCAAAGCATGTCGGGTATCGATTGATGTTTTTAATCCAGGTAAAAACAAAGTATTTGTGAGAATTTATGAAGAAAATGTCTATAAACATTTGCTTGATTTAGAACTTACATGAGAGGCCTTTATATAGGTATTATACAACTACCATATTAAATACACAACTACCATATTAACTACCATATTAACTACCATATTAAATACAAAAGACCACAACTACCAACTACACACTACATAACTAATTCTAACACCTAACTAATTCCAACACTCCCCTCAAGCTGGAGCATACATGTTATATGCACCAAGCTTGTTACAGATGAAATCAATACGAGGACCACGAAGAGACATAGTAAGGACATCTGCTAATTGACCGTCTGAGTTGACAAAGCTAGTAGCAATATATCCTGACAAAATTTTCTCTCTGATAAAGTGACAATCCACTTCTATATGTTTGGTCCTCTCGTGAAACAAAGGATTGGAGGCGATATGTAATGCTGCCTGGTTGTCACAGATTAGTTTCATTTGTGCTCCTCCTCCAAACTTTAATTCTTGCAGTAACTGTTTCAACCATATCAGCTCACATGTTGCTAAGGCCATAGCTCTATATTCTGCCTCTGCACTAGACCTGGCAACAACAACTTGCTTCTTACTCTTCCAGGATATGAGATTACCTCCAATCAAAACACAATAACCTGTAGTAGAGCGTCTATCGGACGGAGAACCGCCCAATCTGCATCAGAATAACCAATAACCTGAGTATGTCCCTTGTCTTCATATAGTAGACCTTGACCTGTGCTCTTTTAACATATCTAAGAATGCGTAGAACAGCATCCCAATGACTTTGGCAAGGGGTTTGTAGAAACTGACTAACCACACTTACAGCAAAAGAAATATTTGGTCGTGTGATGGTAAGGTAGTTTAGCTTCCCAACTAATCTCATGTATTGTCCAGGATCATCCAGTGGTTCTCCGATTAGCTTCCTATACTCTTCGGGATTCTCCAACGGCTCCCCCTGTTTTGGTAGGAGTTTAATATTGGGATCCATAGGTGTGTCCACTGGTCTGCAATCTAACATACCAGTCTCCTGAAGAATATCCAATGCATACTTCCTCTGGGAAATAGCTACCCCAGAGTTAGATTGTGCCACCTCTATGCCAAGAAAGTACTTGAGTCGTCCCAAATCCTTAGTCTGAAAATGATTAAATAGGTGTGTTTTTAGCTCCCGAATACCCTCTTGATCACTTCCAGTGATGACAATATCATCCACATAAACTACTAAGTAGATACATTTGCCATTGGAATGGCGGTAGAAAACAGAGTGATCAGCTTCACTACGAGTCATACCAAAATCTGTAATTACAGCACTGAACCTCCCAAACCAAGCACGAGGAGACTTTTTAAAACCATAAAGAGAACGGCGAAGCCGACATACCAAACCATACTCCCCCTGAGCACAAAAAACCAGGTGGTTGCTCCATATAAACTTCCTCCTGAAGATCACCATGGAGAAAGGCATTCTTGATGTCTAACTGATAAAGGGGCCAATGACGCATAGCCGCAATAGAGAGAAACAATCGGACAGAGGCAATTTTGGCCACAGGAGAAAAAGTGTCACCATAGTCTAGACCAAATATCTGTGTATAGCCCTTGGCAACCAGACGAGCCTTAAGACGATCAATGTTCCCATCAGGACCAACCTTCACTGTATAAAACCCACCGACAGCCAACTACAGATTTGCCGGACGGTAATGGAACCAAATCCCATGTGCCACTAGAGTGTAGGGCGTCCATTTCATCAATCATTGCCTGCTTCCACCCGGGGTGAGATAATGCTTCACTGAGCTTTTTAGGAATAGAAACAGAAGACAAGGTGGAAACAAAAGCATAATATGGAGCAGATAAACGATGATAACTCATAAATGTGTATATAGGATGAGGATTGCGAGTGGAACGAATACCTTTGCTAGTGGCAATAGGACCATGTAGGGCAGGAAGATCCACAGTAGGGGTAGGAGCTGGAGCAGGGTGGAGTCAGCCTGGAGATGTGGGGGGGCGAGGACGACGTTGGTAGACCTGAAGAGGACGAGGTAATGGGACAACCTCTGATGGAGGACTATAGAATGGAACAGGAAGAAGAACCTCTGGATGGAGTGTAATGGGCGGTGTATCTGGAGAGAAAAATGGGGATGACTCAAAGAAGGTAACGTCAGCAGAAATGATGTAACGGTCAATAATGGAGAATAACAACGATACCCTTTTTGAAGTCGAGAATAACCCAAGAAGATACATTTGATGGACTTAGCACCCAATTTATCCCGGCCTGGTGTTAGGTTATGGACAAAGCAAACACAACCGAATATGCGAAGGGGTAAATGATGGAGAGGTTGAGTGGGAAATATAATGGAGTGGGGAAGTTGATTTTGTAAAACAGAGGAAGGCATACGATTAATTAAATAGCAGCTGTGAGAACAGCATCCCCCCAGAACGAAAGGGCAGATGATTGTGGAGTAGAAGGGTACGTGCCGTGTCAATGAGATGTCTGTTTTTACGTTCAGCGACACCATTTTGTTGGGGTTTGTGAGCACAAGAGGACTCATGAAGAATACCGAGGGAGGACATGAAGTTTTTGAACGGGGTAGAAAAATATTCACGAGCATTATCACTGCGTAATATGCGTATATAGGAACACGAATTGAGTTTGAATCTCAGCACAAAAGGCTTTAAAGGTCGAAAATAACTCAGAACGATCTTTAAGTAAGAAGAGCCAAGTGTTTCGAGAATGGTCATCAATAAATGTAACAAAATAGCGAAATCCCAAAACAGAGTTGACACGACAGGGACCCCAAACATCAGAATGAACTAAGTCAAATAGGGACGCAGCCCGATTATTGATACGCTTGGGAAACTTAGTACGAGTTTGTTTACCAAGTTGACACGACTCACAATTAAAGGAAGATAAAGCAGAAAGATGCGGAGCTAGCTTCTGGAGCTTGGACATACTGGGGTGACCCAACCGACAATGAATGACTGGGCAGAATCAGAAGAAGTGCAAGCAACGGAAGGTAGTGACTTTGAAAGGTGATAGAGGCCTTGTGACTCACGTTCTGTACCAATCATCCGTCCCGTACTCTGGTCCTGCACGACAACAGAATTATTAAGAAAAGTGACAGAGCAGTTAAGATCATGAGTAAGTTTACTAACGGAAATAAGATTAAAAGGACAACCAGGTACATAAAGAACAGAGGTCAATGGTAAGGAAGGAACAGGAGAAGCTCGCCCGATACCCTAGCAACGGTTTTAGAGCCATTAGCAAGAGTAACCATAGGGAGATAATCTGAACCGGTTAAAGAAGATGAGAAAAGGTGTGGATTACCAGAAATATGATCGGAGGCTCCAGAATCAATAACCCAGGGGCCGAGAGGAGAGGACTGAGTGAGGAAGGCCACAGAATTACCAGTGTGGGCAACAGAAGCAGAGGATGGTTGCTGAGAGGCCTGATACTGAAGGAAAGCAGCATAATCCGGGCCAGATAAGGTAACCTGTGAGATGGGTGCTCAAAAGAAATAGGAGAGGCAGTGTTGTCAACTTGAGCAACCTTGGCAGTAGAGGGACGAGGGGGTTTGCCATGAAGCTGATAGCAACGCTCTCGGGTGTGACCAACCTTTTGACAGTAACTACATTTGGAACGCACTCCTCGATGACTATGGGATCCACGATTGCCCGTGGAACTGCCTTGTGCTGCAAAGATAGAAGGCTCTGCGGAATGGGACTCAGAGTCAATGACGGAAGTGAGTCAACGTCGTGGTATGCGCAGTGGCGGTGGTATTACCGAAAAAGAAAAGAAGACCCTAAGATCAACCTACTGATACCATGTGAGAATTTATGAAGAAAATGTCTATAAACATTTGCTTGATTTAGAACTAACAATGAGAGGCCTTTATATAGGCATTATACAACTACCATATTAAATACACAACTACCATATTAACTACCATATTAAATACAAAAGACCACAACTACCAACTACACACTACATAACTAATTCTAACACCTAACTAATCCAACAGTATTCATTTGAATTATTTTGCAAAATATATAAGATTTATTATATTTCATTCAAATTATTTTTGTTAATTTGTAGTTTCATTGTGGCGTACATATGGACATCATACACCTAACTTGCTAAAAATGGCAAAAATGATACTTTCATTAACCACTAGTTCATCCGGGTGCGAACAAAATTGGAGCACTTTTGAAGGGGTAAATATTTAACATTAGCTAAATATTTGATTATTTTATTTTGTAATTATTAATATTAATTGATTTATTTAAATTATTTATGTAGATTCACACGAAGAAAATGAATAGACTAGATGTGAATCGATTAAACAATCTTGTCTTTGTTTTCTTTAATGCCAAGTTGAAGAACAAGCACAAAAGGGAGAAGAATTTGAAATTGGATGTATTACAAGCAAAAGATGCTACTAATGCACAGTATTTAACATTAGCTAAATATTTGATTATTTTATTTTGTAATTATTAATATTAATTGATTTATTTAAATTATTTATGTAGATTCACACGAAGAAAATGAATAGACTAGATGTGAATCGATTAAACAATCTTGTCTTTGTTTCCTTTAATGCCAAGTTGAAGAACAAGCACAAAAGGGAGAAGAATTTGAAATTGGATGTATTACAAGCAAAAGATGCTACTAATGCACAATGATGGATTATTGAGGGTGGTGACTCTGGTGATGATGAAGAAATAGAGCCCGATTTGGGGCTTACTTGGAGGATGGTCGGAGAAGCATCTGGGGCCGATGAAATATTACAACCTCGAAAAAGTTCTAGAAATGCTGAATACATAGAACTTGATGAAGAGGAATTTGATTCTGATGAAGAACCTAAGGATAATGAGTTTGAATTAGATAAAGAAGAATTAGATATTTAGTGTAGTTTAACTTTGTTAAATGATGATAAACATGAACTTAGTTAAATGATATTTTATATCATTATATGATTGATTGAGTTTGATTAATGGTTTTATGTTTTATTACATTTTGATTGAATTTATATGATTTGGATTATTTATGAATTATGATGTTGGAAAATATTATATTTTTAACTGTTTGCCGACTAATTGCCTAGGTCCCGCCTAGGCATCCTAGGCGCTAAGCGTTTTAGAACACTGCATTTCTTATGGTTTATTGCAATAGTTCTATGAGTTTGTTGCCTGCAATAATAAGTGTCACAAGCAAATCAATTGTGATAATGTGGTATCATTTCTTATGGATTATTGCAATAGTTCTATGAGTTTGTTGCCTGCAATAATAAGTGTTGCTGCAATAATAAGTGTTCCGAATTGGATTTTTCTTCTTTTTAACCTGAAATGTTTGGAGTGTTCTGCCTGCCAAGTGTATTTGAGTACTCTCCAGACATTTTTATTGATGAAAGTGCTATATCTTGTAGATATTGAAGAACTTTTTAAGATGGGTTGAACAAGACCTTGGACCTTGGGGTCCTCTTGTCTTGTGAGTTAATTGCTACTCTTCCATGTTCCATGATCTACTTGTTTACTTGAATATAAATGGTTTTTTTTTTTTTTTTTTTTTTTTGCATATATATTTTTTATTTCTGTTGTGACTTAATGCTGAAAGTAAAATTTTATGTGGCTGTGGGTCATATGCAGGGCTGTTGCATACATCCCTCTCACAATTTTGGCAGTTCCAGCATCAGTGCTTACTGTAAGCATTACAGTCCTCTGATAATTTAGCTAGCCTTGCTACCTCTTTGTATTTACTGGACACATAATCCTTATCCATACATATATATCACTCAAATTCGAGTGTTTATCTAATTATGAATGTGAAATGCCTCAAAATCATTTCTTGATGTGACACATACATGATTATGTTTGGAGCTCATTACGCGTCAAAAAATAATCTAAATTATGGATGCAACTATGATCTTTGTAATGCATCTTTCTGTTTCTGAGCGGCCCAATCTCTTTCTGTCTTTTAGTCATATGGATTTGTGTTGTTAGAGGCGCACTGAGGCGCGCCTCAAGGCGATCTCTGGCGCGCATCATGGTTTTACGATTTTTTCATCAGTTTTTTTACTTTTTTTTTTCCAAATCTGTTTCTTTCTTCATTTTTTTTTCCTGTTTTTCCATTTTCTTTATTTACGATTCTTTCTTTTATATTTATGTTTCTTTTTTCTTTTATAGTTCTGTTTTATTTTTCTTTTTTACCTTTTTCAGTTCTGTTTCTTTCTTCTTCTTTCTTTTACATTTGTATTTCTTTTTCCTTTTACGGTTCGTTTTTTTTTTTTTTTTGAACTTTTTTTAGCTCTGTTTCTTTCTTTATCTTTTTTCTTTATTTTTTCCATTTTCTTTATTTACAATTCTTTCTTTTATATTTTCTTTATTTACAATTCTTTTTTCAGTTATATTTTTTAGCAGATTTTTTTTAATGCTTGTTGTTTTTCATTTTCTTGAACTTGAACTGTGCATATTTTTAATTACGCTTGTTTTTATTATTTTCTTGAATTTGAAGTTTTGAACTGTACATATTTTGTCAAGTATTATGAATTAGACAATTATAAGTAATATAAAAGTAAAGTATATGTCAAAATATTATTATCTATTTATTATTTTTTTTATATTTACAAGTAAATGATGCATATATTATAAATTTAAATTTATTATTAATAAACGTGCGCCTCGCGCCCCTCGCCTCGTGCCTCGCTTTTCTAGCTCTGATCGCCTCGGTGCGCCTCTCGCCCTTAACAACCTTAATATGGATTGTTGTGAAAATTTAGATCTTATGAACCTTTTCTTTTGAGAGGATCATTAGCCTTTCAACCATCTGGACCTTGTTTTTTAATGATCATAAGAAATGATGCTGCGTGACAGCAGCTATTGCAAGAATCATAAGCAATTGTACGTCCTGCTAGTTCTTGAATCACTTAGATGCCTATAATAGAAAAAGCAGCCTTATGTAGTACTTGGTATTCTTCTTTCAGCTTGGTGGTGGTTATCTTTTTGGGTTTCCTGTGGGCTTCATTGCTGATTCTATTGGAGCAACGATTGGTGCTGGGGCTGCATTTCTTCTTGGCCGAACAGTAAGTTTATGAAATATTATTATGCTATTTGCGTCACAATTTTCCACTTCCATATTAATATACATGTTGACAATGGAAACTATTTTGTTTCTCGAATCATTATTTCTTATGATTTATAGATTGTTGCCTAGCCAATATATACCTTATTTCCTTTCCTTTAATGCGCTCTCTCTCTCTCTCTCTCTCTTTTCGTTCTCCTTTCATATATTATCTCCTTTCAGTTCGTAAAGTAAAATCAAGTTTTGTGTTTGATATTTAATGCCTATTTAAATTATGACTATCATATTCATGTATTCTTTTACAGATTGGGAAACCATTTGTTATTTCTAAGTTGAAGGATTATCCGCAATTCCGTTCAGTCTCCATCGCTATTCGGAGATCTGGTTTTAAGGTTTGTGTGCTTCTTATTTGACCCATGGTATCATATTTTCATTATTTTTATTATTATTATTTTTGTATGATTTTCACAAGTAGTTGATATTCATAGTAAAACAAGTATCCTTTAGTGAAATTATATATATGTCATTGACTAATTATTGCTGTGGTGAATCCCGTCTGTTGAATTAACTAATATCCTTAGCGATACTAATTGGAGATTAAAATCATGACACGAACAAGGTTCTAATCAACAGTAAAAATAGTGAATATCTGGAACTTTGTTAGTCTCTTTCTATAAATAATAAATACATCACCTGAATTGCGCCTGAAGGACGCTGAGTTAGAAATCAGAATCAAAATCCAATATCTATGTAATGGCTGTAAATTGAAAGGCTCTCTCTATGAATAGTTTGTCTGTAACTAAGAATCTGCCTTTACAGTTAACAGTTATGCAGTAATTTATATATTCTTTAAAAATATGTCTGTGAACTGCTGGGCATTTATCCTGAACTTTCTTATCTTGTTGAACAGATAGTTTTGCTGCTTCGGCTTGTTCCCTTGCTCCCATTTAACATGTTGAATTACCTCCTGTCCGTGACCCCTGTTTCACTCTTGGAATACATGCTAGCTTCCTGGATAGGAATGATGGTATATCCTTCCTCATACTATTTATTCTTGAGTTATATACGATATTGTTGATGTGTTTAACAAGTCTTTAGTTTATCACAAATTTTGGATGTACATTTTGCTGTTAATTATTTGTCATCTATTTATCTAACATGCAATGTGTATAATCTTTATTCTTGCTTACATGTGTTGTATGTATCATATACTTGAGAGGTAAGCTTGCTGATGTTGCCATGGTCCAAGGTGCATGGGATACTGTTATGGCAGTTTAGTTAACTTTTAATTGTAATTAACATATTGGCACAAGTATGCCCTAATCAGTTTCTGATAATGTGTGTGAAAACTGAAAATAAATTGAAATCTAGATTTTGGTGGTTATATGTCTTTGTTCAGTCATGTAGTCTTTTATTTTAATGCCCTTATTAGTATTGTCAAAGGCATTGAAAACAAATAGCTCAATCACCTTTTTTGCCCCTCTATCTATGTATATGGTGGAGAGCAATAGAGGTGAAATTTCAGGATTTTCTAATTCTCGTAATGGTTAATTACAAGTTTTATTTAAATGGTTCTATATATGGTGGAGAGCAATATAGAGGTGAAATTTCAGGATTTTTTAATCGTCATAATGGTTAATTACAAGTTATATTTAAATATTAATATGTTCACTAGAAGCAAGTGCTTTCTGGTTGTTGTTTTTGATATATGCATACATGGATGTGTTTTGTTGACGGTTGATCTTCGTTTCATGGGAAAATCGATAAACTTAATCCTCGAACAACCTTCCTTCAACTGTGAATTTGTTTGGTTTGGGGACCAAATACAAACTTAGCAAAAGAGGAGAAAACACAGAAAAAACAGAAGGTTTAACGTGGTTCGGTGGAATAGATCTAACCTACGTCCACGGGCACAAAGAAAATGAAGTTTTTTATAACGTGGTCTGGTATGACCGACCTGTCTATTCTCTCCAGCTCGGTTAACCGACCTCTTACAAGATCACTCTTACACTTAAGCTTCTCTACTCTCTACTACAAATTATGCGTGAATGAATTTTGCCAACCTCTTACAATGAATTCTCAATCCCTTTATATAATAGGGCAAATTCTACTGTTACACTATCCTTGTGAAGTCAGCCACATGAATTTACCATCAATGCGATGGCTCTCTTCCCAAACTGCTCTGCCGAAAGTAATTCTGCCACCTGACATCTCTTTAAACTAAGTTATTATATCCTCTGCTACACGTTACCTCCAGCCTGTAATCTGTCATGTCAGACCTCTTTGAAAGGTGCGAGTCCAATGTAGGGCTTACGTCATTTGATCCTGATCATACCATTATTATCACTTCGGCCTGCCCTACCAGGTCAGGAGACAGAAGCAACGACTGTCCTGGCCTACTGAGCCACCAGGTCGGGTAGTTAGTGATGGACCACCTCGGGTCGGCCTTCACAGATGCTCACACCGTCGAATCAAATATCTTCTCATCAGGTCGGGTCGGCCATGAAACGCAAACAAGTCTGGTCTCTTTGTTGGGTCGGACGCCTCCGCTACCTGGGCCTGGGCCCCTTATCTAGGAAGTGAAAATCCCTTTATACCCTTCCTCGAGGTTCTGACTTCTTGGGGACCGAAAACCACCATCAACATGTTTCTTTCCATGTTTGCGTGTGTTTGCATGCTTGAGATTTTTCTTTTTCTCCTCTCCTTGTGTGATCAGATTTTTCAGCATAGTAACATGTTTAATTTGGTTTCTGTTGCAGCCTATAACTCTTGCATTAGTATACGTTGGAACAACTCTCAAGGATCTTTCTGATGTGACACATGGATGGAGTGGGTTCTCAAAAACTCGTTGGGTAAGTCTGTAGAGAGCTTATTCTTTATCAGCTTTGCTAAGAATTTGTAAATTTTGATTTTATTTGTTCCTCCCTTGAAGTGCAATAATAGTTTTCTTTTTTATAGTCAAAGGGTGGCTGAATGGTGCATAATTTTATTGTTCATGAGTCAAGTTAAGGATATGTTGATGCTTGCTTTATCTTGATTTCAATCTTATGAAATTGATATATGGTCAACTCCTTGTTGCTGGGTGCAGGCATTTCTCATCTCTAGCCTTGTGATATCAGGTATGTTGGAATAACTTGCTGATATGCTAAGAGACCTTTTTTGGGGCTTCTTACACCTTCACTTGCCAAATGTATCTGTTACAAATAAAATTATTCTCCAAGTTTGATCCTTTATTGAATTAGTTTAGGAAATAATTTGAAATAAATGCCGAACTAAAAGTTAGAGGAGATGATTTGATATTTTTCTCCCTAGATAAGGTAAACTTACAAGATTAGTGGAGTATGAATCTTGCTATTATCATTACCATTTCTCTCCATTTAGGAGGGAAATGGTAACCGCAAGATAAGAAGATATAACAGGATCAGCACATGAAGTAAAAGATAAGGAATAGATGAGAAGAGAAGAGTTAATAACAGAACAAAATAGATAGTTTAATCTCAAGCGTGCTTCTTTGTAGCTTTAGAGCCTTCATCCTCTTTTAATACCATCTTTCCTGCTTAAAATTCTCAGTTTGTATGTCAAGAGTTGGAATACAAAATGAATTGCACCTGTAGGTTTATACTTCTCTGCTGAATCTCAAAATATTTGGAAAAATGTAAATAATCTAAACTTCTGTTTAAGCAATCATCAGTGCCTGAAATAGTCTGTTTTCTGGCGTCTGTGCAGTAATTTTAATTGTTTGTGTTGACGGCGGATTTTGGTCTCAGGGTAATATTGGAATATCGCTCCCGAATAAATCCTCCCTCAATAGTGAATTTGTTTGGTTATGGGGGACCAAAGGCAAATTTAGCAAAAGACAGATAAACACACGAATCAACAAGGAGATTTAACGTGGTTCGGTGGATTTGGATCCGACCTACGTCCACGGACAAAAAAGATGGTACTTTTATTACTTAAACACTTTTCTTGGGTCTCTACAAGTCAGAGCTTGAAGATTCAGATCACTAATTTTTTGATGCCTTTTACACATACTCTGCCCTCCTATTTATAATAGTATAGAAATCAGACTCCTATTTGCATAAGAAATCCTAGTTGAACTCAGTCTTCTCTTCTTGCAAGGATTCCTAGTCTAATATTGCCTTCTCTTTTCTTATTCCTTTTCGGATTCTGACTTCATTTCCTCGTGAGAGTAGGATAATTTGCTTATCTTATCCGCAAGAATAGGGTGTCATTATCTTTGAGCATATCTTCGCCATATGGTCGGTCTTCATGAGGTCGGTCATGGTAGTCCTTTATGCTGAGAATGTTGCTGTCGACCTGATTGTGCCCGGCTATCTGAGCCCAGGTGATCGGTAGCCGGTCATGAAGTGCTCGGTCTATATCTGTTGTGGTCGGTTTGGAACCGTAAGGTGCTTGTTCTTTTATTGCAAAGTGGTCGGGTTGGATTTAATGATCCCAACCAAGCAGGGAATTACCCTTATGTCCTTGTCGTGCTGCCTTAAATATCGTAGTGCCTGAAAACACCATCAACAGTTTGTGTTTCGAAAGTCGCCAAGACCGCTTTGGACAAAGCTTTGGCTGAAAATGAGGATATAGATGCTGTTATGGGCTCACCAGAGTTGCCGATTATGGCTGAACCGGATCTCAACCAGCCTCTTATAATTAAAATAGAAGGCAGTGATGACAGTCATGAAAAGTAGATCTCGTGTGTGAATTATTTCTCCACATTTTTTTGCAAGTCACAGGTCTGCCTAATTCTTCTAACATTTGGCAACAGGGGCGAATTCATGAGGTTCTCTGAGAGGGGATTTTGTAAATTTTAAGGGTTTAGTTTATAAATTCAGGAGGTATTTCTATTATTTACTTAGTACTAACCGTTGAAAAAAAATTGAGGGAGTCACCTGACATACAATAGACTTTCCGTCTGTGGCGATGACTCTTTATGTTTTGTACAGTGGCTTTATTCACAAATGTAGTTTCAGACAGTAGCTGAGTTAACAACGGAGGGAGGGAGGGATGTTTTGTTAAAGTATAGCTCATCTCTTCAATTAGAAACCAATGTTTTTTTATTTATTTCAGTTAATGAATAATTTTTCAAATTTATCATACTCTCTCGGTTGTTTTGGTAACTGTACCAACTTGGTACAGATGAAAACAATTTCTTGCCCGGAAGGATCTTTTAATATTGCAAATGGGGTGTGATCCAGATGGATGTTGATGTTAAGCTTATTAAAAACTTTAATTGCTCTTTTACGCACCTTTCGGATCTACGAAGTTAATTGTCCGCTTTGGATGGCATGATAGTAGTAGAGTTACATTTAAGAACTATATAAGGACATGGAAGTGCATAGTTCGTGTCACGACCCCCTCCCTAGGGCGGGCCCAACCCTAGAAAGAGGTCCGCGATCAACTTCAGCTCGAGCAAGCTATATGTCAAACCCACCATTTGATTTCATACATTAATACATCATAAATTTCAAATACATGGAATATACATCAAAAACATGATTTACAACACATGTCTTAATAATATACAATTGACGACTCAAATGTCTGGACCAACCCGAAAATACAACTGTGGCACGTGGATCCAAATCTGGTACTGCTCCTGCTATTCTCGTGAACTACCTGAAATATTTGGGGGAAGAGGGGAGTGAGCTAAAAGCTCAGCAAGTAAGCACTCATTCTCTCAACATTACCTCACCAACAAAATAGGGTTATATATATATATATATATATATATATATATATATATATATATATAAATATATATATAATATAATATATGAAAATAGCATATATTATAATATCATCTCATACAATCATCCCACAATAATACAAACATCCATCAAACATGGTTGTTAATCCGGGTTTAGTATACAGAGGATTGAAACCAATGGGAGAGTCCTCAATGACAAATCCCAAGGTTTCCAACCATATCAACTCGTAAAATGTGAGTGAAATATAATCAATGGGGGAGTCCCCGTATACCCCCAAATCAAAACCAATGGAAGAGTCCTCAATGACAGCTCCCAATGGTTTCTATCATCTCATATCATCTGATGTATCATCACATCTCATCTCAAATCCGACCACCATTATACAAAACCAGGCAGCATAACACAACAGCACACATCATCAAACACAATCACATCTCACATCCAATCCATCAATCTCATCTCAATAATCATGATTTCATATTTATCATGCTTTCAATATCTCAATATTACATCTCAACAAAATATATTTAATATAAATATATATATATATAATATACCATTATATTTATATATATACCGACTCTCACAACAACCATCAATCATCAAACAATATGTTAAGAGAATCACCACAGAGTGTACTTACCTCTATCTATGCAAAAGCTCTGAATAAATCTATATCCTCGCCAAGAATCTGAAAAATATAAAATTACGATAAGGTCCCTCAATTAACCAAAATTATGATTTTACCCCTAATTTTCTAAATTTCCGTTTTAGCCCCTAAACTTTTCTAATAAGCCAAATAGTCCTACAATTCGTAAACATTACTATTTTACCCCTAATTAGCAGAATTTACAATTTTACCCTCTTAATTATGCAAATTTACAATTATGTCCAAAACTTTCCAATTCTATCATTTACACCCCAAAAATGATAATAATCACATACCGAGCTCCAACGATCTCCAAACCTCTCAAAGAAAGATCCACTGGTCAACAAACATCTCAAGGATCACAGCGATGGCTTCGGAACTTGCTGATACGCTTAACGAGTCAAGCGGGCCCCACAACGAAAATCGGACCCCACTACTAAAAATTGGGCCCCACAACCAGATACTATCAACGGTGAATATATATACCAAAACGCTCGTATTATCGAGAGCAACAATCTGCAACGTTCGGATCGTCGATCCAACGGTCGGATCTCAACTTCCAGTAATATCCCCGAATCATCGGTAACTACAAAACGAAAACAACCCAAACGATGTCAGATCAGGAAGTGACCACTGGCGTTGGAAAGATCTCGGCCTGAGAAACACTCACTCGCCGGAGGTGGCCGTCAAAAGTGACCGGAGACGGCCGGAAATTGCAGAAGAGTGATCTCGGTGGCTCTGGAAAGCGAAGGCGGCAGCTACACGGTGGTCCGGCAAGTGGCTGCTGAAGATGGTCGGCGGTGACACGGAGCAGCGACGCTCAATTTCGGCAAAAAAAAAAAAGAATAGGAGAGAAAGAAGAATTTTTTTTTTAAATGTTCTCTGTGCTGTCCTCCTTCAATACGCGTCTGACACTTAAATAAACTTCAAAGTAATGTTTTATATTTTAATATATATATATATATATATATATATATATATTTTATTTTATTTTTTTTGCTTGCCAGCTCACACACAACTCACCTATACAAAAAACACTTCCCAAATTTCAATCCTAAATTACTAATTCAAATCTCTTTCAAATCTTCCTACTCTCCAAGTTCAATCCTCGAATGTGATCGCTGATAGTAAACCTTTACAAGAGACAAATTACAAGAGAATACTGGATCTCAACTCTCGAATCTTTTGATCTATGATATCCCGGGCTGATCTTCGTATGTCAAGCTCTTGCTCAGGCCCAACGGTTAACTTCTCTAAAATGTGTGTCATATTCTGGTACAAACTTCGTTTGTAACGAATCGAATATATACGAATCACTTATGAATCCATTTCTAACTCCGATGGTAATGCTAGACGATACGTCATTTTCCACTCTTTCCCTCTCTCTCTCGAAATCTCAAAACGAACCATTACAGCTCGAAGAAGACATTCTTTTCCGACCAAACCTCAATGCTCCCTCCCAATAAGAAATTTTCAAGAATACTGTATCCCCAATTTGGTACTCGAGATCATACCTCATACTGTTTACAAAACTATTCTATCGATTCTACTCAACCAACAGTCTCGCTCGGATCAACCTGATCCTCAGATGTCATATCTACTAAGTTTGAGCCAAGAATCTGTCAATCTCCAACCTCGCCCAACAAACAAAAGTCTTAAATGGAGTCATGTCGATTCTACTCAAAAACTATACTTATAAGCAAACTCGATCAATGCAAATGTTCACCCACAACTCCCATTTATGTCACAACACACAATCTCAACAAATCTTCTAACGTCTGAATAATACGCTCTGACTGGCCGTCAGTTTGAGGGTGGAATAAGGTGTTCGTAGAAATCTTGATCCGATAGTCTTCCAGAAACTCTCTCGAAAATGAGAAGTAAATCCGACAACTCTATCTGATACAATCGATAAGGGTACACCATGTAACCGCACAATCTGCTCCACATACAGTTCTGCTAAACTCTCTGGTCCCCACATAACTCGAATCGGTAGGAAATGAGCAAACCTAGACAATCGATCCACTACTACACAAATTGCATCATAACCAAACCGTGTCCTCGATAGTCGTACCACAAAATCCATCACGATATTTTCCCATGGCCACTCAGGTCTAGTTGAAGACTGGAGTAATCCAACTGGTTGTTGATGCTCTCATATATCCTACTGGCAAACTAAACACCGAGATATAAACACTTAAATCTCTCTCTTCATTCTCAGCCACCAATAAGTCTTCTTTAGATTTTGATACATCTTAGTGCTCTCAAATTCATATAATAATGATTATCGTGTGTCTCATCCAAGATCTCCCACTTGAGTTTTCTTAGTATATGGTATCACGACTTTATCACCAAATAGTTATGCATCCTCTGAACTCCATCTGGAAGTATTAGTCTCATTCCTCACAATCTCTGTTCTCCAATTTTTCCACATTGATCAAACCCCTTATGCTATAAAAATATATCTAACGGTGTGGGTCGAACCTTCATATTGTCAAGAATACCCCCACTATCGAACAATCCAAAAATTAAACATATCAATATCATCTCCTTAAATATTCTCTGTCCAACTCTCAAAAATTAATCATATTCTTCCTACCATGTATCAATAACTATATTGACCTTTCTAAGATGATAATCAATAGTACAATCATAGTCACTTAGAAACTCTATTCAATGTGTCTATCTCCAAAATTCAGATATTTCTCAGTGGAAAAATATTTCAAACTCTAACGATCATTATACATCTCACATTGTACCGCAACTTACAAACCAGCTATCTTGTTCTCCAAAAGAAAAGGGCTCCACCAATGGGTCCTACTCAAACAACATCTGTAAAGAGCTTTTGGAAGTTTACGCATAATCCATCATCTTAAGATTCCCACTACTAAAAAGAGGATTGCAGGTCCCTCACATTCCTGTTTTACCTCTTATCATCGCGATAATTATTATCCTTACCAATTATACATGAATACTGTGAAAGTATCTAATCATGGAGAATTATAGATATCTCTTCCTATAAAAGATGCATATGTTCTTAAGGAATTACTCAAATTTCTTTCATGACATCCTCCTCTGCCAATCCTAACACATGCTCAAAACCTACCAGAGCGAATGTGATATACCAAAAGCTTTGTAAATGGCCAGTCACAGATCGAGCAGTTATAGACTCCAAATATGTTCGAGATCTTTGGAGAGATATCTACAAATGTCTCAATGAAGCTCCATCCACTCTTTTGCCCAAAGAGATTACAATGTATATCGTGGCAAGAGTTCCTACAAACTTCTTGAGATGGTGTTACATTCTTAGAACCATTTGGAATGGAAAAACAGATGGTTTAATCCAATATAAAAATAATTCTGCGATTGTTCATTGTGGATATCACAGATTCCATTCCACAGTTTTCATCAACAGCCATGATTTCTTCAATCATTGCCAATGGAGTCTCGGCACCTTGTTTGAACTCGGTTTCCTAAATGGATTTATTATTGGACCAAGTCCAATCCATCCCAACTATCCTGGTATCTCAGAAGCCAGCCTAAGTGAGCTTCCTCCTTTCATCAGTAATATTTTACATCGATGGTATAAACGACACAAAAGTATTATTGTCTGGATCGAAACCATTACTCCAGAATGGTCAGATGACTATTCAATCGTTTACCACCCAATTCATCTTATAAGAATCATACCATCACATCAACTCACTAATTGGAGACTCAGTAATTGGCCATCTAGACCGAAGCTTATAGCTTACTATGGATACGATGATATTTTCCCAGAAGATATTATTTTTCGTCAATCCTGTGATCTTAGAGCTCTCTCCGCAAACTCAGTCCTTCGAAGCCTAGAAAGCAATACCAATGATAGAGCTTGGCAACTCTTCACTACTATCGAAGAGTCATCTAGAAGTATCGTCCAAGGTTACATAAAATCAAGTTTCCTGACAGTCTCGAAATCCAAGTCATCGACGGCCTCATTCCAATGTCTCTACGTGTGAAACGTCAATGGGAAAATTATCAATTCGAAGATGATCATGTCCTTGCAACACAACCAAGTTGTTATATTCCATAATGTAATCATAAATCTTATATTTTGTTGCTGCTTGGTATAATAGCGTTTTCTTGCTCATACATGAGTATCAACAAAGTCTTATTTCTCATTTCTCGAACACCAAAGTTCTAATGTCTTCGACCTACTGACTCACGACGATATTATAACTGCACAGGAAGTTCATATTAGGTACAACTATAAAAATCACGTCAGATACAATTATAGGAATAGCGATGTGGGCAACTGTCGAAACTACTAAAGATACTGGTCTTAGAACCCTCGTTATCCTCAACAATCGACGAAACACCAGATAAAGCTATATCAAATTCAAGATCTATCGACTAAGTGTGAGGTCTTTCTACACTATTACATGACATTCTCACGCACCGTCAGAATATACCCCTCCCACATTGAGTACCAGTACCACGGCCACGTCCAGACATTTTTCCACGGACACAAAACTACCCTTTTAATACCCTCATCTAATGCAACGTGTCTACAGAACCTAAAACCTTAAGCTCTGATACCAAATCTGTCACGACCCCCTCCCTAGGGCGGGCCCAACCCTAGAAAGAGGTCTGCGATCAACTTCAGCTCGAGCAAGCTATATGTCAAACCCACCATTTGATTTCATACATTAATACATCATAAATTTCAAATACATAATATACATCAAAAACATGATTTACAACACATGTCTTAATAATATACAACTGACGACTCAAATGTCTGGACCAACCCGAAAATACAACTGTGGCACGTGGATCCAAATCGGGTACTGCTCCTGCTATTCTCGTGAACTACCTGAAATGTTTGGGGGAAGAGGGGAGTGAGCTTAAAAAGCTCAGCAAGTAAGCACTCATTCTCTCAACATTACCTCACCAACAAAATAGGGTTATATATATATATATAAATATATATATATAATATAATATATGAAAATAGCATATATATAATATCATATCATACAATCATCCCACAACAATACAAACATCCATCAAACATGGTTGCTAATCCGGGTTTGTATAACAGAGGATTGAAACCAATGGGAGAGTCCTCAATGACAAATCCCAAGGTTTCCAACCATATCAACTCGTAAAATGTGAGTGAAATATAATCAATGGGGGAGTCCCCGTATACCCCCAAATCAAAACCAATGGAAGAGTCCTCAATGACAGCTCCCAAGGTTTTCTATCATCTCATATCATCTGATGTATCATCACTTCTCATCTCAAATCCGACCACCATTATACAAAACCCGGCAGCATAACACAACATCACACATCATCAAACACAATCACATCTCACATCCAATCCATCAATCTCATCTCAATAATCATGATTTCATATTTATACCATTATATTTATATATATACCGACTCTCACAACAACCATCAATCATCAAACAATATGTTAAGAGAATCACCACAGAGTGTACTTACCTCTTCATGCAAAAACTCTGAGAAATCTCTATCCTCGCCCAAGAATCTGAAAAATGTAAAAGACGATAAGGTCCCTCAACCAAAATTACGATTTTACCCCTAAGTTTCTAAATTTTCGTTTTAGCCCCTAAACTTTTCTAATAAGCCCAAATAGTCCTACAATTCGTAAACATTACTATTTAACCCCTAATTAGCAGAATTACAATTTTACCTCTTAATTATGCAAATTTACAATTATGTCCAAAACTTTCCAATTCTATCATTTACAACCCCCAAATGATAATAATCACATATCGAGCTCCAACGATCTCCAAACCTCTCAAAGAAAGATCCACTGGTCAACAAACATCTCAAGGATCACCGCGATGGCTTCAGAACTTGTTGATACGCTTAACGAGTCAAGCGGACCCTACAACGAAACGGACCCCACTACCAAAAATTGGCCCCACAACCAGATACTATCAACAGTGAATATATATACCAAAACGCTCGTATTATCGAGAGCAACAATCTGCAACGTTCGGATCGTCGATCCAACGGTCGGATCTCAACTTCCAGTAATATCCCCGAATCGTCGTAACTACAAAACGGAAAACAACTCAACGATATCAGATCAGGAAGTGACCACTGGCGTTGGAAAGATCTCGCCTGAGAAACACTCACTCGCCGGAGGTGGCCGTCAAAAGTGACCGGAGACGGCCAAAAATTGCAGAAGATCCGGCGGCGTAACGTCCTCTTCTGGCGGCGCGTGACGACGCGTCCGGCGGCCGTTGGACTCGATCTCGGTGGCTCTCTGGAAAGCTGACGCGCAGCTACACGGTGGTCCGGCGCGTGGCGACGCGTCCGGCGGCCGTTGGACTAGATCTCGGTGGCTTTGGAAAGCTGACGGCGGCAGCTACACGGTGGTCCGGCGCGTGGCCTGAAGGTGGTCGACGGTGACACGGCAGCGACGCTTCAAAATTTCGGCAAAAAAAAGAAAGAAATAGGAGAGAGAAAGAAAAATTTTTTTTTAAAATGTTTCGTTGCTCCTCCTTGTAATACGCGCTGACACTAAATAAACTTCAAAAAGTAATGTTTTATTATTTTAATATATATATATATTATATATATATATATATATATTTTTTTTTTTTTTTGCTTGCCAGCTAACACGCAAATCTCACAGTTCGAGCGGCAACACTCACATTTTTTGAAATAATAATATAGACAACCACACTCATGTGGGTGTATGAGACTTACTACACGAATAAATTCATGCGGGACCGTTTGAAGAGTAGCTTAAGCCCCTCTATCGAATACCCCAAAAGGACAATTAATCTCGTAAATCTGAGGGACACTTTCAAAAAGATTGAGGTTCTCCCAGATATTTGCCATGACATGGCCTTTAACCACCCATATCATTATATCTGTAGAAATTTGGGATTAGTCCTTTTCTGAGTTAGTAAGCTGCATTTATTTTCCCTTCAACAAACTGTAGTTGATAAGGTGAGCACAGAATTTTACTCGCAGCTTAGATATGTTCTGATAATATGGGTCCAGGTCAAGGTTGGTGATAACAAAATTGGCTGTGACTTTATTTAATTCAGGACTCTTCTTGTGACTTCAAAAAATGTGAGCCACCTTGAACAAAACTTCTTGAAGGATTGGGTTTATTTAAATCAGACCTCTCAGCCGTTGGATGAATCCGACGGCAGTGAGCAATTACTTAGCATATCATTTTTGTGAACAGTGAGTTCCATTGCTAAATTGAGAATAGTATTGGTACTATAGCCATGATTGGAAGCATTCAACGTTGGGTATTTTCAAAGACATTGTTTTACGAGGAAAACAACCCACACAAGTGGTCGGTTGGAACGATTGAGATTCTTAAAATAATTCCAAATTTTTTTATTAAATTTACTCTTCAAATATTTATTTACTTATCTATGTGGCAAATTGAAGAGTGAAAAAATAAATTCAATTACAAAAGACTTTTCAAATAAAAATATATTTATATTATTTTAATCAAAAAATTTCCTCCACCAATTTTGACAACCCTCCATTTTTTTTTCAATAAATTTAACAACCCTCCAAATTTTTTCATTTTTTTAAATTATAAATTATACTATTTGTTACACAAATTATTCTTCATTCCACTTGTTCAAAATTAATTAAATTTTATTCTATTTTCTATTATTTTTCTTAATGACTAGCAATTTTATTTAACAAATCAAGAGAATTAAGATTTTGGGTAGAAAATTTTGTATAATCAAGTTGATCAATTTTGATAATATCAACTAAAAAATGAGTAAAATTAAAATAATAAATATTAATGAAATTTGTAGTGAAATGCATTTGAGTCTAATATTATTTATAGGTTTAAAAAAAGATTTATGATTATTATTTATATTATTTTAATAAATAATTTTTATTAACAACTTCAACCATCATCACCCTAAAAATAAAGATGAGAGATAAAATATTATATAATATTGTTCTTCCATGTTGAAGAGTGACAATAAAAATCTAATTTGAAGATTTCATTTGATGTCTCTTTTGATATAAATTTTGATGATGTGACGCCATTTAAACCAAAAAAAAAAAAAAACATTTGATGAGTCTTTTGGAGTTTCTTTAAATTTGGGCTATAATTAGGAACCTAAAATTTAAGAAAAGTTCTTACAAATCAAAAAAATATATTTTTTCTCAGTAAGGAGAGCCACATAATCCTAGGGGCTTGATCGAATGGACATTTAGGTACCAAGTAGATTAAATAGTTTAAGTCCCGACTTGGTGGTATAGGGCTCAGGATCTCACTTTGAGGTCGTGTGTTCGAATCCAGGAGGTGCGCTCTTTATAAGAGTTTGGTACAGTAAGGGTTTTACCTGCACCGCGGCCCAAAATGGGTGGTTTGGTGGCGGAGTTTCCAACGTTAAGAAAAAAAAAATGGACAGCCACATAATTTTGAAACTCATGATCCCTCAAAACTCAGGGCCGCGCTTGTGTTCTGCTCTATAGTTTGATCCCAGTTTGATCTTATTTTGATCAACGAAACATGCGGCCATGACCCACTCCTTCAGAATCAGATGGTGACCTGGTGCCGTCCAAAATGATATGCACTTACACTTTGTTAAAGTAGCAGCTAGATTTCTGGAGAGGAAAAGTTTTTTTTTTTTTTTTTTTTTTTTTTTTTGGGTTCCAAAAGTAAGTGCAATTATGAAAGGTGAAGCAAAATCATTTCAGTCTTCATCATGAATCTTTGAATAGATTTTATGGCATTATTGGTATCATTTTTTTCCTTCCAATCAAACTTGGGAAAAGCCATTTGCTGGCATTTTATTAATTTCTGTTACCATCACTCCTTTATTTCTGTCTACTTTGTGTTGAAATTTGGAGAGTGCCAAGGACCCTACCAATTCTTCAGTGAAAGTCATTGCTGTCTTAATCTGTATATATGATTTAGCCTATGTTGGTGAAATAATCTTATATTTGTTAAGAGAATGCATGTGCTTTCAAACTTGAAGGTGACAAAAAGCATGGAGTCCTGCAGAGGAAAAATGCCAGGATTTGGCATTTTCCCTTTTGGTGGGTGCTTTGATGGATGTAGGGATCATACTCTGGCATCGGGATTCGGGACGAGAATCTGGAACCTGAGTGACAGATCTGTGGAGTTGCAAATAAGAGTAGGATCAATACTGAAGAATGTGCACAGTTTGAAGCCAGGATCCTCAAAGAGGCTGATATGCAAAAGCATATACAAGGCTTATATGCCTGGTTCTGGTAGAAATGGCAACAATATTGGTAATGGTGGAGGAGGCATGAAGAGTTGCTGTATTACTATGATGAGACTTGCCATCCGTATATTTGGATACACGACACTGGCTGCGATACGTTAAGGATGGTGAAGCAACAGTATCTTAGTCTCGAGGACCTCAGAGACTGCTCGGAGATCAGAGTTTTCCGGGATCATCAGCGAGGAGGCTGCATATCAGTTCGCAAGAAAGCCAGGCCAGATTTTTGCTGAAACTCTTTACCTATATGTTATTTGTTGCTTATGATTTTGATGGTTGTTTCTCTCTTTTATTTTTCTTTGGGTTCTTTCAACTTTGAGTCTTGGTTCTGAATTGGCAGCATTCAGTTGCCAATATTATAAAAGATAATATAGAATGATATTAATACAGCTGTAATGGGATCTGTTTTCTCAGCTGTCATCGGGATATAATATGTATATTATAAGCTACTGAAACATTTGGCTATCATCAAAATTCTCAGGTGCGGATATCTGTATTTTATAGTATATCGGAATTCGTAATTTTTGTTATTGTAAAAATCATATTTTTACAAAATGAGGAAGGAGGACTAAGAGAACCAAACGTTGGAAGATGTTCAAAAGATGCTGGATTAGTGAGGGTTTTGTTACCATGCTTATTTCATCTTATCTGTAAAAGTTCAAATATTATTTGGATAGAAGAAAACAAGATAAGTCCCCAAGAGGCGTGGTTTGGTGGTGTAGGGTTTAGGATTTCATTTTGAGGTCTTGTGTTCGAATTTATGGAATATGTTTCTTGTAAGAGCCTGAACAATTGAGGGTTTTACCTGCTCCTCTTAAGTCCGAAATGAGTAGTTTGGCGGTGGGGTTTCCAATAATTTTTTTAAAAAAAAAAAAGATAAAAGTTAGGAGCAATGATGGGGAAAAAAAAAATTAATAATGACCCCCCTATAATGATTCATAAGAATCATAACACAAAGCATTGATAGCTAAGTTGGGATGAAGATAGTGTGAAAATTTGTTAACCAAGTCTTTTTTATTCTCTTTTATCATATAAATTTAGCAAATCTGTTTATTAGGTTCAAGAATATAACTGGCAAATATGTTTGAGCCTCAAGCCATTGTCTTTTTATGTCCATTTTTGTTTATTTTCAAATTGATTCAACTTTTAAGAAACTCGCGAACTGGTTAAAAAATAAAAATACCAAACCTATGCTAAGGTATTTTTGGTTCGGTTTTAAACAATTCTGGATATATTCGGAACTATTGTTCACCCCTAATTTCAATGAGGCTCGTGAACTAGTAAGAAAATAGTTTTTATAAAAATTCAAGTAATGAGATAAGATGCCCCAAAAGCATAATCAAGTTAGTTTTTGAAGAATCTTAATAATACTAGGGTTTGAGCCTTGGGAATGTAACATGTGCGACACTGGGGTGAGCTGCCCACAAGGATGGAAAAAATATAATTTTTTAAAGTCGGGTATAGATATTGACATTTCATTTCAAATAAATGTAAAATTCTCATATAAATGGGAAGGGGGATCTGATATATTAAAAGCAGATAAAAAGATAATTTTTGTACATGTTGGTTGAATGAGATGAATATAGATATTGACATCCTCATATTATATCCAAACCTGATGTCGATTCCATAATTTCTTATATATTTTTTTTAAATAATAATAAAATATTTAGCCCACCAACACTACATGAAAATATAAATTTTAATCGCCTGATGAAATTCTATATCCACCCTTATAATATAAGAAATTAAAAATATATTTCAACTTCTCCCTAAAAACTTTGCAAACTGTTATTATTTCATTTATTTGTGTATGACTTATAATTTAAATTTTGGGCCTCACTATAGTGTATATATATATATATATATATATATATATATATATATAATATATATATATATATATATGAGTGAATAATTTTTTTAATTTTTTTTTTTGAAATATCAGGGAAAGCTCACATCATCCACTCGATATACATACGTGAGTAAACATGTGCTTTCACTGACTCTTATAAGTGTGTTATTCAGAGCTTGAACTTGTGAACTTGAAGACAATGTCTCAAACTCAAACCGCAGAGTTGCGTCCTCAATGGCCACGTCAGGTGTTATCCACGTCAGATGCCTTTGATTTAGAACAGTAAACGGATTTGGAACACTGATGAATTCAGAAAGATTGGAAAAGGCTAGCACTCCATGTGGATTTCGAGCGCCACCAGATTTGGAACGCCTAAGACATTTGGATTTCGAAAAGTCAATGTGATTTGGAACGCCAATGGAAAAATCCCATCAAAAAATAAACAACAATCAAACTACAACACAACCATGTAGTAAATAAAATCACATGGAAAAGAATTGTTAAGATGAGCAAAAGTCAATAAAACCAAAAAATGATTTATTTTCAATACTTTTCCCATCTTAATCTCTCTATTCGTACTCTCGTAGCTCATGATGCATGTCTACATTACCAGAAGTTGATCTTTTTCGATATGATAATCAAGGCATAGGAATATAGTTCATGTATGTTCATTTGGACTAGATCAACATACTTGAACTATATTCGATCAGTAAACTCATTGCATTAAAAAAATATATTATGGGGCCTACCATGGGCCCACTCGATCAACCATAGGTGAGCCCCACATCTAGGCCTTACTACCACCTAAGGGTGAACCCAAACTTAATTTGATCGGTAAAATATCTAATTTTTTTATTTTCTATTTTTTATAATTAATATTATTTCTATTTTCAGCATATATATATATATAATATATATATATATAACTAATATGCATAATGACATCACCATTAATAAGGTTGGGATGAAAATGTAGTTAGAAGTGGCAATGGGTCGGGTCGGGCCCGAGCTTCAGGAATTAATTTTCAAGTCCGGGCCCGGGAAAAGCCCGACCCTAGCTGTTACCGGGCCGGGCTGGGCAGGCTCGTCTCTGGCTTGGGCTCGAACTTTACCCGGCCCGATTTCTTAATAATAAAAAAATTATATATTTATATATATATAATATTTTCTTAAGCCTGGACCAGCCTGGGCTCGGGTTTTTTAATTTGAGCCCAGCTCGGGCCCGGGATCGGCCTGGGTTTTTTTACCTTGGATCGGGCCCGAGATTTTTTGCTATGTTTAAATATAATTATTTTATTAATAAATAATAAAATATAATGTACAATACATTATTCGGATTAGCGCTCCAAGTACCAACTCCAACAGACACGATCCCCTATTAGGTTTAGTCATTATGTAAGTGGACGGTCTTTGTCTTTTAATGATGAGACAGAACTGAGGTAGCCAATGTTTACTCTTTGTAACATATGAGAGAACAAGCTTATGTACCCCTCGTTGGTGCACAAGCTAAGCCAAACCTAGGGCAGATATAGGCTTACCACATGTGGAGGGACATACTCGAACCTGAGCCGTTATAATCACTTGGCCCCAAGAGAATGTTCCCTCGTGACATTCATAAATTTTGGTAATGGCGTCCCATACCCAGTTGCACAAAATCAAAACAAAAAAAGACTTGTAACGAGGTGACGTATCATACACTCTGCACCGACCTATACTTCTGATAGATGAGCCCAATTATGAGCATTCAAAAGGTGATCTCAAAATTTAGATATCTATCACTCTTTTATCACTCCTTATTGCGGAATTATGCATAAGTCATATTATATATGCATTGCATTTTTTAAATTAAAATTTCTATTTTTGACCCAACATGTTAATGACTTTATTGTCATAAATCCCATTGATTAGATGATTACTTTATTTCTATTTTTTAAAATGAGATGATTACTTTATTTTAAATAATAGTATTAATAATGTTGGAGTATTATTGGATAATCTGTCTTGTCAATATGAAAATGAATAAGTTCTTACTATTTTTCCCAATACTGTCATTATTGTGAGACAAACGGGAGGCAAAGCCACCTAAAAGAAAATACTGGAAACAAAATAACAGAAGAAGATGGAAGAAAAGCCCAATCAAATGGATCAAAATGCCAGCAGTAGATGAAAGAAAAACTCATCGGTCGGATCGAAATGCCACCAATATCAGGAGATAAATCAAAATGTCGACATTACCAATGGAACTTGGTCGAATCAAAATGCTTGCCCTAATCCCTATCCTCCTCATTCATAAATAACATGCCACCAAAAGGTAGAACCTGACATGTGATACACGACAGGGTGCCGAGTTAGGTCGAGAGTTAGATACACCTTCTATGTAAAAGTAATGAGATAGTAAGCCGAGTTTGTCCGGGATGAGAATCATGGGAAAATTTTAGAAACATTCTAGTTGTCCAGAATAAGCACGCAGTAGCTTTGGTGTATAGTAGCTTTAGCACAAAGTGAATGCCATAAAATAGAGATATTGATACATTCGCAGCATAATTGAAACCCAATACCAGAATCTATAACATCTTTGGTACCTGCACCTTTCTTTTTAATTTCTTTTCTAGCTTACCAGAAAATACTCATTTATAATAATATATAACAAATTTTGTTTCCGAGTAAATAAGCTTACCAGCCTTACCCTAGCACCCCCAAAAATAATAAAAACTGCTTGAAAGTAAGAATCAGTACACTACTAGATTATCAAAAGCGATGATTATTCACTCTTAAAATAAAATTTCATAGATAATCGTAGTTTCTATCGAGAGGATGGGTTGATCGAATATCCTTGGTAATTTCTAATGTTAAGTATTGATTGATGAGGATGATGGAAATCGAGGAGTTAATTCATAGGGAATTTGGAACCTTATTTCCTTGTTATGTGTCAAACATGATCTATATTCAGTCTTGTGACCCCGTGGTATTTAGGATGGAAATCTGGACTTAAGTTTCATAACCGATTCCGAATGGACAGTAATATGATTCGCACTCAGGATACAATGCTACATGCCACTGAGGGGTGGCCATTTCATTATAAATGTGCCCAAAATACCGGTTCACTGTAGCTATATTTGTATATATGCATGTATTTGCGTTTCTGGACCACGCAATAATTAGAAAGAAAAGAAAATATTGGGACCATGGCTAAGTCGCTGCTTCAAGTGGTGGGCATTTCTTCATTTTGAAATTATTGTTTATGCTTTTGCATTTCAAAGTATTAACAATAGTAATTATTGATTGTTAATATATTCGCGGTTCCTTTGGGGCAGATAGAGATCGACGAGAGCAGAGAAAGTTCAAGTAACAAAGGAAGTGGTGAGTTCAACTGTGCTTCATCAATAACTAGTGATGAAGGATATGGAATTAGAGCATCTGGTGTAGTTGCTAGACTTATGGGTTTGGATTATCTTGATTTTCGTTCCAATGGCAGTTTCGAGATAACTCCCCCGATATAACCTTCCTTCAACCTTTAATTTGTTTGGTTTGGGGACGACCAAAGGAAAATTTAGTAGAAGGTGAAAAAACACACAAATTGACAAGATAGTTTTAACGTGGTTCGGCAGAGCGAATCCAACCTACGTCCACGGGTACAAAATGATGAGGGTTGTTTTCATTGCCAAGAGCTGACTCGGCCGACCTGTTTTGAGGCAGGTTATAACGCGACCGAGCAGTTGAAAGGAGTTACAAGTGGTATTCTTTTGTGTTACAAGTTGCTCTCTAGAAAAACCCAACCTATACAAATGAGACTACCCTTCCTTTATATACACAGAGAGATACACACTGTTCTCTCAATTCAAAAATGTTTCCCGTGTGAGGCCTGACTGATTGACGGGTTCTCTGCCTCAAGTTTGCCCTCACCGAAAGCAAACCTGTCGCCTGACATTCTGTCACATCACCATGTTTTCTCCTCTGCCACACGCAATAATAATGGTGACAGCCTGTAAAGTGCCTTTGGGGGAAATGGCACATATCGAAGGAGAATCTTATACTCTGGTCTTTTGTCGGTTGCCAAGAGGTCGGCCAAAAAACTCGCCGAACTTCTAGAATTACTTACGCTCTGACCAGAGATATCTGAGCTCATCGATCTGCCCAAAGAGCTGGTAAATCCGGTCTGATTCCTTGATGTAGCGTGGTCGGCCATATCTCTTATGTGGTTGGTCTCTGAAACTGTGTTGTGCTATATCCGCTGGTCGGTCATACTAATAAACCGAGTCTCATGTCAGGCCAAGGAGCCGATACACATTTTTCGATCCCTTGACCTCCTGATGAGGTGGATTTCCTCTTCTGCCCTTACTGAACTGTACAAAAGACTTAGTAGCAGAAATCCCCATCAACATATGTCCCCTAGTTCTCGATTCCAATGAGTGTACGAGTTGGTGCCGGGAACTACAAGAAATTTGAAGTGATCCTGAGCAGCAAAACTGGCGGTCAGACTTAGAAACAAATCAGAGAGCTTCCTCGGGCTTTTTCCAAACCATCCTCGGTCATCTTCATGTGTTCGGTTCGGAGGATGCTGATGTTTTTCTCCAACTTTCTTCCTAATCAAGTAAAATTCCTCTTCTACCCTTATGACAGCCGTCCCTCGAAAATTTTAATCCATCATAGCTTCATAAATGCCCATCCAATCAGTCTTTAGGGTTTTACCCGGGCGTGCCACTTGTCAAAAGCTTATGGTCTTCCCGCCAAAACTAAAACCAACCAACGTTCCTGAGGTAGCCAAAAGGTCTTCCAATCCTAATCGTTTTTCCCAAACTGATCAGATGGAGCTCAAAGATGACATGCAGCGCCTATCTGAAAATTTTCCCGATCTAACGGCCATAAACACACCGTGCTGACTACAAAATAGCAGAGCAAAGTTCTTTCTTCTCTTTACGAAACCCACAACTCTCTAACTATAAAATCTACCTTGCTTGTGAGCGCAACAGACTTTCAAACGTCCATATCAAACGTCGACTCTTCTTCCATAACCAAGTAAGTTTTTCGCCCGACATTCTCTCTTTACTTATGGTGTTTGATTATTGTTGTATGGTGCTTCCCTGTTTTCTTCTTGCTGTTTGCCGGTTCTTCTTGTTCGCTTGGCATATCTATCTCCTCATTCTGTGCTATAATTCTTGTTTCGGTTTTGGTGTGGGATGTGTTGTACTTGTGTTTTTCGGTTATAGGATAGGCGTTGGGGTGTAATGCATATGTTTCGGATTTTTGGTTTTTTGTGTTTGGCTGTATGTACTTAAGAAGAGACTTGTTATTTGTGGCTATTGCTAGGGCATTTAGAGACTGTAGGCCCATGTCCCCAGTAGTTGAAATAGCCTTCGAACTTTTGATGCCCTAAACTGACCACTGATCTTCTTATACTTCATGGCGACTGTTAGGCATGTCTGACGTTGAATCTTCTTCGGCCAAACCTGTAGAACCTCAACCTCCTCGCGTTGCGGAAACCTCCTTAAACTCGGGGGTACCCAGCATAGAGGATTTGGACACTACCCCTACCCATTCTGAAGTAAAAAAATGACTCCTACGACCAAAGAATCCCCCGGAAAGACCCTGAGCCCGGATAACTAGGTAATTCGGCCTTGGACATGAATCGACCTTCCACCATCACGAGAGATGCCATATGCGTTCTCCGGCAGCAGTACGAAGTCCCAATTGGCATAGCTCTAGAATTCCCTGGCTCATTTGATCGTGCAAGCCGGCCCGACGAGGGCTCAGTCGCTCTTCTCCCCTCCTTTTTTAAGTGCGGTCTTCGGCTGCCCATTCAACCATATTTTACCTGAATGCTGGCCAAGATGGAGATTGCCCACTGTCAGCTAAATTTGAACAGTTGGAGAATCATGGCCGGTTTGCATACGATCTGGCACCAGGCCGGCCTCAGAGAACCGAATTTTGAAGAACTAAAGAGGCTCTACCAACTGAAGGCCAACCCAAAAACTCACCATGGTTGGTATTATCTCTCTTTATATGTCGACACCCCCGCCCTTATCAAAGACCTTCCACAAACCAATAAAAATTTCAAAGACCCCTGGTTCTGGGCCACAGGCGACTGGGGATGGACCTTGTCTGTGTGCCCGGAAATGACTGAAGTACCCGATATCTTCAGAGCGGGAGGTTAGGACCCGATGTTTCAATTTCTATTCCTTTCTCAACTTTCATGCAAAAAAAAAATGTTAACTCTTTAACCTTTCTCAGCCTGCTGGGGGATCCTCCCAAGGTAACCCGTGTGGTCTGAGCTAGGATCAAGGTGGCCCAGATCTACGCTTGCCACTAGAGGATGGTAGTTAATGACTCTGCCTTCTTGGAGTTAGGGCTCGTCCGGAGTGCATCTCCGTAAGTCCCGAGGCGGCTTGGTAGACTCTCATTGACTTTCTAGCTGATCCCCTTACTTTCTCGGCTAATAAATGACCTGAACATATCTGACTTCTGAACTGACCACGTCTTCTTCTTTTACTTGGCAGGAATGTCGAGGCAACCCAGTGCTCTTAACAGAATCAAAGAATTGACGAAGAGGCCCGGACCAAGTGGAGCTGGAACCTCCCGAAAAAAGGCGGTCGTGGCGGAGGCTAAAACCAAAGCAGTGACCCACCCTTCTGATCAATCAACAATCCCATTTCCAAGGTCGGTCCCGGCGTCTGAAACCCAACCTTTTGGCCAATCTAGGTCTGCCAGCAAATGAAAACGCCCGATCGGATCGGGAGGTTCCGGACAAGAAGAATAAGAAGGGGAGGAACAACCTCTGATCTGAAGGCATACTGCCTGGAAAGAGAAAAGAACTGCGGAGGCCTCTTCTAGAAAATAAAAAGGCACTGTGGCGCTCGGGGTGGACGACCTTAGTGAAAAAATCCGAGAAGCCACCTCCCACTTGGTGCCAGTATTCAATCAACTGGCCGAAGCGGTGCCTCCCGAGAAGATCCTGCACTTCCAGGACATCTCCCCGGAGGAAATAATCTCCCACTTCTCCGTCCGGATAGCCGAGGTAAACTTTCTCATTTACTCCCGTATTGTATTTTTTTACCTTGCTTTTTGATTTCTCCTCCTTCCTCATAGGATAATTACTTGATGGCGTGAAATAAAGACATGTTCATGAGTCTTCATTCTGAGGGGGGTCAGGTGCAAAGGCTCCAAAGTCAAATCACGGAGCAAGAGGTTGCTCTGGTCAAAAAGATGAGAAAGTCAAGACTCTGGAGAGGGTCAGGGACGAGGCCCTTAAACTGAATGACTCCTTTCGCAATGCGTCTAATCTGGCCAAGGAGAATGTCAAAAATTCCAGAAGGACCGGGAGGCTGCTCTGGCTGAAAGTATGCGCCCGGGGTGGGAGTTGGGCGATACCGAGGCCAAACTGAGGAGAAAGATCGGGCTCTCGAGGAGCTAAAAAAGAGTGAGGTCGACCTTGAGGAGAGGGAAGCTGAACTGCAGATGAGGGAGGCCGAAAGGCAACAGAGGGAGGTTGCACTAGATGGGGAGCTGGAGAGTGCTCAGCTCAAAGGGATCGAAGATTATGCCGAGATCATCTCAATGCTGATCCCCGGGGTTAACATGGACCGATCCACACGGCCATCCGCTACTGTAAGGGAGAACTCTCCACAGAAGAGGCCCGAGAATTGCTTGCTCTTCCTTCGGAGGAAATCCAGGATCCGGAGCCCGTGTCAACTGTTCTCTCATCTCTGACACCTGAAGAGATCCAGTCTAAGCTTCCCGCCCCTGAAGTTCCAGAGTCCGACATTGCAGCCCCTATTTCCTCCCATGTTGAAGCTGTAATTCCCCCTGTCGAGCTTACACCAGTCGTTCAACCATCCGGGCTTACACCAGAAGAAACAACTGCTCCTACTCGGGCCGATTGATGGGGGTGACCCAAAAGGGGCCCCATGTAATTTCAAACAAGACTTTTCTTTTCGTAACAATAACATTAACTCATTCTTCTAATACTTATCTTAACAGATTTCTGTTCTACTCTCTATACTTTGCCTATTTTGGCTCCAAATTTCTCTGACTTGCCCTTCTATATCTCGTTTCGACCCGACACTCGGCCAAATTGGGTCTGGCTCTGAGGTAATCATTTATCTCCAAGCCGTTATCAAATATGTTCGGTGAGACATAACCCGACCCCGAGGTGGGAAGAACATTTGGCCTTGGGGGGATGTTGTGTCCCTATACCGAAGAAATGGACTCGGTGGGATTCACCACAACCCCGAGCTGGTGAGATACGATAGCCTCGGTGGAAAGAGTCCAGCCCCGAGCTGGTGGAACTAAATCAGCCTCGGTGGAAAAAGTCCAACCCTGAGCTGGTGAAATACGATAGCCTCGGCGGAACGAATCCAGCCCTGAGCTGGTGGAACTAAATCAGACTCGGTGGGATTCACCCCAACCCCGAGCTGGTAAAATACGATAGCCTCGACGGAACGAATCCAGCCCCGAGCTGATGGAATAATAACAGACTCGGCAGAATGAATCCAACCCCAAGCTGGTGAAATGATAGAGAGCAGACATCGAGAACGAATCCAGCCCCGAGCTGGTGGAACTAAATCAGACTAGGTGGGATTCACCCCAACCCCGAGCTGGAGAAATACGATAGCCTCAGCGGAACGAATCCATCCCCGAGCTGATGGAACAATAATTGACTCGGTGGAACGAATCCAGCCCCGAGCTGGTGAAATACGATAGCCTCGGCGGAACGAATCCAGCCCCGAGCGATGATGGAACAATAACAGACTCGGCAGAACGAATCCAGCCCCGAGCTGGTGGAACTAAATCAGACTCGGTGGGATTCACCCCAACCCCGAGCTGGTGAAATATGATAGCCTCGACGGAACGAATCCAACCTCGAGCTGATGGAACAATAACAGGCTCGGCGGAACGAATCCACCCCCGAGCTGGTGAAATAAGATAGCAGACTCGGCGGAACGAATCCAGCCCCGAGCTGGTGGAACTAAATCAGACTCGGTGGGATTCACCCCAACCCCGAGCTGGTGAAATACGATAGCCTCGGCGGAACAAATCCAGCCCCGAGCTGATAGAACAATAACAGACTCGGCGGAACGAATCTAGCCCCGAGCTGGTGAAATAAGATATCAGACTCAGCTGAACTAATCCAGCCCCGAGCTGGTGGAATAGTTGAGACTTACACAAGGGAAGGTTCTCAACCTCGAAGGCTCTGCTAACTCCGGCACGGGTGTCCCCTTGCCAGACCAGCGAAAAACAAAAACAAAAATATGAACGAGGTAAAACTAACAGAGAGGTGGAGGTGACTTAGTAAGTACCCCAAAACAAAAATCACAAGTATGAATAAATGTTGGGGTTGGTGCTCAGAGCGCCAATCCGGACCGTATTTATGTCTGATTCATGAATACGAACATCCCCTTATTCCATAATATTACTTATTTATGGTTGCACCTCTTGTTCTTATATACGTATTCGATCTGATTACGATTAGATTGAAACTAAATGTGGTTTAGTGATATGTATTATTAGACAAAGGCCCGATAATATATAATGCAGTACACAGTTACAAAGTTAGTTTGTAATTGACATTGGGAAGTGTCACTGCTATATGAATATTATCAAACATAGTTACTGGTCAAGATTTGCTAACACGGGTCGGTTAGTCAAATCCGTTGAGACCAGTACATGTCGTATATCGAGACTTGGTCGATGGTTTATCCCAAATGAACCATGAGTCTAGGGAGACTCGTATAGACGTGTAGGTGTTTATAATGGATAAACACTGAACGGCTCACCGAAGATTCTTAATGGATGGTACGCCAACGTCAATAAGAATCTTCTCGGGTTGAGTAGCATAGTGGTCCTTCGACTTGAGACACCACTGTGGATGTATGAGACATCCTCCACACTTAGATGGCAGTCACGTCACCAATCTATTTAGATCAGACCTCCGCTTGTTCGTTGGGTGTGGATCGATCCTCAGGATATCCTGTGTGTGTCAAGATAGGATCCGTCAGTTCTGTGTACAGAGCATAGGTAGTCCATATATATTTAGCAGTCTGTTAAATCTGTGGCCACAGTATACATCGGAAGTAAGTTCCGAGTGTTATTTAGAGATTGCTAATAGATACGTCGACGAGATAATACCTATAGAGATTTGACGTTCACATCTATATCTCTGGGATTATCTGGATACCTGTGACGGAGGGATTATACGTATGCAATGACCTCGACCTGTATGATTCAGCTAGTTTATCTGTGATCGTCATAATCTACGGGTGGATAGATTATGCACATGAAATTGGATTTCATGACGGATATGCCTGAATCTAGAGAGTCTCAATAATGAAACATACTCGTAGAGCACTAGAGCAACATTTATGAATAATGATGACTCTGGCAGACCAATCAATTATGGCGCCTGCTCCAGGGGGGACTGGTTCAGCTGCGGCCAACGAACATCACCCATCCGCAATGTTACATTCCATTCTACAACTCAGCCCTGACAGGTGATCGTTGGCTACCCCTCTTACATTCCATTCTACAACTCAAAAAGGGAAACGCTTCTGTTGCTGTTATATATTTTTTATGCGAACCCTTTCTTCCTCTCGTTCTGATCTGCTTCTTCACATTCCTTTCCCCCTTCATCCATTTTGCTGTTGAACCGTCCAACAACTCATGGTTTCCACCTTCTACCATCGTCTTACTACGCAAATTTCTTTTTGCTCTTTCCCCACAGACGGCGCCAACTGTTGACGGCTGATTTTCGTTCCAGGGGCAGTTTCGAGATAACTCCCCCAAGACAACCTTCCATCAACCTTTAATTTGTTTAGTTTGGGGACGACCAAAGGCAAATTTAGTAGAAGGTGAAAAAAACACATAAATTGACAAGATAGTTTTAACGTGGTTCGGCGGAGTGAATCCAACCTACGTCCACGGGCACAAAACGATGAGGGTTATTTTTATTACCAAGAGCTGACTCGGCCGACCTATTTTGAGGCAGGCTAGAACGCGACCGAGCAGTTGAAAGGAGTTACAAGTGGTATTTTTTGTGTTATAAGTTGCTCTCTAGAAAAACCAACAAATACAAATGAGACTACCATTCCTTTATATACACAGAGAGATATATATTGTTCTCTCAATTCAAAAACATTTCCCGCGTCCTGCCTGACTGATTGACGGGTTCTCTGCCCCAAGTCTGCCCTCGCCGAAAGCAAACCTGTCGCCTGACATTCTATCACATCACCATGTTTTCTCCTCTGCCACACGCAATAATAAAGGTGACAGCCTGTAAAGTGCCTTTGGGGGAAATGACACATATCGAAGGAGAATCATATACTCTGGTCTTCTGTCGGTTGCCAAGTGGTCGGCCAAACAACTCGCCGAACTTCTAGAATTACTTCCGCCCTGACCAGAGATATCCGAGCTCATTGATCTGTCCAAAGAGCTGGTAGATTCGGTCTGATTCCTTGATCTAGTGTGGTCGGCCATATCTCTATGTGGTTGGTCTTTGAAATTATGTTGTGCTACATCCTCTGGTCAGTCATACTAATCAACCGAGTACCATGTCAGACCGAGGAGCCGATACATATTTTCCGATCTCTTGAACTCCTGATGAGGTGGATTTCCTCTTCTGCCCTTACCGAACTGTACAAAAGACTTAGTAGCAGAAATCTCTATCAACAGATTCATTGCCAACATCAAATGTTCCTGAGCCTTGTTCGACCCCATATCATGACTTGCAATCTCTTTATGACAGAAGTGTCCCTAATTTGTCTAGTGAAAACCATTCTGCGGATTTTCCGAATATTCCTAGTAAAAAATGGATTTCTTGGAATCCATTTGAATCAAGGCAACGTAAGTTGCAGAACCGACCAATTGAAAGATTTCAAACTGAGATGCTACCGCCAAAATCAGCTAAATCAATTCCAATTATCCACCATAAGTTGTTATCACCTACCAAGAATCATGGGATTGTCCCAATAAGAAATATCGCTTACATTATGGAGGTCCATACACGCGCACACAGCTCACTATTTTGGTGACCATTGTGTATTGATTTTGTACAAGTATATATGAGTATTTTGTTACGATATAGTTGTAAAGGTACCTGATTCCGTTTTTAGATCTTCGTTCAGTTATGCTCTTGGTCAGGTTTGACGTTATTTCCTTTATGTGTGTGTGTGATATTCTATTTTGATATTGTTTTTTGTGTTTACACACCAGATGTTTTAAAAGATTTGACCCCCCACTGTTCAGCGTCTGTAAACTAACTTTGCCAATTCAAAACTTTGGTGAAATTAGTTTTCTTTAAAATTTTTATCAATAATTACATACAATCAACTCATACATCACCAGAAACCACAACATAAGGAATTACTTTTAAAACTCAACTTAATCAAAAATAAATCTTTCTAAAAATAAAAGTTTCCAAAACCAAAATCATCAGCGGAAACAGATCATATCGTATCGTAAATGAAATCAAATTATAATAAAGCTCTTGTGTGATTTTGGATTAATCAAATTAATTCAATTGGGTCAAAGTGAATAATTATTGGATGAGTGGCATGTTATAATGCATGAGTGGGCATTCTATGTTATATGACATGTTATTCAAATAATTTGAATTGTAACTATACATACAAAAAAACTAATGCATTGACCGAGCTTTTTGATTTTCTAAATTAATCTAACTAGTACACAATATATCCAAGGCATTCATTGGTCTTCAACTCTTGACTTCATGGATTGTCCTGTGAAATTTTGCTACTTGAGTAGTAACATTCACGATATATGGATATAATGCTTCAAGTAGTTGTGTGCTCACTACAGACCACATTCGTAGTTTGGCTCGTCGATTTTTGATTCATAGACTAACAGTTAGTCAATTAATTCATCTGCTCTTCTGGCACTAAGAAAGATATCTTTTGTTGGTTTCAAAATGAACCCAAGTCGTCTAGAATTCTCAAGAAATACTAAAAGAAAATTGAAAAAATGATCAACTTTTAATAGTCTAATAGATTTTCAAATTCGTTCATGATGTAACTGTGAATATTTCTTTTAAAATGCTGAGTCCACATGGTAAAACACTTTGAATTGTTATAACATGCCTTGATCTGATTTTTTTATTTTATTATTTTATTTATTGTCTTATTCTTGTACTGCTCTGTCTTTGATCTTTCTATGTTGTATTGTTGTGTTTTTTATGTTTGTGGGTTTTGTAATTTTTATGAATTGGGGTCTGCAAAATTTGAGCTTTGTCCTCAAGGGGCGTGTGATGAGCGGAAAATATATCAATATTTACCGCCCATTTTACTTAATATTTTGTTTAGTTTCTCGGGTTTGATGAACGTTTTGATGTGTTATAGTTTATTTTGCAGATAAAATAATATTGGGACACAATGAAATCATTTAGGACGAAATGTGGGTCAAATAAGGGCAAAAATTGGACTTGACATATTAATTTTGGAGATTAGAAACTTGAAAGGGCGTTTTAACGAAGTGCAGTTTTGGAAATTCCATTTTTATGCATCTGTCGTATTTTGGGCATAACTTTTTACTCCAATATCGGATTGAGTTGATTCAAGTTCCAGATTAAAGAATACTCAAATATCTACAACTTTGAAAGACAGAATAATTTCGAATTCGGAAGATTTCATGCCCGAAATTGATGAACCATCCAGAAGTGTGTTGTGTGTAATTATTAAAGTCACTTTCAATCATTTTCAAAGCAAAAAATAAATTAATAAATAAATAATAAAAATTATCAAATCACCACCAAACATGATAAGCAATTAGTGGAGCAAATAGTGGAGCAAATAGTGGAGCAATTAATAATGGATTTGGTGGATGATTTGATGGAGGCAAAATTTTGCCTATAAATACCAAGCCATTTCATTTGTAAAATTCATACTTTCTTCTAAGGAATTCCTTAAGAATACTAAGAAAATTGTATATTGTTTGTTTATTTACAGCTTTTAGTAATTAATTTCCGCTTTCGCACTTTCTTTTCTTTACTTTTCAGTTTTTACTTTCCGCAATTTACTTTTACGCACAGTAATTTACTTTCTTACTTTTTACAGTTTTTACTATTCACCATGAGGAGGTAACTTCCCCAGCTAGGGTGAAAGGTAATTCTTTTACTGTTACTATTTAGATTAATCTCCCTTTAAAATAATATATTCACTATTTAAAATATTGACTTAAAAAGGATACCGCCAGATTGGTCGGTTGATAATTCATTTTAATCTGGTTTAAACCTGACTAATCAAGGATACCGCCAGATTGGTCGGTTGGTACTTAAATTTTCTTACCGCCTATATGGAAGGTTTATTTTGGTTCCCCCTTTATGGCTGGTTGGACTTAATTTGACTTAATCAGGTTACCGCCTATATGGCAGGTTGGTAAAATAATCACAAGTTAATATATTATATTAAGGGAGATATCTAAATAGTAAATAGTAAAAGTTGATCCTTTTACCTTAGCATTTTATTTTACTTTTCAACTTTTACTTTATGTCTTTTACTTTTCAGCATTTTTTACTTTATGTCTTTTACTTTTAAGTCTTTACTAGCCCTAGTTATGTGTTAGTTATCTGGGGTTGTGATGAATTCTAATATCACCGGTTTATAAGGGGTTATTTTATAGTTTGGGTAATTTAAAGGTTTACTTATTAAGTCTTAAGCTTAATGCTTCTTGTTGTCTGATCACCAATAAGATTGATGTGGTAAATCTAAAATGAACTAGACATATGGATTTTAGGTTTCAGCCTTAGACTTAATAGCCCACGATCTTCCTTGAGGATAGATAACCCTTAATAGATTTCCTTACAGGATAGACATATACCTGTCGGGCGGGGGTAGCCATAATTGGAACTTAAACTTAATGAATCCAGATAATTTGGTTGACATAGATATATGGTTCAATTGGGTTAAACTGGGTATTTGCGTCTGACCATCGACAGAGGCTTTTGCATAATTTCGTGTTCCAGGTTAGTAAAGTTATTTATTACACAAACATAAAATAATCACTTCATCTTTTAAAAGATATTAGAATGATTCACAACCCTAGATCTTTGTGTCTTTTGTTATTTTCCTTAGTATTTTCTTTTGTCTTTTTATTTATTTATTTATTTAGCAAATCTACAATCAACCAAATCAATCAAGCAATCATTCTCTTCTCCCTCAATTAGATATCTGTAAATAAATAGATTCAATAATTAATAACAACAGTGGGAATTAAGTCCTCGTGAGATCGATATTTTTATACTACTTGAACGATACGTGCGCTTACGTTATACGCGTGTGTTTACGCCGGTCAGCGTGACTTGGTGATGTAGGGCTCAGAATCTCACTTTGAGATCCTGGGTTCGAATCCAGTGAGTGTATTTTTTTAAGAGTTTGTAACAACCGAGGTTTTTACTTGCTCCGTTTAAGCTCGGAATGGATGATTTGGTAGTGGGATTTCCACGATTCTATAAAAAAAAAAAACAAAAAACAAAAAAAACAAACAAACAAATCCGAGCTTGAATCAAATAGATTTGCTTCTTTTATTGGTTATATAAGATATTGTAATCTTTGTCAAACTTAGAAGTACACGATAGTTTCAATTTTGATAGTTTAATCTTATCAGTGTCGAATCGCCTATAACTTTCACTTCTGATAGTTTCAGTTTGAACAATCAAACAAGGTGTGTCTTCACTCTTCATTTTTTTTTTTACTTGTTTTAAACTCGATTTTATTGATTAATAAGTGATTCTAGTATTTGATTTGCGTTTAATTATGTACAATAGAATCATGTACCAAATTTTTTTTTTTTGTTCGATGAGTGTAATTAATGGTGTTGTTAATGGCCGTTTATTTGTTGATTAGGGCTGGATTTAGTTGGAAAAAAAAAAAGTAAAGATGTGGGGACTTATTAGGCAAAAAGTGAGGTCAGGCTGGGGAATACCAAGGTTAGCACAAAAATCTTAGAGGTGGATAATTTTGTTTCCATGATGTTATTATTGTTGAAGTGTGATTTTTTCAAATTGTGAGGTGAATCGAGATATGATTTCATTCAAAACATACTATTGTAAAAGAAGTCATATTTTTAAATCACTGAAGAGGATAATTATATTATAACGTAGAAGGCCAAAGAATATTATTCTTTTAGCATAGGCAGTTTAAGATTATTGTGCTTGTTCAATGTGATTTTCTTTATAGGAATCTGTTGATCAGATTTGTTACTATGAATATTTCTTGTTAACTTATGTTGTGGCTTTTGTTGCAAGCAATTGACCACATCATTAACTCTGCTGTAAAATCAAATTACATGACTTTTGATCATCGTGGATAGTTTATGTATATTGTATTGCTTTCACCTTTTAACGTGTATGTTATTTTCCCGCTTTTATTATCTCGACGAAGCATATTATTTCTGAGTGAGAATCCAACAGATTTAGCATGTTGCTCGATGTATGGCTTCATTCGATCTCATTAACTTTAGTATATATCTGTACTCCCAAAAAAAAAAAAAAAAAAAATATACTCCAAGCTCATTAATTTAGAAAATATCAAAAATTAATGTCCATGCTCATTCCATGATTAGTGGAAATATAAAAAATCTTAAGCAAAATTTGTATACAACTTAAAGACTAAAGAGTTGATGGTAATGAAAAGAATCTCTAAGCAAAATTTTTAAAAGTTACACAAAATTCAAAAGTAAATATTTTTTAAAAAACCATCACACAAAATTTGTACTCAAATGAGCCATGTTATAATATAAAATATAAGCATTAAACTAAAACTATAAGGATTAAACTTGAAACCAACACGAATAAATTTGAAATCACTTAATTTAACCAATAACATGAAATCTTGACCATTAAACTAGAAATATTTGCCAACTATTGAGTGTAACTACTGTTGTTGGAGTGTGGATTTGAAAGTCTATGGTAGATCATTTGGCAATAACATTAACAAATTTTAGGGATTGCAAAAACTCAAAAATCAGTGCATGCTTTATGAATACGTTACATCAAACAATATAGTAAACATACTAAAGAAAAAACAGTGTGAAATTAATCTTACTTCGTGAAGTTGCTATCCCTAAATACGATCTTCTTCCAACCAACTTGTGAAACTAAAACTGGAAATACGATCTGGTTCCAACCAACTCGCCTAACTCAAAATATTTCATTGTTGAAGATTATAAGGATTTTGATGCAAATAATGGCGGGTCTAGAAAATTTTTGGAGCGAAAATGTCTAAATGCACATTATAGTGAATAAACAACGGAGAAGTGGTGGACTACTTTGTTTAAACATTTTTTTCCCTCATAAAACGGTAGATTAAAGACATTATGTTTTTTTTAACAATGTTAATGTTTTGAGTGTAATTTTGAACATGAGTATAAAATGAACTTATTCAAAATTTTCAGATAATTTCATACTTACCCAATTTTCGAGTGGAAAAATTGATAATATCCCTATGTAGATATGCTTAGTAAAATCACCATCAATTGTCTCACAAAGGATGCATACAATCATCCTTTCGATAGAAGATGTTCTATGGAATCTGTAGTATTCAATTCAAGTCCGGGAAGGACGTACCATTGGCGAAAATCTCGCTACAATGTAGTGATCTCGTCATACCATTGTAATATTTTCAACAAAAATTGAAAATTTCTACCATTTTTTCACAACAATTACTATTTAATAATATCACAATCCCAAGTTACCCAGCTCAAGTAAATAACAAATGTACACTAATTCTGAATGGAATCAAAAGTAGCCAAGTACAAGAAAATTAATAATAAGAGGCCAAACATCCACCCCCATAAGACAAAACAAACATAAAACAGTCAAAAGTGTTTTCACCACAAACTTTAGAGTCTAAGTTATTTAGAAACAAGCGATTGGACTATTTTCAAGTTCCCAATAATCCAACAAGTAGCAACTAGTCAGCAGTCCAACTCTGCTCAACAATTTCTCGTATTTTCCTATTGTATTCACACTTGTTCTCGCTAAACATCCGTTCTGTGCCTCTGAATTTGCAGGAGAGTTCGGATTTGGGTCACAAAGCAATGAAAGCAATTAAAACATGACAAAGAAACAGAAAATTAGAGGCATGAAAATCATTTATAAAGTCATCTATTACAATAAGCCATTAACTCTAAATTAAAGGAGGCTTTTTTAGACGCTTTAGTTTCAATTGTCCATAACCAGATTTCTTAACTTAAGCTTACATCATGTTTCAAACTCAAAAATATTAGCCATCACTGAAAAGTTAACTATGTTAAGAGTACCCCAACTGCATAATCTTAAAAGCAACACCTTAAAAACACAAGTTCACTAGTGAAAACTAATGGACCAGAGAAAGCAGAAAAAGAATTCTGATGGCAAGCAAGGAGAGAAAGACAATTAAATGTTTATCTGACTTTAGAGATATGGAGGTCAAAGTAGTGAGCAAACACATTTTTATAATCTATTCTTAACCCAAACCCTCTGACCGGCGTAAACACACACGTATAACGCAAGCGCACGTATCGTTCAAGTAGTATAAAAATATCGATCCCACGAGGACTTAATTCTTACTGTTATTATTAATTGTTGAATCTATTTATTGACAAATATCTAATTAAATGGAGAAGAGAATGATTGTTTGATTGGTTGAATGTGGTTTTCCTTAATTAAAATAAATAAAATAAACAAAAGAAAATACTAAGGAAAATAACAAAAGACACAAAGATCTAGGGTTGTGAATCATTCTAATATCTTTTAAAAGATGAAGTGATTATTTTATGTTTGTGTAATAAATTGTTTACTAACCTGGAACAACGAAATTATGCAAAAGCCTCTGTCGATGGTCAGACGCAAATACCCAGTTTAACCCAATTGAACCATATGTCTATGTCAACCAAATTATCTGGATTCATTAAGTTTAAGTTCCAATTATGGCTACCCCCGCCCGACAAGTATATGTCTATCCTGTAAGGAAATCTATTAAAGGGTTATCTATCCTCAAGGAATATCGTGGGCTATTTAGTCTAAGGCTGAAACCTAAAATCCATATGTCTAGTTCATTTTAGATTTACCACATCAATCTTATTGGTGATCAGACAACAAGAAGCATTAAGGTTAAGACTTAATAAGTAAACCTTTAAATTACCCAAACTATAAAATAATCTCTTATAAACAGGTGATATTAGAATTCATCACAACCCCATATAACTAACACATAACTAGGGCTAGTAAAAACTTAAATAAAATAAAAGACATAAAGTAAATACTGAAAAGTAAATTGCTGAAAAGTAAAAAAAAAAAAGTAAAAGTAAAAAGTAAAAAGTAAAAAGTAAAAAAAAAAGTAAAAGTAAATTGCTGAAAATAAATTACTGAAATTAAATAAAGTAAAAGTACAATAAAAGAAAATGTTGGGGTTAGAAGATCAACTTTTATTACTACTATTTTAGATATCTCTCTTAATATAATATAATAACTTTGCGTGATAATTACCAACCGGCCATATAGACGGTATCCTGATTACGTCAAATTAATAATTAATTACCAACCGACCAACCAGGCGGTATCCATACTTAGTCAGGTTAAAATCAATTTATAATTAATTATCAACCGGCCAATATAGCGGTATCCTCATTAAGTCAGGTTTTAAATAGTTTATATATTATAATTAAGGGAGATTAATCTAAATAGCAATAATAAAAGCTTTACTTTTTACCCTAGCAAGGGGGAATTACCTCCTCATTGCTTGAAAAATAAAAACTGAAAAAGTAAAGAAAGAAAATATTTGTGCGTAAAAGTAAATTGCGGAAAGTAAAAACTGAAAAGTAAAGAAAATAAAGTGCGAAAGCGAAAATTAATTACTGAAAACTGAAAATAAACAAACTAGATACAATCTTTTTATTTATTCTTAAGGAATTTCAAAGAAGAAAGTATGAATTTTACAAATGAAATGGCTTGGTATTTATAGGCAAAATTTTGCCTATATCAAATCATCCATCAAATTCTCCACCAAATCCATTATTAATTTCTCCACTAATTACTCCACCAAATCCATAATTGCTCCACTAATTTCTTATCTTGTTTGGTGTTGATTTGATAATTTTTATTAATTATTTATTAATTTATATTTTGCTTTGAAAATGATTGATAATGACTTTAATAATTACACATCACAACACTTCTGGATGGTTCATCAATTTCGGAAAATATTTTCTCTTTCAAAGTTGTAGATCTTTGAGTCTTCTTTAATCTGGCACTTTAATCAGCTCAATCCGATATCTGAGTAAAAAGTTATGCCCAAAATATGACAGATGCGCAAAATTGGAATTCCAAAACTGCACTTCGTCAAAACGCCCTTTCAAGTTTCCAATCTCCAAAATTAATATATCAAGTCCAATAATTGCCCTTATTTGACCCATATTTCATCCTAAATGATTTCATTAAGTCCCAATATTATTTTATCTGCAAAATAAACTAAAACATATCAAAACGTTCATCAAACCCGAGAAACTAAACAAAACATTAAGTAGAAGGGGCGGTAAATATTGATATATTTTCCGCTCATCACACCCTCAAACCTAACATTTTGCTAGTCCTCGAGCAAAACAATAAAATAAAATACAAGAAACAATTAAAATTAAACTAAGCCACTTTCGAAGGGATCACAGTTGCATTTAGCATATGCAAAAGCCTTTAAACCCCTAGGTGTCCCTAGTGGACAAGTTGTAGTCTCGTGAGGGTTTACAGCAATGATACCCACAAACATTTTACAAAAGTAACAAGGTAGTAAAACTAATGCACACAAAAGCAAAAAGACAAGCGAAAAAGAAATAAAGATGTTAGTGACTAATCAGGTGAAACTTCTACTCCAAGTTACTAGTTGTTTTGTTTTATTCTAAATTACTGAATAAGTAAATTCTCCGATTATTTTTACCATTCTTCATATTCATAGCCAACAAAATATTAAACAACTATTTTTGCCCACAACAGTCATAAGTGCTGTTGATAGAGAGTAATATTTTTGTCCTAAAGTTCTATCAGATTTCACACCTTTTTGTAGCAATGAAATAATTTTTCTCATTTTTCTGATTTTTTCTTTGATTTTTTTTATATAATATCTTCCATCTATGTAGCGAGTGTTGGGTCGGTGGCTCCCAAACCAGTTGGCTTTAGAGCACCAGGTTAAGACACCCCTACGGACTTAATTACTCAGACTTCAGATATATATATTTTTGCAGCATCTTTGATCCATGTAACGAGCTTTGGGCCAGTGACTCCCAAACCAGTTGGTTTTAGGGCACTAGGTGTTAAAACACCCTTACAGACTTAATAACTCGGATCTCAGATTATTTTTATTTTTTTTTACTCAATTGCTTTTTAGATGCTTCCTCCAATTAAATTATAGCACTGAATATTACAAACTTTTCAATTTTAGCTCATGTCCGTATGTTACCATATATGTTGATAATATCTGTCAATTGAGCATATGAAGATTCATTTTAGTCAGTGTTAAGGAGAATTCACAAATTAAATAATTCAAAATGAAATAAACAAAATTAACTTGTTTCAAAAATGGTTTGAGATACGTCTCAGGAGTGGAAACTCCTTACTCAGCTATCTCTTACCAATTTCACCTTTTAGTCAAATAAAAATGCAAAATATTTTTGTAATTTTTGAAAAATTTTCAATTTTTTTGTGTTTTTAAAAAAAAAATTGGACTAAAAATAAGGTATTGATCAACTAATTCCCTCCCCCAAACCTAAATGAGACATTGTCCCCAATGTCTTAAACAGTAAAAGGAGAGTTAAGAAGGTCGTACCTGGTTAGCTGAAATCTACAGGAAATTAAAGGTTAAGATCCAGATTAACACGACGCCTCTTACCACGATCGTCCTCGGACCAATTTATCTTTGAAAGGATGAGTCAACTTGTGGTTCATAGGCTATGAGTTGGTCTATTAGATCCGGAGCAGTTCTGGCAGTAAAGAGGAGTTCTTTAAAGGTTTTGACACGAACCCATTTCTTCGAGCATCATCAAGAAACACACAAAGAAAATCATAAAATCCATCAACGTTGAGCAGTCCAATGGGTTTCTGGTGTATGTTCAGGTTCGCCCAAGATAGTACTATAAAAATTTCCTCCAATGTGCCCAAGCCACTTGGCAAAGCAATAAAAGCATCAGCACGGTTAATCATTTCTACCAGTCGTTCAGACATACCTGGCACGATCAGTTCCTCTCCGTTTGATGATCCAATAAGATTTGCCTCTGCCAAGGGTTTTGGGATGATTCCCAAAACATGACTGTCTCCTTCTTGTACAGTCTTTGAAACGATCCCCATAAGTCCGAGATTGCCTCTGCCATATATTAAGTGCATATTCCTTGCAGCTAAGACTCGACCCAATTCATGTGCTGCTTCTACGTATTGTGGCTTAACTCCAACACTACTACCGCAAAATACACAGATGTTTTCAACTCGTCTTCTTGAAGTGGCTTCCATTTTTTTATGTATTTCTTTTTCAAATCAGGATGCCTTCAAAAGTGCAATGACGGGCTGAATTTATAGTACCTGAAAAGGGTGAGTAATAATAGCACTAATATCTTCCAAATGACGATTGTTAGCTAAACAACAAAAGAAATCGTGAAAGGTCAAAAAGTCTGGATCCTGTCTACGAAAATAAAGATAATTACAACAGAAAAGCGAATCAAATCAATAATTAAGGCAACAGAATTGTGTACGCAATACGCCACTCGCTTAGTATAAATTCATTAGGATGCGTCTCAAGATTTCACTCCTTACTCAGCCATCGCTAATGAATTGTTTCTTATCTTTGATTGCCAAACACAATTCATTCTGTCTTAAAAATGCTTCGTTTGTGCATTTCCCTACAAAAATAACACAAAATTAAAATGTTCACACAAAATATGAAAACAAATTACAACAAATTGCATGGGTTGCCTCCCTGCTAGCGCTAAATTTTTCGTCTTCAGCCAGACGTGACTGAAATTCATCTGTTAATGAGGTTTCAATGTCATTTTGGATGTCCGATTAAGACAATCCCGTGAGCGTTGCTTTTGAAGGATCTCTCCAACGGTAAAGTGGCAAAAAGAGTTTTGTCTCATTCAGTGCTCGTGCCACCTTTTTGCTCCTTGTTGTTCCAGTGATTCCTGCAAAGAAAGAAAGAAAATCAGGAGGTCTCATATGGTGCTTGACTTGGAACAGGAGTTCCATTCTGTCAAGCTTCTGGGCGATATCTTTGATTTGTACTCCCCAAAACAGCGATGTTTCTCTTGAATGCTCTGGATCTTTATTAAGGTCAGACATTTGCTCCTCCATTTGCTCTGCTTCTTGTTCCACATTTTCTTCAATTGTAAAATTTTTGTATTCAGCTCTTTATCTGTCATATGTGAAATACATGCTTCAAAATTGTCAACCCGATGATGCAAAGATGTTTCTGACATTAGGTTTTCATCCTCTGATACGACTGGAATGGATGGTTCAGATAGATCTTCTTCAAACATCATGGTAAAGCATGCTCCAAGATCTTCATTTTGAGGATTGAAAGTTTGATCCTCCGTTGTTGGTGCAGTTGGTATAAATATATCAGCTTCATCCTCGTCAGAATCTGAATAAAAAAGTCAAATTGAGACTTTGCCGGTTCGGGCTCCTGAACTGATACCTCTGGTTGTTGATACTGTTCAGCCTCCATCCTCTGTTGAAGTGTCATTGTGAAATGATTGGTACTCGAAGGCTTCATCAGTGTCATCTGAAACTGGTTCTTGAGGTATGTAGTTTTGGTTTTTTGTGAATTGTCTCATTTGATCTGTCATCCTCTGAATGAATTCTGATTGTCTCTGAATTTGTGTATCTAATTGAGCTTCCCGTTCTCGAGCCATGTTTGAGCGTGTGAATCAACTGATCTTCCTCGGATGGTTCTTTGTTTATGAAGATCGTAGATGGATGGTGGATAAGATGGATAATATGATGGTTCTTCGTACCTTGAATGATTCCAATAATTCTGCCACTCTGAAAGGTATATACATTGATCGCTCGGGTGGTTACCATCACATATTACACATCTCCCCATTTCGTTCTGTTGAGCAAATGTAAAATTGCTTGGTTCTGGCATCCAATGATAATCATTGGGCTGGACAACAGGCCTCAGAAAACCGGACTGTTGCTCCCAGATATGGGGTGTATCTTCTTGTAAGTTCGTAATCTCTCAATCTCCCAGTAGTGTTCCATTTTTCAACCACCTGAAAAAGAAAGAAATAAAAATTACAGATAAAAATAAAGAAAATTAAATACAAGTAAATTAGATAGCTTCAAAATTAACAACTCAAGAAATATAAGTCCTCGGCAACGGCGCCAAAAACTTGACCGGCGTAAACACACACGTATAACGTAAGCGCACGTATCGTTCAAGTAGTATAAAAATATCGATCCCGAGGACTTAATTCCTAATGTTGTTATTAATTGTTGAATCTATTTATTTACAAATATCTAATTAAATGGAGAAGAGAATGATTGTTTGATTGGTTGAATGTGGTTTTCCTTAATTAAAATATAAAATAAACAAAAGAAAATACTAAGGAAAATAACAAAAGACACAAAGATCTAGGGTTGTGAATCATTCTAATATCTTTTAAAAGATGAAGTGATTATTTTATGTTTGTGTAATAAATTGTTTACTAACCTGGAACACGAAATTATGCAAAAGCCTCTGTCGATGGTCAGACGCAAATACCCAGTTTAACCCAATTGAACCATATGTCTATGTCAACCAAATTATCTGGATTCATTAAGTTTAAGTTCCAATTATGGCTACCCCCACCCGACAAGTATATGTCTATCCTGTAAGGAAATCTATTAAAGGGTTATCTATCCTCAAGGAATATCGTGGGCTATTTAGTCTAAGGCTGAAACCTAAAATCCATATGTCTAGTTCATTTTAGATTTACCACATCAATCTTATTGGTGATCAGACAACAAGAAGCATTAAGGTTAAGAGACTTAATAAGTAAACCTTTAAATTACCCAAACTATAAAAAATCTCTTATAAACAGGTGATATTAGAATTCATCACAACCCCATATAACTAACACATAACTAGGGCTAGTAAAAACTTAAATAAAATAAAAGACATAAGTAAATACTGAAAAGTAAATTGCTGAAAAGTAAAAAAAAAAAAAAAGTAAAAGTAAAAAGAAAAAGTAAAAAAAAAAAGTAAAAGTAAATTGCTGAAAATAAATTACTGAAATTAAATAAGTAAAAGTACAATAAAAGAAAATGCTGGGGTTAGAAGATCAACTTTTATTACTACTATTTTAGATATCTCCCTTAATATAATATATTAACTTTGCGTGATAATTACCAACCGGCCATATAGGCGGTATCCTGATTACGTCAAATTAATAATTAATTACCAACCGACCAAACAGGCGGTATCCATACTTAGTCAGGTTAAAATCAATTTATAATTAATTACCAACCGGCCAATATAGCGGTATCCTCATTAACTCAGGTTTTAAATAGTTTATATATTATAATTAAGGGAGATTAATCTAAATAGCAATAATAAAAGCTTTACCTTTTACCCTAGCAATGGGGAATTACCTCCTCATTGCTTGAAAAATAAAAAATGAAAAAGTAAAGAAAGAAAATGTGTGAGCGTAAAAGTAAATTGCGAAAAGTAAAAACTGAAAAGTAAAAAAAAGAAAGTGCGAAACCGAAAATTAATTACTGAAAACTGAAAATAAACAAACTAGATACAATCTTCTTATTTATTCTTAAGGAATTTCAAAGAAGAAAGTATGAATTTTACAAATGAAATGGCTTGGTATTTATAGGCAAAATTTTGCCTATATCAAATCATCCATCAAATTCTCCACCAAATCCATTATTAATTTCTCCACTAATTACTCCACCAAATCCATAATTGCTCCACTAATTGCTTATCTTGTCTAGTGTTGATTTGATAATTTTTATTAATTATTTATTAATTATATTTTGCTTTGAAAATGATTGATAATGACTTTAATAATACACATCACACACTTCTGGATGGTTCATCAATTTCGGTCATGAACTCTTCAGAATTCGAAAATACTTTCTCTTTCAAAGTTGTAGATCTTTGAGTCTTATTTAATCTAGCACTTGAATCAGCTCAATCTGATATCTGAGTAAAAAGTTATGCCCAAAATACGACAGAGATGCGCAAAACTGGAATTCTCAAAACTGCATTTCGTCAAAACGCCCTTTCAAGTTTCCAA